>CM051405.1:12337788-12685795 GCA_028052125.1 Melia azedarach
CACCTTACACAACCGGGTGGCAGAGCACTGATTTGAATCCGCTGGTTATGAAAAAGTCCGAGGTATACATACTACTTAGATACCTCAATTTCTAACTGGTCCAATGTAATATCTGCTCTCACTTTCGATTGTTTACTTGCTCCTCCGAATTATGCAATTAGTAGTGCTCGCTTTCTCAATGGTGTAGGGTAGTTATGTTTATGACAGCAACGGGAAGAAATATCTTGATGCTCTTGCCGGACTTTGGTGCACGGCCTTAGGTATTTTATAACATGTCTTGCAATACATCTTATCTCACTATATTCTCTTTATTCTTTTCCTGTGATTACATGGTTAATACTCAAAAGTGGTTGCGTTCAATGTATTTTTCTGTGTGTTAAAAATAGAAAACAACTAGACTCTTTCAGCTGCGTTTACATAGCCTAGCTGGGATTTGCGTTAACCATCAAGTATCTATCCAACTGAATATTTACAGGGGGGAATGAACCTCGCCTTGTGGCTGCTGCTACTTCACAATTGAATACCCTGCCGTTTTATCACTCTTTCTTTAATCGTACCACAGAACCTTCTCTGGTATGCAAATATTGATTTCTTAAATTTTATGTTATATATGTACTTTTCTTTATGTCATTCTCTGATTTTTAATTGGTATGAATCTAGTATAATTTTTATATGTTTTATCGTTTTCTACCTACTGAATACAGCCATTCGCACATGGCTTCAAGATATTCAGCTTCTGTTACTTTCTAGTTCCATCTGAATTAACTTTTATCGTTCAGGATCTTGCAAAGGAACTTGTAGAAACTTTTACCGCAAATAAAATGGCTAAGGCTTTCTTTACCAATAGTGGGTCAGAGGCCAATGACACCCAGGTATGCTTTCTCTAAATAAGTGTTCTCCCTTCCTCTATCTGTCTCTTAGTCTGAGTTGAACTTTCCGTCTGCAAGATACTGATGATATAAGATTTGAATTAAAATTTCTCACACGTACGGATTATGGTTAAGATGAAGAAGATACAACCGATATCTTCTGTCTTTCTCATGTCCTCCTCCCCCACTCCCAGCGAAGAAAAAAAAAAGAAAAATCGTTTTCATGTGAAGCTGGTTCTGTACTGTTAATTACAATGGAACGAGATTGGATATGATAATCGTGATGTTTTACCTTATTATTTTGAATTATATTGTAGGTCAAGCTGGTTTGGTATTACAACAATGCTCTTGGAAGACCCAAAAAGAAGAAATTTATAGCACTACAAAAATCGTAAATCGACTTCTAATCGAGTGAATATTTTGCAGCGATTGCATATTATTTCTGAGTAATCATATGCCATTGTTGAAATTTTCTCAGGTACCATGGTTCAACTTTCATATCAGCTAGTCTTTCTGGGTAAGTGAAAATTACAGATGTATAAATCTTCTGACCTGAGTCTTATTAATTAACAAGTGATTTATCATTTCAGGCTTCCGGCCTTGCACCAAAAATTTGATCTCCCAGCTCCATTCGTATTGCACACTGACTGCCCTCATTATTGGCGCTATGCTAATCCAGGTTTTCACTCACTCTTTTCGAACTATTTTGAATGAATAAGAACTTCAGGACGTTATAAATAATCTACACATTAATTTCTCATTTCAGGTGAGACAGAAGAGGAGTTCTCAACCAGATTAGCTGCCAATTTAGAGGAGCTTATTCTCAAAGAGGGACCAGGAGACGGTAATTTAGTTAACATTTAGCTTCTATGTAAAAATAATTTTAAACATTTGAAAGGTTGGCTCGGTTTGTAATGTCTACAGTTTTTCATTTCAGATTGCTGCATTTATTGCCGAGCCTGTCTTGGGGGGCGGAGGTGTGATACTTCCTCCTGCAACTTATTTCGATAAGGTGAGATAGTGATCCAGTATCTTAATGGAATTCAAATACTTGGAAACCTCTGGGCTCTGGCTTTTTACACAGATCCACGTTTGATGAATACTGGCAGTAAATGAAATACACACGCAATGCGCATTCTGATTGTGTGTGCTAATATACTCGGCTGAATTTTTATTGTTCTACTCTTATCACACAGACATCGGCTTAGATTGTCTAATGACCACGTGACCCGAAAAAGCCCTATATATATCTATGCAACTGAGCGTCAATGAAGTTATTACTGCTTTGGTTATAATATACTTAGGTCAACAAATGTCCAAATTTAGCATGGCATTTCCGTTGTTCCATGTTCACACATACTGCTTGCATTTGGACTTAATTTTTCGTTATTAAAAAAGAAAAAGAATTATGCAAGAACAGACAAATGTCTACCCTTTGCTCTTCCCCACCCCCTCTCTCATTTTAGTAACCATAGCATTTTGAATTGGATGCAGGTTCAAGCTGTTCTCAAAAGGTATGACATTCTTTTCATAGCGGATGAGGTACTTCCTTTTTAATATTATATTTCTACTAGTAGTCCGTTAGGAGCAAGCTCTTTGTTGTTCATTTTTGGGATCAGGTTCGCTTTCTTAACCTTGGTTTAAATTCTAGGTCATTTGCGCATTCGGAAGACTAGGGACAACGTTTGGTTGTGACAAATACAACATTAAACCAGATCTTGTATCCCTGGCCAAGGTAAAGTTGAAGAGCATAATTCAAATACGTGTGCTCTCTTATGTCCCGTACCAGTATTCATCTTTAGGATTGTCCTTGTATTATATATGTTTCATAGGCCCTTTCTTCAGCATATATGCCCATTGGAGCTGTTCTCGTGAGTACCGAAGTTTCAGAAGTCATTCACTCTCAAATAAAAAAACTTGGTATGATCGTTATTTGCTCATTACAAAAACATGTCCTCGTTCATTGTCTTTGATCTTCATCAAATTTCCCTTTTGTCAGGTTCTTTCTGTCATGGATTTACTTATTCTGGCCACCCTGTATCCTGTGCTGTTGCCTTGGAAGCGCTCAAGATCTACAAGTATATGCTTGTTTCTGCCTGTCTGTAGAAAAGTAGAAAACAGGTTAACCAGATGAGAGAATCGTCTGGTTACACTTCTGTCAATAATAGAAACTAGGAAAAAATGGAAATGAGTAAAATTTGTTTATTATCTTTGTAGGGAAAGAAATATTGTTGAACAAGTTAATAAGATTGCGCCAAGGTTTCAAGATGGTCTAAAAGCCTATTCAGACAGTCCCATCATTGGTGAGGTATTAATTTTGTTTATTTGAATTAATTTGGTCAGTTAAGAGAATTTATAGTATAAGATGTTTACTTCTGTTGTACTCTGTCTGATCTGAAGATCCGGGGAACTGGCTTGTTGCTGGCTGTAGATTTTTCAGACAATAAGTCCCCAAACGAACCTTTCCCTCCTGAATGGGGTACGTTCACACCTTTTTGTTTGTTACAGTTGATACCTGAAGACTTTGGTGATAACAAAACTGAAGCATACCCACAAATGCATACATGCGCACACATCCACGCACGTACTCACATGCATGCACACTGAGGGTCAGGGAGGTGGTGCTCTGTAACCTCTGTGTTCACATTTCACAAATTGGAGTTGTGTTTATATTTGTGGAAGACAAGAATGCATCTCTCTTCCGGATTTGGCATCTTAATCTCCCTTGTTAATAGTACTTTGATAATGGACATTACATTTACAGGGATAGGAACATATTTTGGAGCACAGTGCGAAAAGCATGGAATGTTAATAGAGGCTGAACGTGACAGCATTATGATGTGTCCTCCACTTACAATCTCCCCTGAAGAGATTGAACAGGTAAGTACGTTCAAACGATTTTTACTGCTTTTGTTTGCTTCCCCCACAAAAAGTTATTATAACATCTTCTATTTCACCTGAATGATCATAATTGAAGCTTGAAATCACTATTCATTTTTCAGATAATAAGCATATATGGGAAAGCACTGAAGGCAACTGAGGAGAGGGTGAGGGAACCCAAGTCTGAGCAGAACAGCACTTAAATGGTAAAAGATACTGATTATGGTGAAAAAGGAAAACAAAGAATATAGGCTTTCATGTAAAGCAAGTACTATTTTTCCTTCTTGTAACAATTAATGTCGTGGTAGTCTATTTCTATTTACTCTCTTTCTCTCTTATTTTTGTGGGTTTAAGTAAAAATAAGTCTTACAACGGAATATTCTCACCACGTTATTTTTAGATCGTTCAATAGAATCATTTTAGTCATGCATTTACTTTGCATAAGCTTGAACATAGTTATGGAGAAAGGTCTATTACTTAATTAAAAGCTTCATAAATAACGTAATTTACAAGCACAAGCAAAAGCAAAAGCAAAAGCATCTCAGTGCACAGGGAAGTTTAAAATATGCATCAAAGCAAAGTGAAAAGCAGAAAAAATAAAAAGTGCTTCCTGGTCAATCAATTTTTAGCTTGTTTATCAGCTTTCCTTCTGGCCCTTCTGCCCCTGGAGCTTAAAGAAGACTGGAATCCTCCACTTTCATCTTCCGACTCTTCCAAATCCCTAAACGATTTCTAAGCACACAAAACCAAAAGGAAAATTGGAAATAAATAAGTAAAAGTCAGAAAAAGGAAGAGAGAAATGGGTGAAATAATAATCGAATACTACCTCTCTGAGCTCAGCAAAGCTTACAGCATAGAAAGTAACAGCAGCAGCCGCAACAATTCCCAGAACTGGAACCCCTATTTGCATCATTCCATCCATTGTTCGTTTTTCTTGTCCCTTCTCCTTCAATCTTCTTTTTTTTTTTTCGCTCTCCCTCTCTCAGCTTATATAGATTTTCTTGGCCGCTGATTGTCAGACGACTCAGGATAAGGGATGTAATGGTAATTTTCTGAACTCAACAATTTCTACAATCACAAATTATATTTTTGTTCAAAATATTAGAAACATTTAGAGGATTTAGATGTAATTATCCCAACTGGGGTTAATGCCGATAATTTAAAAAATATCCATAAAAATCATAATTTACTGTATTATAATAATTATATTCTTTTTCTAATAATAATTAGATAAAAAAATTATTTTAACTCTTAATAAAAATAAATATTAAAATAATAATAAGTATTCTTTTATAATATATTAATAATTAAATATATATTAATACATTATAAATAAAATATAATAATTATAAAAATATTATTATAATATTTTTTTATAAATTAATATTTATTTATTATTTATTTTATTTATTATTTTAAAATTAAATTAATATTGAATCATTATATCTATATTACATTACGATATTTATAATTATTATATTACAATATATTTTATTTATAAATTAATATTTATTTATAATTATTTTATTTTTTATATTTAATTAATATTGAATTAATAATATATTTAAAATAAATAAATTTATTTGATTGTTATAATGTACTAATAAATATTTAATTATTCATATGTTATAAAAAAATATTTATTATTATTTTAATATTTATTTTTATTAAAATTAAAATAATTTTTTTAATCAATTACTATAAGTAAGAGTATTATTATTATTTTACAATAAATTAAAATTTTTATGAATCTAATAAGATTAATAAAGTTAATTAATAAAATTTTAAAGATCTAAATGACATTAACCCTCCTAAATGAGATATAATGGAAGCGGATGTCTTCATTGGTCCTGTGGGCTACGGAATCCGGCCCAATTACGAATGGTAGTCTATTGATAATTTTTTTAATAATTTTTGTTTTCAAATTGCAATTACTAACTATATTAATTAATTTTGTTCAAAATTTTTTTATATAAATTTTAAATAAAAAAATTAGGCCAAATGAATCCTAAATTAATTAATGTAGGCAAATTAAGTTATCAAAAAGCCAAAAAAAAAACTCTTGTCTTGCATTTATTTTTGTTGAGAGCGATGGTGTTAAAAGAGCCAAAATAATTTGAGTTTTAGAGGTACAGTTGGTGATCTCTAACAACAACAATCATCTTGTTATTAAGGCTGAAGTTAAAACTGGTAAGTTTGGGTCAGAATATAAATAATTAAAACTTATAGGAAATAAATTACAAAATAAAATTTTAAAAGTAAAATTATAAAAATATGCTCATTTCTTTAAAAAAAGGGAAATTGACGAATACCCCCTTGATGTATGGGGTAATAGACAGATACCCCCCTGGTGTTTTGGGGAGTGGTAGATGCCCCCCTCAGATTTGGACAAATAGATAAATACCCCCCTGAATTACTATTCTGTCATATAAATGACTATTTTACCCTTAATATTTAAAAAGTATATTAATTGACTATTTTAACTCAACTATTAATATATAATAATCAATATACCTTTATGATATTTTTTTTACAATTATGCATTCAAATATTTTTATAATTAGTCAATAATATTTAAAATAATTTTATTATACTAATTTAATTTATAACGCAATCAACTAAAATAAATTCTAAATAGTATTTAGATAATATAAATTATATTATTTATATTTTGAAAATAATTATATAATTTATACATAATTATAGTAATTTATAAATAAAATAACTTAAATAATTTATGCAATTTATAACAAAATATTCTTAATTTATAGGTCAATTAATTAAAATAAAAATCAAATAATATTTGTATTATATTAATATATTATATATAATTTTGAGAATATTTATATAATTTATACATAAATTTATTAATTTATAAAATAATTTGAATAATGTATATAATTTACCATTGAATTTCTAAAAAAATATTGAATATTATTAATATAATGATAATAAAATTATTTTAAATATTAATAATAAATTATTGACTAATTATAAAAATGTTTGAATACATAATTATCAAAAAACATATCATAAAGGTATATTAGTTATTATGTATTAATAATTGAGTTAAAATAATCAATTAATATACTTTTTAAATATATAAGGGTAAAATGGTCATTTATATGACAGAATAGTAATTCAGGGGGGTATTTATCTATTTGTCCAAACCTGAGGGGGGCATCTGTCACTCCCCAAAACACCAGGGGGGTATCTGTCTATTACCCCATACATCAAGGGGGTATTCGTCAATTTCCCTTAAAAAAATTTCTAGGGCTCGGAGGTCCGAGCCAATCCATGTTCTAGAATAGTTTCCCTCCTAGTTGTCATATTATTGTTACATATCATACCATGTTAAAAAAAAATTTAAATAAATAATGTAGAATATATTTTCTTTTTGAGACTTGAATTTCACAAATAAAAAATATATTTTAAAAAAATTGAATACAATTTCTTACTTTGCTATTCTTTTATGATATCTTGATTTTTTTTTTAAAAAATTAATTAAAATGTAAGTGTTTGTTTGATATAATTTCAATATTGAGCAAAATGTTTTTTTTTAAATGTTAAAAAATTATTTATTTTTTTGTATTTTAGTTGTTATTATAGAAAAAAATTTAAAAATTAACAAGGTCATTTGATTTTTAATTAAAGAAGCCTAAATTTTAGATTTTAGTGGGAAAGATTTTTTGAATTTTTAAAAGACTAAATGTTTGAAATTTTATTTCTATCTCTTATAATATAACTTGTAAAAAAATATTTATTAAAATAATTAATACGATTTTTCTTAGAAAAATATTTATTATAATTAAATAATCAATAAATTTTAATAAAGGCTCTATTTCAAAAATTATATTAAACTGTCCCAATATATTTTTTTATCACAAAAATTTTAAAAGTAATTTTGTTTACAGTCTAATTTATTGGCCATTTAATTTTTTTTTAATATTACGTATATAAATTATTAATAGTATATCAAAAATCGATTAAAAATTTTAATAGGATCGTATATAATAATATTTAGATATCTTCGTTCAAGTTAGATGGATGATATCGTACCTTCACCCATAAAAAAAAAAATTTATCCTCACTTAAATATAAAAGACCTAAAATAACAAAGTTCGAAGACATTTGCAGTCCAACCTCCCGGCCATTCGGGCAAAACCCGAGTGGTTTATTGGCCACTTAATTAGACGTAGTAGTTAGCACAAGGTTGACTGTTTTGAGGAGATGCTTCTAATTCAAAAGTCTAAAGAATTAATAGTCAAATGTTATTGGGCGGCCACGATCTATTATTAAGTTAAATCATAATTTCTCCGCTCATAAAATATTAAATTTTATATAATTACTCAAATGTTTTGATGTTTCATGCATTTTAGTCCCTCCAAGTCCAAATCAAAATTCAAAATTGTTTTACTGGGTATCCTTATATTCCCAATCCTACCTACCATCCCGGCACCACCTCTTGCGCCAAAGAGTGATTTTGTGAATCTATTAACATGTGGAGGCACATGTTAAGGGCAAACTTTATATACAATAGAAATTTTAATTTATTGTGTATAAATCACTAAAAATTGTTATTAATTTTACAAGTTTAACATAAATGCTTAAATAGTTTAGTAAAATTACAAATACCGTATCCATATATATATGCATACACGATTATGGGTAGCAATGCAAATAATCTTAATTAAAGAGGGAGAAATGTAAATACACAAAAAAAGAAATTTGCTAATTAGAGAAAGTTCTTTGGAGAGAGAAAAGAGGAGATGTCTGTATCAGCCAAAGAAAGACAGAGTCGGATTGAAGGGCGGTTTGGTCGGTCACTTGTGGGCTGTGGCCGCCACTACGAGACCAAAAAGCTTTCAAAAATATTTTTACTTGTTAAATGACCAATCAATCCTTTCTGTTGTCTCCAATTTCCGAAACACCATTTCTCTCTCTTTGTAATCGGTAGGCAAAGGTCAACATTGAAATGGCAACACATTGTGTTTTTCTTTTTAGAAAATATAATGAAATTGGACACCATTTTTGAAGAGAAATTAATGAAGATATTATAGCAAGAAATATTTTTATGTGAGTATGTTTGTTATAAGTTTGATTATGTTTGATTGTGAAAGAAATTATTATTTTAGTGAAAATATAATTTAATTTGTTATTATTGTATTATTTTATTGCTTACCTTCAATATTAAATTAGCTAACAAAATTGTTTACCTCTAAAAAATGTTTAAAATTGAATTAATTATGTTAATTTTTTAATTAAGTTTTAAAAAGTGTAATAGTTAGTGAGAAATTATTCTTAACATTATACCCAAAGAAAAACAAAAACAACATTATTTTTTTTCAATAATGAAGTATGGATTTTAAATTTAAATATTGGACATCTTTTAATATGATAATAGTAGAGATGGTAATATAACAATCATTTATAATACTATAATAATTCATAATGATTTCACCTTTTTAACTTCCCATATGAAATTACCATATTATTTTTTACCCCCTAACCCGAACTCTTAGCCCCTCTTAAACCCAATATATCATTCAATATGTTGTTTTTTCTTTAAAAAAAAAACGCTTTACTAATTTCTTAATGAAATGTTTTTCATAGTCATTAAGCTTTATTAATTTGAATAATTTCAACCTTAATAAACACAATTTCAACATCCTACCATGTTAAGTATAATGATTAACTCTAAATTCAAAAACATTTTCTATTTCTACGTTCAACCTTGGGCGTCAATAACTAGCTTACTATAATATAGTTCAATTTTGAATAGGGTAATAACATTGAGATACCCACTTTTACTAGTTTTACAAATAAAAATATTATTTTTTACTTCTATCAAATAAGTCTTTAATTAATCCTAAAAACGCCTATCATACTATATCAATCCAGCCCATAAAATTTAAATTCATTATTATTTTATGACAAGAAGTTCAATATAATAAAATTTATTACCTATATGTATTGACAGTTATAATATATTTACTTAATTCATTTATTAGGTACGTTTTATACTTGAGTATATAATTATTATGATGAGTATTAAATATTTTTATATTTAATATATTGATTTATTAAAACTTTCATACTTAAAATTGGAATATAATATTTTTTTAATGCCTTACCAATTTGATATTTTTATATTATACTGTGTTGACTCTATTTATTAGGTATATCTTTTTATCTCAGGTAGTGTTATTTATTTGATATCTTTAGTAACTGCCATTCAATACACGAGGGCATATTATATCATAAAAATATAGGGACCTGAACGTTATTATTCTAATTTTGAGCTTTAGAAACAAATTAAAGGCTAAGACCGTTATTTAACCCAAATCTAGGGGCAAATTCCGCTGGCATAACAAAGCGGCAGCGTTTAAACGATCCAATTGTAATATTGGCTGTTAACAGTGGGCCCCGAAAACTGTCCCACGTCACTAATAGGTGTATACTGTCATCCTTCCGCTTCCTTCTTCCACTTTATAAAACCGAGAGATTCCTTCTCAGCTCTCTCTCACTGACGAATTTCTTCATTTTCTCGCTTCCAAAAATTAAATAGAATTCAATTAAATTAAAATTTAAATAACGCAAAGGAAGTCGACTTTCTTCTCAGGTAAGCAATTTCTTATCCTTTCCTTTATTTTTCATTTTCTTGTATATTATTATTATTTATTGGTTCTGGATTTTGAGTTTCCTTGCTGCTCTGTTTTCTGAAAACTGTTGCCTCGATTTCCTGTGCCTTTTGTTCATGGTTTTTTTTTGTTGCTGTGAATTATTTTAACTTGTGATTATGATTATTAGATTGTAACTGTTTCTGAATCGGTTCTTGTTGAAACCAGCGATCCTGAATATAGATTCGATGCTCTCGTTTTTTCTATGTTTTTCTTGTTATCAGTATTTCCCGAAAGTAGAAATTACTGGCAACAGAAAACAGAAATGATGAAGTTTCTAGAATTCTGTTTGTTTGTTGGTAATCTGATCAGAAGAACGTATTTGATCTTTGATTTGTTCGCTCGATCGATCGGTAAATATTAATATAAAATCTATTATGCTAAGGGAAAAAAAAATATGATGATGATTTGTTTATTTTAAATTTCTGTTCTTTTAAATTTCTTGAATGGGAAAATGGAGAATTCAAGACCTTGAAAGTAACTTGTGATCTTAAAGAAATGCTTTTTATTAATCTTGTATAGGCTTACCACCTAAGAGTCTGGTTGTTGAATTTAGTTACTTGAATTAATAATTTTTTGTTTTAAAAAATTTTCGCCTATATCCAAATAAAAAAGTATAGATAAATTTAACGTTTATTTATATAAAATAATTTTTCTTGTAAAAAAGTAATGCTAGTGTTGTTACCAAAACTTGTCTTATTATTACCTAATTTGTTTTTACTAAATACAGTTTTCGTCTTTTTATAGACATTATAAGAGTAATTTGTAACTTAAAATTATATAATTTTTTATAATAAAATTATTTTGTATATTATAAATATAATACTATAGGTTTAAAAATATTTATAATATTACAGAATTATGTACCGTAAAATGACCCCACTAACTAATGGAGATGAGATGATAATAACATTGATAATGGAAAAATAGAAAGATGATAATAACCATGGAAAGTGTGTAAAATTTAGCTGTCACGCGCTTTAACTTTGAAATTGAAATATAAAACCAAAAATTCATGAAGCTAAAGGGATGGCCTGCCTACTTTGGTGGGCTCCATTTTCCATGTATCCTTTTTGGTGTATTTGCACAAATAAATAAAACAAGTTTGGTCTTAGTAATAATTCTTCAAAAATGTTTTTAAAATTTATAAAACATTTGAGATTTAAGAAGTACTATTTGTTTATTTGTCTTGTTTGTTCTCATATAAAATTGGGATCCACTATGTTTAATGGTCTCACATGGCATGTTCACATGGCTGATCGAAGCCAAATTACATGTGGTTTTAGATCACACAGACGAAAAATTATTCCTTTTGGAGTAAGAGTCGTAATCCATAGATTTCTATACAAAATAGTAGGGTAATTTCGTTGGATTAATATATCATTAGGACTCCGGATTGAGTTAATAAGTCTAAGTTGTACACATCATAGATCTCACCTAAATTTTACTAGTTGAATGAATTAACTAGATCTTTGGTTGCTCTGTTTAGAAGTTTTATATATTTATTAGGCTTAGCCGCTTTGGTAGGTCAGGGAGCAGGGATTCCTTTTTATTTTTTTATAATTTTTTTAACAGCTCTGTCTCCGAGGATAATAACAGTCTCATCCCTAAAGTTTAACGAACTAATAAATAATGATATCTATTGTTCATGTTTAGAAATTTAACCTTTGTTTTTCTAAACCTTTGTTCCACAATATTTTTACGGGCTAATTTGTTATTATTTTAAAGATTAGAGATGAAAACATTATTAACCATTAATATCTAGCTAATATTTAATAAACATCCACTTTGGCCGGATAATAAGTGTGTTTATATTATAATAGTTGTGACTTTAAAGTTTTACATATTATTAGGCTCATATTGTAATACAAAGATTATATTGTATAATTATTTAATTCTTTTTCATAGTTTCTAAGGTTTTTTCTGTTTTGTAATTTTCAAAATTTTACTATTTATATTTGGTCGAAAATTTAAAATTATATTTTATCTTACTGTGGGCCCTCTAATGATGGAACTTGGCTTTCCACCTTTGCTTGTTAATGGCAGCAACATTTTTATACATTACTTTTGTTAAAAATAAGAAAATTAATCTTTTGTAAATTAAAATAAAAAATTCTTTCGTTTGTTTAATCTTAATACATGGCGGGTTCCATGGGAAATTAGGGCCGGGCCGGGCCGATGGCATCATTAATGGGGTTTTTCCTTAAATTTTACGATATGTACAAATTGACAGACGAAAACGACAGCCTAAAGTTTCTAAATTTGGCGACACTGATAGAGTTACAGCTGATGGAACTAATTTACGGAGAATCAAAGCTTGAATAGATGCCAAAACTTTCCACGTCACGAAAAGGATCGATGCCAAATAGAACAGGCTGTTATCTTGCTGCGCCTAGAATTATAAAAAAGATTCTCGGGGGTGCCTTATTTATGATTTGATTTAGCATTCGAGTACGAGCTACTAAATTACGTAATCGTCCATATAAATTCTAACTTGGTATTTATCAATTCTCAAAAAGGGCATGATGTTTATCATATTTTTACAATTATGTATGATGATGGGATGATAATTATAATAAATAAAATATAGGGTTAGTTTAATGACATTTTTGAATGGTGTTTGTGAAAATAAAAAACTTATTTCCTTGTGTTTGTTACAAGTAAACTGAAAATGAGAACGTACATAAAATATTGTTTTAAAAAAGTTGTAGTTTAATTTAAAAATATTTTTTCAGAAACAATGAAAATAATTCTTTTTTATTTTTAGATGTAATTTAAAAAATAAAAAAGTTTCTGAAAATTTTCAACCAAACATGTTCAGTTTGTTTTTTAATTTTTTTAAAATACTACCAACTAATTTCTTGTTGTTCCCTTTTCTTTTTTCAATTTTTTTTTCATAATTACTTATACGGTGTATAATTTGAGGTGTAAAATGGGTTGAGTCATGCCAATATCGTCAATGGAGTCCGTCTGGTATACGGCATGAAAAATGAAGTTGTATTTGCATTTTTCAAGCCCCATAATTGCATGGTAGTTATCTGATTCAGTAAAATAGTGTGTCTCTTGTTCTAACATAACATAAGTCTGATTAAGTAATCAACTTGTCGAAATTGCAGACAGAATTCTGTTTAACTTCAGTGTAGTTTAAAAATGGAAGAAGAGACACAAGTGAGTTCAGAAATCCCAGTGATTAAGACAGTTGAAGAGAAGGCTGATCCGATTAAGGTAAACAACAGCTAATGAGCATTCATAATTTTGTTGTTCTTATAATATATCATCAGTTTTTGATAATAGTTTGAATTACAGGAAACAAATGGAGATTTGCCAGGAGTGGGAAAAGAAGGAAAGAAAGAAGAGGAGGAAAATGCACTGGACGGAGAATTTATAAAAGTTGAAAAGGAAGCATTGGATGTCAAGGATGCTTCTCAGGCAGCTCAGCCAGAATCTACGGAAGAAAAGAAACCAGAATCTGTAGTTGAGAGAAGTTCAAGTAATTTGAGCAGAGAATTGCTGGAAGCAAATGAGAAGATGAAAGAGCTCGAGATTGAATTGGAAAGAGTTGCAGCTGCATTGAAAGATTCAGAATCTGGAAATGCAAAACTTAAGGATGAGGTTTTGGTTACGAAAGAGAAGTTGGAGGAAAGTGGAAAGAAATGTGATGAACTTGAACTTAGTTATAAGAAATTGCAGGAGAAGATGACTGAAGCCGAGGAGAAATATAGTTCAGAGCTAAATGCTTTGAAGGAGGCTCTGGAAGCTCAGGAAGCAAAGCAGAAGGAGCTGGCTGAGGTGAAAGAAGCATTCGATGGTGTAAGCATTGAGATTGAAAAATCAAGGATGAGAATGCAGGAATTGGAGCATGAGCTGCAAAGTTCCACAGGGGAGGCTAGGAAGTTTGAGGAGTTGCACAAGCAAAGTGGATTGCATGCTGAATCTGAGACCCAGAGAGCATTGGAGTTTGAGAGGCTGCTTGAAGCGGCTAATGTGAGTGCAAAAGAAGTGGAAGGTAAGATGGCTACACTACAAGAAGAAATCAAGGGCTTATATGAGAAGATTGCAGAGGATGAGAAAGTAGGAAGAAGAGCTTAAGAGTACCAAAGCAGAAATTTCTGCTATTCAAGAAGAGTTAGCACTTTCAAAATCACAGGTTGCAGACTTGGAAGAAAGACTCTCTTCAAGGGAAACTCTTATTAGTGAAATAACTCAGGAATTGGACATCAAAAAGGCTTCAGAATCCCAAGTGAAAGAAGAAGTATCTTCTCTTGATAATCTACTTGCTGCAACTAAAAATGATCTTCAAGCAAAGATTTCTGAATTGGAACATATCAAGTTGAAGCTGCAAGAAGAAGTCAATACAAGGGGATCAGTTGAAGCTGTGCTGAAAACCCAGGAAGCACAGATCTCAACTGTACAGGAAGAATTGGATAAAGTAATCAAAGAGAAAGAAGCACTTGAAGCAGCTATGGTAGATCTTACTAGTAACATAGCACAGACGAAGGAGTTATGCGGAGAACTCGAGGAAAAATTGAGGAATTCAGATGAGAATTTTAGTAGAGCAGATTCTCTTCTGTCTCAAGCTTTGGCGAACAATGCAGAGCTTGAGCAGAAGCTGAAGTCTCTAGAAGAGCTACATAACGAGACCGGAGCTGCAGCAGCAAATGCTACTCAAAAGAACGTTGAGCTTGAGGATATAATCCGAGCTTCAAATGAAACAGCAGAAGAGGCAAAATCACAATTGAGAGAGCTTGAGATGCGCTTTATAGCAGCAGAACAGAGGAATGTGGAGCTTGAGCAGCAGCTAAATCTTGTTGAACTTAAAAGTAGTGATGCTGAGAGAGAAGTGAGAGAATATTCCGAGAAACTCTCTCAACTCAGCACTGTGTTGAAGGAAGTCGAGGAAGAAAGGAAACAGTTGAATGATCAAATGATTAGTTACCAGGATAAGATAACCCAGCTGGAATCAGCCCTAAACCAGTCATCGATGCGAAATTCAGATCTTGAGGAGGAGTTGAGGATTGCCAAGGAGAGAGGTGCTGAACACGAGGACCGGGCCAACATGAATCATCAGCGCAGCATTGAACTAGAAGACTTGTTCCAGACTTCTCATTCCAAAGTAGAAGAGGCTGGTAAAAAGGCGAGTGAATTGGAGCTGTTACTTGAGGCAGAGAAGTACAGGATTCAGGAACTTGAAGAACAGATAAGCACATTAGAGAAGAAATGTGAGGATGCAGAAGCAGGAGCCAAGCAATACTCTGATAAGGCATCTGAACTTGCATCCGAACTCGAGGCATTGCAGGCAAAAGCATCAAGCCTTGAAACTGCACTGCAAATGGCCAACAGTAAAGAGAAGGAGTTGACAGAATCTTTAAATGTAGCAAATGATGAGCAGAAACAGTTAGAAGAAACATCAAACAGTTACAACGAAAAGCTTGCTGAAGCTGAAAATTTGTTAGAAATCTTGAGGAATGATTTGAATCTGACACAAGAGAGGCTGGAAAGCATCGAGAATGATCTTAAGGCAACTGGACTGAGAGAAAGCGAGGTAATGGAGAAGCTTAAATCTGCTGAAGAGCAATTAGAGCAACAAAGTAAGGTATTAGAGCAAGCTACGGCAAGAAACTCTGAGCTTGAATCATCGCATGTATCCCTAACAAGAGAATCAGAACTTAAACTCCAAGAAGTGTTGGAAAATCTAACCAGCCGGGATTCAGAGGCAAAATCTTTGTCTGAGAAAGTGAAGATTCTTGAAGATCAGGTGAAGATGAATGAAGAACAGGTGGCTGAATCAGCTAGCAAATCTGCATTTTTGAAGGAAGAATTGAATTCGTATTTTATTAAAGTTACTTCTTTAGAGAGCACGACTGAAGAACTCCAGAGGCAGGTAGTTGAAGCAGAAAATAAAGCTTCAAACTCTTCCTCAGAGAATGAACTCTTGGTTGAGACAAACAATCAGCTCAAGGAGAAGGTCGCAGAACTTGAGGAATTACTAAATTCTGCTATTTCTCAGAAGGAAGTGACTGCTCAACAACTTGCTTCTCATATGAACACTATTACAGAGTTAACGGATCAGCACTCAAGAGTATCAGAACTTCAGTCTGCAAATGAAGCTCGCATCAAAGAAGCAGAAACTCAATTACACGAAGCCATCCAAAGATTTACTCAGAGAGATGTGGAGGCTAATGACTTGAATGAAAAAGTGAATGTGCTTGAAGGCCAAATAAAATTGTATGAAGAACAGGTTCAGGAGGCATCCACAGTAGCAGAAACGCGAAAACTTGAGCTGGAAGGAACTTTGTCAAAATTAAAGAATCTAGAGAGTATTGTTGAGGAGCTGCAAACCAGGTCCGGTCACTTTGAAAGAGAAAACGCAGGGTTGGCTGAGACAAATTTGAAGCTAACTCAGGATTTGGCAAATTACGAAACCAAATTGAGTGATCTACAAGCCAAACTTTCCACAGTGCTTGTTGAGAAGGATGAAACTGTTGAACAACTTCAGTCATCAAAGAAGGCTGTAGAAGATTTGACACAGAAGTTTACTTCTGAGTTGCAGGGACTCCAATCTCAGGTTTGCATCTTAGTCTTGAAAATATCACGCTAAAGAATGATATGGTAATTCATTTGTCATATAACATTCTGAACTTTATATTTGTCTTGCTACAGATTTCTTCAGTTATGGAAGAGAATAACCTGCTTAATGAAACACACCAAAATGCTAGGCATGAACTTCAGTCTGCTATATCACAGCTTGAAGAACAACTGAAAGAAAAGAATGCAACTGAAGATGTTTTGAAGTCTGAGATTGAAACTCTCAAGGCCGCGGCTGCTGAGAAGTCTGCATTGGAAAGTCGTGTCAAAGAACTTGAAGAACTGCTAGTGACAGTTGAAACTCAATTGAAAGAAGAGGTATTACCGTGAGAATCAATAAGGAAACTTGAGCAGAAGCAACTAGAAAGCGTTTAGACATGAAATCAGATAATCCATTCTAACATTTATGTACTTTTTTGCAGGTTGAAAACGTCAAGGCTGCAGCTGCGGGGAAAGAGGCAGAATTGAATTCAAAATTTGAGGATCACGCACATGAAGTCAAGGATAGAAATGCATTAACTGAGCAAGTGCTACAACTTCAGAAAGAGTTACAACTCGCTCAGACAACCATTACTGAACAGGTTACTAACCTGCTTATGATCTTTCTATTTTCCATAGACTTTTTCAGTAATCCACATAAACTGTTTCAAACTGCTTACGATGTTATGACTGAACTGCTGTTAGTTAACATATTAACCAAGAGTGCCTGTTATAGAACTGATTTAATTTAATCTTCCCATCTAACAGAAAGTGGGAGATGCTCAAAAAGAAAGCGAAAGAGAAGCAGCGCTGAAGAGTTCCCTTGGAGAGCTTGAATCTAAGAACAAAGAAGTTGTACTTCTACAGAAGAAATCCGAAGAGCTTGAGCAGAAATTACAAGTAGCTCAGACTAAAGCAAAGGTCAGTTTTTCTGCACTCAAAAAAAATATGTATCTCATTCAGCTGAAATTGCACAAGAATTTCAATTTACTCAAACCTTTGAACCAATTCTCCCGTCAAAAACTTATGTTGAAATCATGTTACAGAATAATGAGGATGCAACAGAGATCAAATCCAGAGACATTGGAGCAACAATTTCAACACCAACAAAACGCAAGAGCAAGAAGAAGTTAGAAGCCGCAGCAGCTGCACAAACTTCATCTTCTTCAGAGATCAGTTCTCAACACCCCGATGTTTCTCCTGCCATGAACTTCAAGTTCATCATTGGAATAGCTCTGGTGTCTGTTATCATTGGCGTAATTCTTGGCAAGCGATATTAGGTTTGGTATTGTGGTTTTTTGGTTTTTGCCCTGTATTAAGTCTTTTTTGCTTATTCTCTTTTCTTTGGTTCCTTCATATAAATTATGCACAGAAGAATGGAAAGCTTTTGTTTGTATGGTTTTTCATTCAGGTTTTGAGGTTGGTCAGGGAATTTGTTTTCATTCTTATCCCTTGCCCGTATGCAGAAAGTTTTAAAAAAAAAGTACAGTTTATTCATGTAATCAATCTAGTTTGTATCTATTTTGGATTGCAAATGTTTTACTAGAAATTGTGTAGACCTTTATGCTCTTTCTTGTGTTTTCTCAAATCTGATTTATTTGGTCAAAAATATACGGGCATCTCAGTCATCTAAGATCTCTCTGCCCATAAAACAGTTCTCCATTCCTGTAGACGAAAACTATTTCATTTTGAAGATCTAAGTGATACCAGAAAATAAACCCCAAGTCTTCCTGCTTCCTCTACAGATCTTGTGAATTGTGATTGTTTGCTGGACTTTGTTTTGTATTGTGGTGCTTTTATTGTGTTTTGAAAGCAAGTTAAAAAAATGTTTACTAATACCAACTTTTAGTGAGACTATCACAACACAATGCTAACGAAGCCTTACTCAGCTATTGTCACTTATTCTATTATCTTGTATCCCTTGTAAGAATGAAAAACAATATAACACCAGCAACACCACAATAAGCATATCATCTGAAGAAATAAAATAAGATTTACCACAACAATCAAGGTTGTGTTCGGTACTGTTGTGCTTTTATCTTGAAAGCACGTCAGTTAAACTGATTATTCATTTTGAACACGAGTTGCAATCATAGGAAAGCAACTGCAGAAATGTTCAACTTGTAAACATTGTATGGAATTGCTTCCTTACTGTCAGTCCTTGTGCATTTGTTCACAATGGTAGGCCAGCAGCAGGTGTATGTGCTGCATGCCGCGGCATCAAGTTGGCATGGGGGAATGGAGTTTCATGCTGCGACACAAAGCATAACCCGCAAGAAGATAGATGCTGCAAAACATTTTCAGAACTAGATAACAATCATACTAATTCTGAAGCCACAATCTCTGGTTCTCCACCACCCTTCCCCACTTCAGCAAGTTTAGTCTTGTTTACTTGCTGTGAGTGTTATTCCACAATGACGATTCATTGATGCTTGGCAGCGCATTGCTCCTAAATTACACCCTCAGCCCCTTCTGTTTGCTTACCATAGTCTCCTTCTCCATAGAGAGTTCAGTTGCATCCCATTGTATTCTGATATGCAGAGTGATTTACTGAATCAGTAGTCTCCTTTGCTGTTGTTGACTTTCTTTTATTCTCATCCTTGCTTTGCTCAATGGCTGTTATGCAAAATCTCACTACAAAAGAGCATAACGGTCCATAGATTACCTGAATTCTGAATAGAAGCTTATTGGAAACCCTGTGAATGCCAAAGAGGATTGTACTTGAATAAAAACGCGAAACATTCAACGTGGAAAATAACTAAAATAGAACAAAAGATGCTAGAATCTCATGAATAGCAATAGTTATTCAAATATATGATCAAATGCTATTAATTGGTTATTTTATACACCAAAAATATGGTGAGTAACGAGGCCAAAATTTAGTTAAGTATCTCTAGTGTACGTCCATAAAAAGAAAAATAGATAATCAAGGTATAAATTCAAATACATCACCTCTGGCACAGTAGATTAGCAGAACCACATCTTTTCTGCGCTTTAATTGGCAACATTGCTGAAACCAGAAATAGTTGATACCCACAATTGGAAACAAGGTTGTTTCATAGCAAACAGCAACTTCCTCTATAACAAAGATAATAGTATCATGTTTGGAGCATTTGACACAAAATGGCAAAGCAGAAGCAGCATTATGACCCAAAAGGCAAAGCTTTAGCAGCAACTACGAAGCTTAACTGCAAGCAACATCCGGTTTCCCTAGAATGTACTTCATGAGATGCACTCTCTACGCTATACAATTAACAAGATTGCTTGTATCCACAGAATTCTGATCAGTTAGGTGCCTTTTCACCAAGCCATTCAGATTAGTGTCATAAGGCACCCATCCGTAATTTATCATATTCTCAAATATCCTAGCCGCTTTATCTATTTCTCCAGCTTTATGGAAACTCTCAACTAGACTGCTACATGTACTAAGGCAGGGCTTAATCCCATGCTGTCTCATTTCCTCAAGCAACCTAGACACTTCGGAAAGATCTCCCTTCTTGCAAAGAGCGTCTATCAATGAAGCATAAGCAGCTCCCTTCAACAGCAAAGCATTACCCACCATCTCATCGAACAACTTAAAAGCTTCAATTAAGTTATCGTTCTTACAATGAGCATCAATCAAAATATTATAGGTTACTTCGTCTGGCTTGACACCCTTTGCCACCATAGTCTCATATAATGTGAAAACCTCAGATTCTTTCCCTATTTTGTGGTAACCGTGCATAAGTGAAGTGTAAGTTACCACATCCGGTATCAGATCTCTCTTCTGCATTTCCAGGAAGAGCTGGTAAGCCTGCTCCATCTTCCCTACCTTGCAATGCAGATCAATCACAGTCGTGTAAGTCACATGATCCGGTAATATCTGTTTTTCCACCATATCCTGTAACAAAGAGAGAGCTTCTTGCAGCTTCCATGATTTGCATAATCCATCAATTAAAATATTATACGAGACTGTAGTAGCAATACCCGTCTGCATCATTTCACCAAACAAGTTCAATGCCTTGTCAATATTTTGTTCCCCACAACAACCATAGAGAAGTGCATTGTACACAAAACTATGGGGTTCAACCCCTTTTGATTGCATCTCATCAAATAAATTGAAACCCTCAGTCAGATCGCCAGCTTTGCAGTACCCATTAATCAATGTGGAATAGGTTATGTTGTCAGGCACCAACCCTTTCTTTTGAATGCCATCGAACAACTTTCTTGCACTTTGAATATCTCCTGACTTGCATAGTCCATCCATCAAAGTGTTGAAAATATAAATATTTGGATCCAAACCTTTAGAACACATCTCTTCATAAACTTGAATAGCTTTTTCAATCTCAGCCTGTTTACAAAATCCTGAGATGACAGAATTGTAGGTGACAATATCAGGATCCAAGCACTTTTCTTTCATCTCTTTGAGGATCTCAAAGGCCTCTTTTGTTTTCCCTTTCTTCGAAAGGCCATGTATTACAACGCTATAAGTTTGCACATCTGGAAGCACACCAAACCCAAGCATATGTTGAAATGTTGCTAAAGCTTCCGTCACATTGCCTGCTTTGAAATGCCCATCAATCAAAACTGTATAAACAAGATTATTTGGCAATAAACCACGATCAACCATCTCATTGAAGTAAACTGCTGCTTCCTGCATTTTGCCTTCCTTACTGTACCCACAGATTAAGGCCCCATAAGAAACAGCATCGGGGGTTAGTCCTGCCTCCAAAATTTCTGAAAAAAACATTTTAGCTTCTTCCATCCTCCCAGCTTTGCTAAGGCATGTCAAGATAGGATTATAGCAGAATATATCAGGCACAACGCCATTATCACCCATTTCTTCTAAAAGAATTTCCGCCTCCTTGGCCCTACCCTCACAAGCATAACCCATAATTAGAGTTCTGTAAATAACTGCGCTTGGCTTCAAGCCACTGGCAACCATCTTCTGCACAAGGGCATTAGCTTTTGGAAAATCCTTACAGTTGCATAATGCATTAATAACTGCACTGTAAGTTGCCTCAGAAGGCACCAAATTTCTTCCTTCCATTTCCAAAAGCAGCTCATATACTCTGCCCATATTATGCTCCCGAAAATATCCCTCAATTAACCAGCCGTAAGTTTGACAGTTGGGTTTGCAGCCCATCTTTATCATCTCATCCACAACCTCAACCGCCTTCTCCATCTTTCCATACTTACAAATGCCATGAACAAGCACATTATATGTCACCAAATTTAGCTGCATGCCACAAGAAACCATCTCCTCCTTCACTCTGAAAACCTCATTTATATTTCCTTCCATCATGAACCCATCAATTAAAGCAGAATACACGGCATAATGAGGCTCCAAACCCATTTGAGTCATCTCTTGCAACATCAATTTTGCATCTTCCAATTTCCTCCCTTTGCAAAGCATGTCAATAATCCACCTGTAAGTATACGTATCTGGCACCAATCCCTTCTCAATCATAGACTTTTTCAACTTAAATACTTCATCCACTGCTCCAACATGGCAAAATCCATTAATTATCACATTGTAAATAAACACACTGGGACTACATCCCTTCTCGTCCATCTGTGTAAGTACCCTTTTCGCACCATCCAAATCCCCAACCTTACAAAGCGCACCAGCCAAACTGGTATATGTATAAACATCAAAATCCATCTTGGCATCCATCATTCCATCATGAACTTTCCAAAACGATTCCATCATATTACCCTTCAAAAGATCATTCAACAAACAATTACAACATCTTAAACTAGGCAAAATCTGAGCAGTTTTCACTCCCAAAAATACATCCGCAGCCTCACGAACCTTACCCATCTTCCTATAACTATCAATCAGTATATCAAACACCACAGAATTAGAACCACCAGTACTTTTAAAACAGCGAATAACCGATTCCAAAATCGAAGAACGAGATTTTCCTGTTCTTATCATATGATTTAACA
The DNA here is from genome assembly GCA_028052125.1 of Melia azedarach. Taxonomy (NCBI): domain Eukaryota; kingdom Viridiplantae; phylum Streptophyta; class Magnoliopsida; order Sapindales; family Meliaceae; genus Melia; species Melia azedarach. The sequence continues at coordinate 12,360,713 of CM051405.1, forward strand.
CACCGCCAGCAGGTCCGAAAAAATTATTATTACAAAGCAATACTGCAAGAATAGAGAAAGAATCCAAAAACTGAGGAATACACGATTGACGTCTCGACCAGTAGAAGAAACGCAAGAGTCTTCTGGGGTCACGAATCCGGTTCTGGAGAAGAACAGATCGAACCACAAGTGGATTTAGCTCCTTGGGTATGTCTAAATTTGTAATGAGATTCTTCCAGTTATTTTCTGTGAGAAAGTTTGAAACTTCTTGGGTAAGTCGTTGAGCTTTATTAGTAGAAGAGCTGGACATATCCGCTGATTTGAAGGGTTTTCTTGTTGGTCTGTACTTAAGACCATTTTGTCGTTCAGTGAAGAGAAGATGATGAAATCGTCGAATGATTCTAACCATTGTTTGCTTTTGCTGCGTCCTTTGCTGTTATCAGTTCTGTTTATCAAATCAAGATGAAAATTTTCCTCCCTGCTGCTGTCTGCATTGTCGATTCGATTCTCCCTCGTGTGTCCTTTTTTTTTTTAAATCTGCCAAAAACCCTTTCTAGTTTTCATTTTCATAGATGCCCCTTTATCCGCAGGAAATTTAAAGAATGTCTGTCTCGGAAAACTTTTTGATAACTAGACCAAAACATAAAAAATGTCTATAATGTCCTTAGGAAAGAAAGAAATTGAAAGGTCAATTTTACCATATTCATAATCAGTCTCTACTACCACAGAATCCGCCAATTTCACTCCCTCCGGCTCCTATGCTACTTTTAGCCTCTGTGAACTCTACGCCACCCCTTGAAAAAGGTGTTTTTTAAGTACTTCCGAACCTTTTAAAGCACGAGCATTGTCTTAAAAGATACCTTTATATCGATTTTTATTATAATTTATATTTATAATTGTGATTATGATATTTATATATTTAATAAATATTAACAAATATACTTATCAGATTCTGACAAGACTCTCGTTCTAACATTCATTCCCTTTAATTAGGTCTGCTACAGGAGTGTGAGAGGATAAAGCCTGCAAAGAAATTGGTTTAAATGTGGAGGGACGTGGTACCCATTTGTGATTACGTATCTAAGTAGCCATGCCATTATCACATATCCTCTATCTTGAAACTTTCTCATTCACAACGCTATCATCCTCTATAAGATGTTTCTCCAAATAAAAAGATGGATTGCTTCCCAGCGTACTCTCCATTATGTTCCAAAGTTCTCTGGTTTCCATAAAATCCTATAAATCTCCAAACTTTCCTTCCACCATTGCAATTGATAATAGAGTCAAGATGATAACATATATATCGATGAAATTGTAGTATCTACATTTACTGACTATAACAATATTAAAACCCCCCCACTTATACATGTCCTTCCAACAGGGAAGTAGTAGTCAGAATTCAACTTCACTTTAACGAGATCACATTGTTTAAATTAGTTTCAACAAAATTTGCTTTACAAGATTAGAGAACTCCTTTAAGCGCTCAAAATATTCGAGGGCTCTTCATTCCTTGAACCTTCCAACATAATATCTTCATGCCACCCTGCGGAGCCCTCTCCCGTTTCTGGTTCCATTGGGACGTCATTTTTCTGGGGGAATTTGGGTAGATAGAAGGAGAATATCTTGAGTTCTGGGTTTTTTCAGAGCTTGATTATCTCCTCTTCAACTCTATTTCTTCTGTAAATGGCTGATGTTGTTGGGCTCCATCTCTATTTTCACTAGAAAGATTCCTCCCAGCTGATATGTTCCATCTTCCTCTGCGATCCAAATTTTGTTATTACTCGGTTGCAGCTTATAGGCATGATTCTATTCGATCTAAAAATTTTCGTTCGGTCGGGTTGGAAGAATCCTGGACCGAACAAACTCGAACTCAGTCTTATGTGCAAGGAGCATTCCATTGGACTGTATAGAGAAATTAGACGTGAGATAATTAGAATATTGACTCTAGTATTTATAAGAAGGGTTAAATTTTTTGTAGAGAAATTAAAAATATAATATAATATATATATATATATATACACACTTATTTTATTATCTCAATTTTTTCATAAAATTTTAATAACTAAAAATTAAATTTAATATAATTAAATCCTTTTGAGTCTACATTTAAATATAGTAATTTCGGGGTTCTCATTTGTGGTAAAACAGTTAATAAAAGGGATATTTTAACAATTTTTATGTTTTAATCCGACTTCAATTATCTTTTAATTTTATATACTTTCTCAAAGAAATTTATCTATCACAAATAATTTGGCAGGCTAATTAGACAAGCGGATTATATTTGTTAACCTCATTTGAAACGTTAAACTCAGACTTATTGTTGTATATATACAACATCTAAATTAAGAATATATTTTTTTATAAATCAATAATTAAATCTATTACCGGTCTAACATCTAAAAAAGTATTCATAAAAAAATTAAAAAGTTAAAAAAACTTAATTGTATATATATAATAGTATCTAAATAAATAATTACGTCTAAACAAATTATATCTTAATACTTAAATATCAAATTTAATATATACGTAAATACACAGATTAGATATAGATATATACATATGGAAAAGAAAATCAAACTGGTAGTTGTTTTATTGCATGAGTTGAGCATATATCAACGGAGAATTTCATAAAATAAAACGAAAACCATCTGATTATGATTATGATTATGATTATGATTATGATTATGATTTTAAGACGGCGCAACAACAATTGTTGGAGTCAACGCAAGCACCATTTACGCTTTCACCATACTCGGCAACGCAACTTTGAACGCAGGCCAACTTTGAGCAATTCACTATTGGGATCAAAGGCTTCCCACAAGGATGGTCTTCCCCTCCTATTCCACCTGCATGTATATAACATATATTTTCATACAACACAAATCAACATTTTTACAAAGATGTATACAAATTTTACAGAAGTTATACTCACCAGCTGAGAAAGCTAGGAAGAACAACACCAGCAAAAGAAAGTAATTTGAGGTCTTCATATTATATTTAAGAATATATATTAAGATTGCTAACTAGCTAGTTAGACTCTCTCTCTCTCTCTCTCTCTCTCTCTCTTATTATATACTTATAAGCAAAGCAAATTAAACCTAATAGACAATTCAAATTTTGATACACTACCCACTGATTGAGAAATTAATAAATTTGTTAGAGGTGTAAACAGCCTGCCTGATTAAGATTAGGGTGAGTTGTGAATTATAATTAAATTTAATGACACTGCTATATATGTATACTATATGTATACATATGTTGATTTTGTTACCTTTTTTATGTAGATTTTATGTATCACAACATTAACAAATTTTATGCAGGGCAGATAGTGTCATTGAATTGCTAGAGATCAATGTGATTCAATGTGTGATGCTCCAACTTTCATTTGTGTCTCGTGCTTATATATATCAACATTGATATTCTAACCAAAACTTTGCTTTGCTAATTCTTCAGTAAATAAATAGCACATTGGATGAATCAATTTTAAGCCAACAGAAAATTTTGATGGCTCAACAACTGCTCTATAAAACACAGATCAAGGCAATGGGATTTTTCATTAACAAGCAGCAAGTAATGCAAGTTTCCAACCATCCTTCCGCATTTAGCATACATGGTGATCAAGGAATTGCCAACAAACAAATCCCTTGCATACCCACTCTTAATAGCCAGATGGTGAATTTGCTCGCCAATTTGCAGAGCTGCTAGATGGGCACATGCACTTAGTCCACAAGCAAAAGTTGATTGGTCAGGTTTTTTCCCTTCTCGCCCCATCAACATGAAAGTCTTCAATGCATCTAAATGAAACCCATTTTGCAGAAAACCTGTAATCAGTGAATTCCAAGAAACTATGTTTCTCTCCCTCATCTCTTCAAAGATCTTAAGAGCATTATCCATTTGTCCAATTTGAGCATATCCGTTAATCATAGTATTCCAAGTAACTATGTCCTTGTTGATCATCTGTTTAAATAGATTAAGAGCTTCATCCATTCTTCCACACCGAGCATAGCCTGCAATCATGGTGTTCCGACAAACAACATCACGAGTGACAATCTTATTGAAAATTTGCCTTGCTTCCTCCATTCTCTTATTATGCACATATCCAGAAATCATAGCAGTTTGGGCTCCAATATTACTGTACGGCATCTGATCAAGAAGTTCTCTTGCTTCATCTAGCTTAGCAATGCGAACATACCCATCAATCATTGTAGTCCATGACACAGAATTCCTCTCTGGCATTTTCCTAAATAGTGTAGCAGCCTCATCAATTTGGCCGTTCTGAACATAAGCTCCAATCATAGCATTCCAAGCAACCACATTTCTACTTGGCATCTGGTCAAATAGTCTCCTAGCTTCGAGCGTCTTACCGTTTCGTGCATATCCACTTAACATTGTCACCCAAGCCACAACATTGCGATCTGGAATCTTCTGAAAGAACTTCCAAGCGAAATCCAAATTATCAAATTCAACAAATCCATCCAACATTAAGTTCCATGAAACCTCATTCCGTTCTTCCATTCCCTCAAAAAACTCCAATGCTAAACTCATTTCACCATTTTTTATATATCCTGAAAGCATTGAATTCCACGACACAACATCCTTAGCCGGCATTGCATCAAATAACTTCTTAGCCTCATTAAAATTCCCCGACTTTGCATAACCAGCAATCACCGCATTCCAACAAGCTGTCTCTTGCTTATTTGGAAGCAAATCAAACAGTTCCCTCGCCTTCTCAAGCTCCCCATTACGTGTATAACAAGTAATCATTAAAGTCCATGAAAATAGATCTCTTCTAGACATTTTTTCAAACAGTTCACGCGCTTCTTTCACTCTATCATTATGCAAATACCCAGAAATCATTGTATTCCAAGAAACTAAGTTTCTGTCAGGGGTTTTCTCAAACAATTGGCGCGCGTCATTGATTCTACCATTTTTTGCATAGGCAGAGATCATGGAATTGTATGTTACAGTGTTCTTTTGGGCCATTTCTGAGAATATTTTGATGGCTTCATCAATCCGACCTGATTTTCCCAACTGGGTAATTCTCAGGTTTTGATTATAGACATGACTGCCTTTTTCTCCAATTGATTTGAGCCTTGCTTTCATGGCTTACAACATTGGTATAAACTGCACGGAGAGACTTTTATGTCTTTTACATATCACAGGTGCGGATTGTAAATTAGTAGAAGTTCTAGATTGAAGCATTCTAAAGATTGGGTCTGGATGTTAAGATATACAATAATCGGATAGGACAGAAAATTAAATAAAATAAAAGAATAAAGAAATTGGTTATAGAATAACCTTACAGTACTGTGCTACGGTTACTATGCTTCTTCACCGTGAAATAAAGGGTGCTGTTTAAGGTTAAATTATCTTCTCTTTTCTTTGATCTCGATTGAATCTACTTGGACACCGTCGACGAAAATCGACACCTAATATGGGTTAAATCTACCTTACTCGGGAGAAGTCTAATATGCTCCACTAAGGAGAACTCTGCCTCCACTTGATTTTCGGAGAAAACCTTTTTAGAGGACTTGAGGATACCAACCTCCCTCTCCGTCATACCATCCCGCCGTCATTTGGCTCTGTCCCCGACCCACCGGTAGCAAGGTCATATATCTGTCTGTCAATAAAATCTTTTTTATTATTATTTAATTATTATTATTATTATTATTATATATATATATATATAATTTTTTAGTTTTTAATATAAGGAATTTTTTAAGAAAATGTTCAAATCGAAATAAATAGAAAAATAAATAATAACCCCAAACCAAAGATTCTATAAAAATCTGAACTTGGTTGTTCGTTCGGCGGCTACTTAACAGTGACTAGTGATTAGGAGAAAAAGCGACGGACAGAAAATTGCCTTGCCGGAAACCCATATTACATCACATTATTTTACTTCTGTCACTAGAAGAAATTGTACGGATTGTTACACTCTCTAAAATATGGAAGCAGCAAGTATGGCTTGCTTACATTTCCCATTTCAAACCGAGAATTAATGTTATGTGACATTGTGTTCATTGAGAAAATTGATACTTGATGATGGAGTTGAGATTAGGACCCTAGTTGTCTTTGATTGAGTATTTGGATATCAGTTTCTGCCAAGCGCTTAAGAGTCTCTGGGTTACCTACTCTTGCAAACGCAAAGAAATTAAGGAGACAAACAATAGTGAACTTAGAAAACTGAAAATTAAAGGAGCGTTGAATGTTCATAAAATAGCTGTACTACCACTTTGCAGGTCGTGTGAGATCTATGTAGGGCTTTGTCTAACTGATTAGTGGCTGGCTCTGCAATGAAATGGAATTTCTCAGTTTCTTCAACTTGAGATATTAAGCGTAACGCAATATAACAGGTAGAACTTAGGAGAGTGTTAATATTTATTTCTAGTCCCTGTCTCGAGACATTTTAAGTTGGTTGAAGTGATGTTATTCAGCTACAGTGTGATTTGATTCAATATCCTTCTCTTAAAATAATTTGGCTTTGTCAACACCCCATGATAAGCACTTCTACTCTTCCCCGAGTAATATGAAGATTCTTTTTGGTACAAAGTCTTCTTCTATACAGGTATTACTTAACGCTAGTTTTAGAAATCAACACTGTGACAGGTTTACCTTGATTTCTTTCAGTCCTCGTATACCAAAGATCTTGTTTGCGATTGCGAAGGAGAAAAATGGGATTCCTTGTAGAAGAAGTTAAGATTGGGCATGCTAGAAAATGTGGAGGAAGAATTGTAGCAGCGGCAAGGAGTTGTATTAAATTGAAGGCGAATGGCACCTTGGAGAAGAATGAAGATTGATCACGTGAAGTGTCTGATTGATAGCACGCACTTAGGCAGAATTTTGTGAGGGTTTAGGACATCTTGTTAACTTCAGATTATTGTTTCATTATTATTAAGTTCTCCTTATTTGTTCTGTTGTTTTTGAGCGGGAATAGGATGCTTCTGAGGAAGCCTTCCGATGAAGTTGAATCCATTGATATATTAGCTAGGTACTAATTAAATGTATTTAAGATCCACCAAGAAGAAGCAATCTTGCAGATATGATCAATATTTAAAACTTTTAATATTACTCTTCAAATTATGTAGTTGTAGTGCAGTTCACGAACTGTTTATACTGTGTCTTATCAGATATCACTACTTTTACTTTACTGTCGTAATCACTTACCCCAAAAAAAATAGTTAAAAACTTTCATGTAAGTATTTGTGAGTCATTTTACTGAAAAAACCAAGCTTAAACCCCTCGCCATTATTTCATCCATAGTTGTAACCTCAAGATATCCCAAAATGAAAATGATAACGAAAAGAAGAAAACAAAACCTAAATTTTATAATTAAGATGATACATGGTCTCACTTAATACCAAAATCCCTATCAAATTATCCTGTTAACATAAAAATGATCAAAACTTCTGACGCAGCAGATTTTGATTATCAATAAAATGCTGCATATATAATTAAGAAGTTCTGTAAGGCTGCAACAAAACCAACATCTCTTTCAACTACTGACCTATCTCTGACAGCAAAAATATGCAGCCTTTGTAAATTTTCGTGCAACTATGCATTCATTTTTTTTTTATAGATTGCTAAAATGCGTTGCTCACAATTTCTAATGGTTCCTACTTCTGTTTTCGGACAATGCAGGAGAGTGATCAGGTGGAATCATAGCATATCATACCAGTTTTTATCATAATTCGTCATGAGCCTTGGGTTCAGGTTCAACCTTGTCGTCCTTTGCTGGGGCATCTGGTTCAGAAGTTGATTTGTCACTTTCCGCGGTACTTTTCTCAGAAGTTGAGTCGGAGTCTTTCTTTTTCTCTGCACTGCTCTCTGTTTCATTCTTTACAGGCTTTTGAGGTTTAGGCTTTGGCTTGGGAATTCTATTAATGCTTGAAACCTACAAAATACATTCACATTTAAATACAATTTTGCAGACTATGCCACATTTCCTTGTTTAATCAAGAAAGAGCATTTGAATTATACCTTATCCTGTATTTTAAGTATTTTCTCATATACTTCTTCAGAAGTGAACACCGGTTTGCTGAAGCCAGAAGTCCTGAAATATCGACAAGAAAAGTAGTAAACAAGTGAAACTCAGACATATTTGAAGGAAAGATCATTGTCACATATAATTGGTAAGCTGAAGAACTTAAAGTTTTGTATAAATTTAAACAATGATCCCAACTTACTTCTTCTGCTCATTCTCCTTCTCTTCCAACCAATTCTTGAAATTGTCAGCTTCTTTTGAGACCTGAAAACACAAAACATTTAACTTTCATGTCGAGTAATCTAAGTCATAAAGAAGCTGTCATATTAAATATGAAAAGGCACCTCATCTATTCTATCTTTTGGAAGCCAAGGTTTGTTTGTCTCCCAGTCACGAATGATCTGCAGACACAATGAAAAAAATTAATGCACTAATCACATCTTTTCCTCTTTATTGTTCTCATTTAATGGTCCACTAACACACAATCATATTCATATTAGGTGTAACATAATACAAAATCTGTGGGATTTCCACCAGATACATACAACATTTTCAATTTCATTAATTTTATTTTCGTAATAAATCTTATGCAAAGGCCTTCGCAGAACATTAAATAAAAGAACAAAAAAAGAAAAAAATGGTTCCAGCTGACTAGGAAGAACTTTGGCCTTCAGAGCTTAATGCAACAAAATGATATGAAGTACCTGTTGGAGCTGACCAAGGTATTTCTGAGCATGTTCAGAAGCTGCTGGTCTCGCTGTAAGCTCTTTATACCTACACAAAAGTATTTACCAGTTGGGTGTTTACTTTGACTAGTCATAGTATCTTTTTAAAATTACAACAGCTAAAAAATAAGAGAAAATTCAAATCGACAAATCTTTAACCTCAACGACAACCTAAAATGGGACACATACCGGAAAAATATTGGATCACCAACAGCTTTCAGTGCATCTAGGCGTTCCTGAAACTCCTTAGCAGTAGCATCCTCGCCGTCAGTGTACAACCACTCCTGGGCCTAAAATTAATACCCAATGCTCACATCAGAAACACATACAAGGGAGCAAAATGAAGTTCCCAAAAAAAGTAGAGAGGAGGCTAACCTCATCAAGCTTTTCAATAAAGTATTGACGCTCTTCACTGGTCGAAATCTTGCCAAATCCTTCAGATGTTTCAAGCTAGAATGATAGATAATGTCACCAAAAAGAAAATTGAAGTGATAAGTAAATTATAGACAAAACAAATTGAGAAAATCAATGCGGAAAAAAGTAAGAAACGAAAACAAAAACCACGAATAGGTATATTATTATAACATCATATCAATGTTTTCATCACTTAATGCGATTATATTTGCAATGGAGCTCAATATTGAATATATAACGAAAACTCACTTAACCATGGAAGACAATGACATTCAAGATCAACAATCGAAACATATTTAGCAGGGACTTCAAACCTTTTCTTTTGTAGCATATATGTATCCTTCCAGGTTATTTTTTAGCTCTGCAGTTCTTCTTCGCTCTTCATCCTTCTTGTCCCACACTTCTAATTTAGCTTCAGCTTCAGCAAGGGCTTCTTTCGAAAGAGATGCTCCAGGTCCCACTGTCTTCTCAACTATCTATAATCAATTCATGGTAGAAAAAAGCATTAATAAAATGCTACAACGGAACACTTATGAAAGGTTAGGCATGCAATGCCATGAAAAGTACAAAGTAATGCAAGTTTAAACCAGTCAGATTGTTTTCACCTTAAGAGGTACCCGGAAAGTTCGCTTTTTCAGCTTTTTCTCTGTAATAACATCCACGTTAATTGGTTCTTCAACAGTAGAGTTAGACGCATCGCTAGTCCCACGGTCAGACTGCAAGTTTTCGTTGGCTTCTTCAGTAGTGTTTTTAGCACCAGTTTCAAGTGTTACATTGAGAGAAGAAGCAGCTGCATTCTCCACAGTCAAGTTCTTTTTAGGAACTTCCACCCATTCCGTTATTTCAATAACAGCATCTGCTCGATCCAAAGAAATAATTCCACTTCTACTGAGAGAGAAATGCAAATTTGCCTTGATGGGGGAGGACAAATTTCGTGATGAATACCTAACAGTAAAGGAAACAGATAAAAGTCCAAAGTGGAGGTTAAGTTGAAGCTTCTTGAGGGAAAAAGAAAATAGATGCCATTATACATAAGCAAAAGCACAAAATGAGACAAGATTCTACACAGGATCAAGGAAATTGCTATCCTTACTTCTCAGTAGCATCTGCCAGACCAGACACAGCATACTTAGCAAATACTGGGGAGGTAACACCAGGGGGTAAAAGATCTTCACTTTCATATGCAAGCGAAACTTCAAAATCGTTGTTATGAACAAAGGATCTGAACATCTGTCAAATAATCAAATCAAACAAAATTAGTCCAATTAGAGCAAAAATCAATAGAATTAAGCTTTCAAACTATTTTTCTATTTTCAACAACACTGACAGCATGGAAACACATATGTAGTCGGTTACCTTACTGGGAAGCTTTTTCATCCTTTGCACAAGTAACTGCCTAGTAGATTCATCTTTCAGAAGTTCAGGTCCATCAAGTTCAACCACAAAACCATATGAGGAACCATCAACCATTCCTAATTTACGGTTTAATTTGATTCCATCACTTAAATTTGCAGCATGTAGTGATGCACCAAGAACTATAGCTTCATCGGCATCAAGATGTCTATCAAGCTCTTTCCTTCCAAGAAATTCCTGGAGCTTAGCCTGTCAAAAGAAAAACAGCTAAGATTTAAGATATTAACAAACTAACATTTCTCTAATAAAAAAATTAACAAGCTAAAATTTTTTCTGATAAAAAAATTAACAACCTAAAGCGATTTTTTCAGCATCATATAATTTATACAAGTATTCAGATTTGCATTAAAATATTGGCTCTAAAATATAACAAGCTAATATTACAAAGGTGCTTAACCCTGAACATATGAAACCTCACAAAGGGAAAAAAAAAAAGAAAGAAAAGAAAAAGGAAAAAGATATACTGATGGTGTCAGATGAGATTGTCATTAAGCTAAATGTTCAAATTAAAAGGTCTTTTGAGTACAAGAATTTGTGCAGGCGTAGCACAAGAAAAAACCACTGAATAAATCATCGCAGCAACTATATAAATTTATTTTCTAGAAGACGCTAATACATATAATATATCTACTCTTTACTTGTGCTAGAACTCTATTATCATAAAATGGGGATATACTATGTTAATGGTATGATGATATTTGCACTTCAATGATTTAATACAAGCTATTACTCAGGTTAACTATCAAACGAAGAGGATAGTGCAAACCTGCAACTTTGGCACTCTAGTGGCTCCTCCAATCAACTCTACTGCATATAACTCATCCACTTTCAAACCCGAATGCTTAAGCACTTCTTTCAAGGGTATAAGAGATTTTTCCCACAGATCTTGACAGAGCTCTTCGAACTTTTCACGGGTTATAGTGCTCCTGAAAGACAAAAGAAAGCCCAGACATGCATGTAAATGAATTTGAGCTAACAATCTAACATGAATTACTGTATGCATAACTGCCAACATTGCACAAAAAGAAAAGAGTTCACAGGAACAATAAGTAATAATTAGGAATCGTAAGCAGCAAAGCAAGGGTAAAATATGAGAAAAGCAGGAAGTGTAATTATAACTTATATCTAACAGCAGCATGAATCAAAAGAAAAAGAAAGTAAGCCAACAAATTTGATTTGTTTGAGATAATGGAAAAACAATCATCCACAAAAGTTAATAATAGTTTCCCAAATTAAATCTCGAAAGTAATTTGATAAACTAGATAAGGAAAAAAGAATCTCCTAAAGAAATTGGAATTCAATATGTAATGGCTCAGACAATCTGGGTTCATTCCAGAGGCTCTTTGCCTTGCAGAAGGTTTCTAAGAGTGCAATATCAAAGAACAGGACATGAAACCTTGACACAGCAAACTCTCTTTATCGTGCTTTGCAGTTACTCACCAGACCAATCTAAGGAGTACAGAGATTTTGGTAATAAATTTGGACATACAGCAAAGTGGTTGAACTCCACCTACCTGAAGTCCCTATCATCGTAGAGGGATTCAACTGATATTGGCGCCATTGTGTTGGCACTGAGAATTTCTTTAGTACGTTTAACCTGCTTCTTCAATTTAGCCATTGCCTTGGGAGACTTCCTCACATCAACCCCATTTCCAACTTGTTTATTGAACTCATCAGCAAAGTACTCCACCAACCGTAGTTCCATGTTCTGACCGCCAAGTTCTGGGTCCCACCTAACATCCTTTACCTGCAAATTCATCAAATATCAGATAACATCTTCAAAGTACTAAATAAACATGAACATAAAGTGGCACAAAAAAATTGTATTGAGCACAGATGAAGGTGAGAAAAAAAATGTAGAAAAATAATGACCAGTCAACTCATTTACACTATTCCTAAAGCAATGTACTCATAACAGTCATTTATCCAAAAGAGAGCATTTCAAAGCCACAAACAGAACATTTCATTAGTTTATTTCTCTATTCAAACATAGTGACTATGCAATACTATCTACTTTTAGAATTTTCTCCATATAATGATCAAATCCTTCCAAAATTAATAGTGAAAACTACGCAAAATTAACACATTAGCATAAATGATGAAATAAATCAACAATTTAACAACTCACCTGAAACTGATTGACAGATACAGTCTTACCGAACTCCTTAGCATTATAAGCAGAGAAATAAACAAGTGCAGCATAAGTTGTAGTGGCACCCATATCATAAAAAATGACATGTCTAGACCCATTCGAGAAATCCTTATCAATCCCATACTGCAATGCCGCACCAGAATGCTCATTCAGTAATGAAAGCACATTAATTCCAGCCAATTGTGCCGCTTGCATCAATCCTTTCCTCTCAGCCTGTCCAAAATATGGCGGAACAGTAATAACAGAGTCTTTCACAGACACCTTCGCATGAGACTCGGCCAAATTGACAGCATAACTCAAAACCATCCCCAACAACTCCTCGACGGAATAATAAACTACACCATTACTATCATCATCGATCTTAAAACTCACGGCGCCTCTAGAATCCTCGACAATAACAAATGGCAAGTACAAGGAGTCAATCAAATCTTTTACTTGTTTATAGGGTTTGCCAATCATGTCGCGGAGCTGAGCATACACTTTGTCAGGATAACGTGCAATGATTCCAGCTGCTTCTTCGCCGATAAGGCGAGTGCCGGACTGAAATGCAACTAAAGCTGGTGATTTACGCTTGGACATCTCGTTGATGGCTACGGAAATGGGACTCTGGCCCGGTTTTAGGTTTACGACGGCTACTTTGAGCCAGTCTGAACCTAGATCTATGCTCGAAACCGCCGACTGCGACGGAATTATAAGTAGTGAAAAAAAGGACAGAAATGCAACTAATCGGAATAGCATTCTCTTCATTCTTCTGCAAAGCATGTAATCACACAAAGATTATTAATAACAAAATAAAAAATGCTCAAATCAGCTTATAATTCTGATCCAAGAATGAAACTTAAAAATGATTTGTTCTGCTTTTACTAGTTTATAATTTTCTCGAGAAACAAACAGATTATTTGTTTTATGTCATTAACAAAAAGAAATGCAAAAGTACTAAAATCAGCAAATGAGTTAGATGCGATGAATAACCTATACTGATTTCTGATTTGTTCTGCTATTACTAGTTCAAAATTTTCTCGAGAAACAAACAGAGCACGTGCTTTGCTATTATTAACGAAAACACTCAAATCATGAAATGATTCTGATTCAAAAATGCAACTTAAAGTGATTCTTCTGCTTAGTCCAAAATTTTCTAGCGCAACAAATTGAAAATGTGAACGATAAGAAAAATAAAAAACGGTTAATAAAGCAGAGAGAAAGAGAAAGGACCAGTAGTGCAGAGATCGCATTCTCTGGAAGAAACGTGAATTTTTTATTTTTGAATTTTTATTTTTCGAATTCTTATTTTCAGTTTGGTTGACGAGAAACCGGAGGAAAGCTTCTTTATAGTCGCGGTGACTCAGAGAGGTCTACGTGGAAAAAGCATGAGAATGTCTGACGAATGAAATAGTGCCATCTGGCAATTCGAACACGTGGTGGAATCTGAAACGGCCGGTAGTGTTGTGCTCACGATTGTCATAGATCGTTGTGGAAAGTTTTAGTTTTCGTCATTTCCCTTCGTTCATACTCTTCGATCTTTTTTATATTTAAGAGAAAAAAAAATAATACCAATTCTTTCTATTCTTTTTAATAATACAAATTTTTTTATTTTTTAATTCATGTAATTAAGTGTCCAATAAATTTACGAAAAATAATTGTTTTAACTCCAAACTTCATACATACTTCAAAACGAATTTGTTTTACAACATTTAAAAATTTGAACCTTGTTATTTGAACAAATTCTTTTAATTGAATTAAATTAACCAACACCCTCTCATATTTTTATTTAATTTGTCTAGCATATATTTTTATTTTCAAATTTAAATATATTTAAAAAAATTAGATATGATACATATTTATTCGACATAAATTTTTAACGAATAATAATTGTATCATATTCATATTTAATATTTTCAACTTGTTTATTCGATTAATATTTTTAATTTATTTATTTATTTAAAATATATTTATAATTTATTTAATATTATTATCTATTTGTTATATTTATAAAAATTTAAATAAAAAAATGTTTACAATATCCAAACCACAATTAATATATAAATATAAAAAATACAAATAAATAAAAATAAAATATTAAAAACTCTAATTTTATATAATCGTATTTAAATAAATAATTGTTTGTCTATATAAATAAGAGTTATTTATACACAATTAATAAATGGAGATTATACACAAAAATTCGTTCATACGCCGTAAGAAAAATATATATGAATTGTTGTTTAAAAATTTTATTTAAAAAAAAAGTATGATTTATTTTAATAGATTAGATTTTGATTTTAAAAGTTTGTAACAAATTATTAATTTATTATATATATATATATATGTATGTATTCTGATTCAATATTTCAATAAAATTTAGTGATGAAAATGTTGTTCCCATGTTACAATAATTATAGCAAATTGTTAGATAAAAATCTACGTAAGATGGATACCAACCATATATATATATACATATTTGGAAAAGAAAATCAAACTACTAGTTGTTTTATTGCATTAATTGAGCATATATCAATGGAGAATTACATAAAATAAAAAGAAAACCATCTGATTATGATTATGATTATGATTATGATTATGATTATGATTTTAAGACGGCGCAACAACAATTGTTGGAGTCAACGCAAGCACCATTTACGCTTTCACCATACTCGGCAACGCAACTTTGAACGCAGGCCAACTTTGAGCAATTCACTATTGGGATCAAAGGCTTCCCACAAGGATGGTCTTCCCCTCCTATTCCACCTGCATGTATATAACATATATTTTCATACAACACAAATCAACATTTTTACAAAGATGTATACAAATTTTACAGAAGTTATACTCACCAGCTGAGAAAGCTAGGAAGAACAACACCAGCAAAAGAAAGTAATTTGAGGTCTTCATATTATATTTAAGAATATATATTAAGATTGCTAACTAGCTAGTTAGACTCTCTCTCTCTCTCTCTCTCTCTCTCTTATTATATACTTATAAGCAAAGCAAATTAAACCTAATAGACAATTCAAATTTTGATACACTACCCACTGATTGAGAAATTAATAAATTTGTTAGAGGTGTAAACAGCCTGCCTGATTAAGATTAGGGTGAGTTGTGAATTATAATTAAATTTAATGACACTGCTATATGTGTATACATATATGTGGATTTTGTTACCTTTTTTATGTGGATTTTATGTATCACAACATTAAATGTGTTTCTTTATTTGAAATTTCACCTTAAATGTTTCAATAAGCTGCTGCTTCAGTTATTCATCATTAATTACCATCATGTCCTACTGATATAGTAGCTAAACGAAGTGAAATCCAATCAACAAGCCATATAATTGTTCATATGCTAACATTAATTGACTTCTGTATAATGCCTCTACAACAGATATATGAACAAGAATAGAAGAAAAGAGAAAACTGATCAATTAGCACAACATTTCTCAAGAATCAAGAAGGGAAAACGGAAAAGAAAAGGGGAGCTCATTTGGATTACTTTTAAAGGCTGGATCGTAGTGTTTATTCGTTGATTTAGCATTAGCGAAGGCATCAAGAGCCTCCTAGTCTCTGCAAGTTCTTCTTCTTCTTCTCGTTGGCGGCGGCTTTCTCTTCGTCTTTCGAGCGCCGACGCTTCATCGTGAAACGGAAATAAGTCAATTTTAAAATCTTTGCAATTTCAGTGTTTTATTATTATTATTATCACAATGAAGTCTTCTTGTATTAGGGTAAAGCTGAAGCTAAAGCTGAAGAGGGGAGACTAAACTGAAAGGTTGGGAATAGCTTCTGAGTGATGGAAGTCGGAAGATGTCTCTCGTTATGCCCTCAGGTTATTCAGGTATGGCAGAATAAATACTACTTTTATTATTTTTAATTATTTAATATTCAAGAGAAAAATAATACAAACTATTTCTATTCTTTTTCTTTTAATAATACAAAATTTTTTTTTTTTTGGTGTGTAATTAATTTTATAAAAAAAGATTAGGATGAAGAATTGTTTACCTCCATATTTCATACATACTTTAAACGAATTATTTTCCCTCAGCTTGATAAGTAATTTGGGCTTTAGTATATTGGGCCAATTATTAGCCCACATTTCTATGTCTACATTAGATTTCTTTGGGTTAGTGTGCACGTTTGTGATTCTCAAGTTTTATGTTAATCTTCCATGCTTCTTAATGATAAAAAGACTTTTAAAAGGGGAGCTTGTGTACATAGAAAAAAATGTCAAATCACGTAAAATTTTGTGATGTTTGAACAATTCAATATTTTGAAATAGAATATTGTAGAAATATAAATGGTGTTGTGGTGAAATTCATAATCATACTTACCAAAATTCTTAAATGTTTAATTTAATACAATTTACGAACCTATTAAATTCGTGATAAGTCTTATAGTGTTCATGTTATACGATAGAGTTTTAATTTTTAATTTTTCATGAATTAAATACGTATTATTATTTTTTATAATCTTAAATTAAATTTAGATAAAATGAAATATATAATATCATTCGTACGTCTATTTAACAAACTTTTATTATCAATTCATGAATTTTAAAAATGATCGATTATAATAATATTACGAAAAAAATTAAATACAGAGAACACAATGTTATAAAATATTTTCAAAAAAATTCAAGTTATTCTATATAATATTTAGAGAGAGAACGAATACACAGTGAAAGGGAGAAGTATGGATAATATGGTGAGGGTGGAGAGCTTTCGTAGTCTATAATGGGTGATGGGGTAGAGGTAGTACATCACATTCACAATTGTGGACTTATTTGTTTGGAATTAACGAGTAATGACTCAACATGAGTTGTGCAATTTGTCCTCCGTATTGGTTTCTTCTTCTATTTCTATTTCGAATACTCTTTTAATACCCCAATGTGAATGTGTGCCCCCAGCCTAATTTGTTCCTTGACTCCTCTCACTAAATTACAAAATACAAACACAATACACATCTTCTCAGTCCAAAATGTTCTGCTACCACTCACATACCCACTATCCTACCACCAAGTTTTCAACTTCACTTTCCCAATTCCA
The DNA here is from genome assembly GCA_028052125.1 of Melia azedarach. Lineage (NCBI taxonomy): Eukaryota > Viridiplantae > Streptophyta > Magnoliopsida > Sapindales > Meliaceae > Melia > Melia azedarach. The sequence continues at coordinate 12,378,412 of CM051405.1, forward strand.
TCTCTCGGATTTTATTGTAGGGAAATAATCAAAAATGCCCTTATTTTATAATAAAAATTCAAAAATACCCCCTCAATAAATTTTCAATCAAAAATGCCATTTTTTTACTCTTTCGGACAGAATTGCCCTCATGCCCCTTACCTGAATTTTATTTGACCAACCCTTAGTACTTTCGAGTTAAGTTATACTCGAAAGTGTATTTATAAAGTGACTCGAAAGTGTATTTGTAAGGTGACTCGAAAGTACACTATCTAGTCACGTTTTAAATGTACTTTCGAGTTAAAGGTAATACTTATAGTTTCGAGTAATGCACTTTCTAGTTAAAGTAAAACCTATAGTTTCGAGTTAAGTTCAAAATACACTTTCGAGTTAGGTTGAAATTACACTTTCGAGTTAAGATAAAATTTAAGTTTCGAGTAAAGCATGGATTTCTAGTTAAGTAAAAAAAAAAAGGGGCATGAGGGCTATTTCGTCAGTTTGGAAAATAAAGGGGCAATTTTGATTGAAAATTAGTGACAGTGGCATTTTTGAATTTTACTTATCAAATAGGGGCATTATTGGTTATTTCCCTTTATTGTACACAACTAGGTAGCTAGCTTACTGCACAGTCGGTACACCTTACAGTTTTATTATTATTTTCTTATAATTTTTAAATACAAAAAAAAATTAAGAAATGTGATATTTGTATCAATATAATATAACATGATGGTATAAAACTATACCATAAAGTTAAAAGATTGTAAAATGAATTAATAAGATTATATAAACACCAAGGTGACAAAATCCGATACTAACAATAATATGAAACTAAAAAGAGTTCTATGCTCACCCAAAATCAAAACAAGCAAAGCAAATAACAAATCTTGTCTTGAATTGAATTGACAAAAAAAAAATCAAAATATTTGAAATTTTAATTAACTTTGCATTTACAAATCCCATAATATTTTTCCCCAAAAACTTTGATGGAAAAAATAGTAACTACATTGTTTTTCGCCTTTAAGAAGAAGAAGAGAATTTCACTTTGATCCAAATTGGCATCTATTTTTTTAACTAAAAGAAAAAAATCAACCCAATATCCAATGGTTGATAACTTAAATGAACCCAATCATAGATTTGATTTAATTGGACGGCTAGGAGTCATTGATTTGATCGGAAGGCTAGGAGTCATTGATTTGATCGGAAGGCTAGGAGTCATTGATTTAATCGGACGGCTGCCAAGCCGAGGCAGTTAACAAAGACAAATCTTTCCATCCCAATTTCAAGCTTCCATTTTCCTCCACCAAAGTATATCCCTTCCATGGAAACATCCCAAGCAACAAACTAGCTTGGGCCGCCGGGCTTCCCCCGAGAGAAACGGGTCGGAACCCGACCCGCTTCAACTCCTGCCCCCATCTCTCCACCTTGACTTCACCGGTCCTCTTGGGCCCACCAACTGCCACGATGTTCCTAATCTCACACCCAAACAACTGCTGCTCCACCGTATGCCTTTCTAAACTGTCCGCACCCAACCCGTCCCCCAGCGCGTCAAACAACGCGCTATAGTAATGTAACGCTTCGACAAACCGTCCTAGAAAACTACCGCTGTGATTTAAATCTTGTTCCACGATCGTAATCAATTTTGGCCTCAGCAAAGTCAACAATCTCAACGTCCCTAAATCGCTCCCCGTTATATCGTACAGACAGTGATGCATCCAATGGACGACAATCGTTTCGCTCGGCCTCACCCCAAGTTGACTGAGGTCACTCACGTTTCCGATTTTGCCCTGGAGTGGGTGGAACTCGAATGGCAAACCGAGTGACGTGGCAAAGTCAGCGAGTCGCCTCCCGGTCGACTCGAGTAACTCGCTGGATGATCCGAACCCGGTTATTCTCATCGACCGGATTTTTTTCGACCGGGAGGCGAGTATGTGGAACAATCCTGGCCATTGAAGTCCCTGCATGATATCAAGATCGATGACGTGGACGCAATCTTCTCCGTCCAACGCCTGGAAAATGGCTTGATTGGCGGTAAAATGAGAAAACTTGATCAACGGACAGATTGAATTGTATGATTGCAAGGCGTTGAAGATCTTCTGGGACTGAGATAACGTCAACGATTTCGTGGTGAGCGGCGAGTAAGTCCCTAAACAAGAACTTACAACGCGCGCCTGAAGCGCGTGCGCAAAATACGCGCCAACGCGCTCCGGCGAAGATCCGAAAGGCGACGAGAGCTCGGAAATTTCAGGTAAAAGATCGGTGGCGTCGTCGAGGTTATCCATCGCAACACATTCTGCACACTGTAGCAGCAAACCTAGGAGTCTCAAACCTGTAGACTCTCCTTCCATAACTTCTTCTTGTTCCGCTTCTTGTTCCTCGTTCCGCTGTTCTGGTTCGACGACGTTCGCTCGTTTGGTGCTGGTTCTAGAAGGATCGTCGTCGTTGTCGTCTTCGCCGTCGCGGTCCACGCGCTTGCTTTTCATGGCGGAAGAATTGATTGGAGACTGAGGAACTAAACTTTGAAGCATGATAGAAAGAGAGAAAAATAGAATGATTGATAATGAGAGATTCGAAAGGCGAAGAAATTGCGAGAGAAAAGGGACAAAATCTTCAGGAGAACGACAAAGAAAGTTGCAGAGTTGTGTCAGACAGTGAAAAAGAAAATAATTGAAACGAGAGAAGGAAGTTGGTGTTTGGGAGGAAGGAAAGTGAGGGAAAATTGGGAGGAAAGTTGACAGGCTTTTTAACTAATAGAAGAGATGACGACTGGGGAACTGAAGGATATTTTAACATCGTCGTTAGGTACTCCGTTTAGGGGGTGTCGTTAAGTCCGTTGTTTATGGAATTTAATTAAATAAATAAATAAGTAAAATGGGTGTCATCTTTGGATTCTTGGGATGTTTGTCTTGGGTTAAAATTAAGGGATCAATTTTTGTCATTATGTTTGGGATGTCGATATCTCTTAATTATACTATCTATTATTCCCATTTTACATCATTATTGCGTAATCCTTCGTAATCATATTTAAAATATATATGAATTTTATATAAATTCATTTCGTTCAATCGCTAATTATTTATTACATGCAAAAGCAAAAAAGAATTATAATAACTTTTGTTGTTTTACTACACTCTTAAGATTTTAATTTAGGATAAAATTTGTGTTATAATTTCATTTCAAACACAGTCTATTTTTGTATTTTAAGTAAATATAAGGTAAATGAATGAGATATTATATCGTATTGATATTTATATGAAAAATAAAGTACAAAAAAAGAATTAAAAAAAAAGGTTGGAAAACGACCATTAATTGGGTAGGGAAAGCTATCTATAATTGTAGTATAAGAAGGGCAACATTATCTCTTTCTCCATAGCCAAACCACAAATATGTTCCCCTATCCAAAGGTGGGTTCACTTCACTGCTATTGTATTAATTTTTGAAGTATTTTCCTTTCTAACAATTATTTCAGGCTCAATCTCTCTTTTTTCTTTCCTAATCCCTTTTCTCATCGCAGCTAATCTCATATGGTGGCAACAGACAGGAACTAAACTAATATATAAGTAAATTTGCAATTCCTTGTGAGGGGTGTTATCCGGGGTGACTAAATTGATATAATTTTAGAAACAATAAAGAATGAAACTATTGTTTGAAAACAATTCTTATGCACTCGAAATCGTACATAGAAAAAAAGTCGCTGTGTTTGAGAAAGAATTCCATCGCACTTTTATAGCAGGAAGAACTGCTACTCAGTATCAACAACCTATAACAAATCGACGAATGGAAGAATAATGACATAGCAGAAAGAACAGGCCGGTGGTGGGAGGGTGCTCAAACTAGCTCTACATTTAAAATCAACAGATGTTATTCTGTCAACAGCCAGAATCTAACGATGGCTATGAAGATGCTATCAATGACCGGGAAGATAAATTAAATAATTGGTTATTCTGGTTTCTGCTGATACACAAAGCAATCACTAGGTGAACAAATCAGTTCTTATAACAAAATTTAAGCTAACATATACAAGAACATAAAATTATTCCTTGACCTCACACAAGCTAAGAAACCCACAATGGGGTTTTAAATGATCCCACAAAAAACTATATATAATTGAGTTTATAGATGATCCACAAAAGCTAAAACTATAATTGACGCTCTAATATATCATTATAATCATCCATAACGAAGCAGAGCACCCGCCAGACAGGGAAACAACTATAACAAGCAACAAGCATCATAGAACAGGAAATAAACAACATTCATCCAATAAAAGCATATAAAGTCAGACATATATCATCAAGCAGACAAAAATCTGCTGCTAGACCTCCATATTAAACTCAAAATCATTTTAATTAGAAACTTCATCAGCTTGTACAGAATTAAAATGCCAAATTGATCATATGCACATTGACTAGATGTTTGAAAATTTTAGAATATCATTTACTAGGTACTTAGGTTAAGAATTCATATAATAACTTATCGGCCTTAGTTAAGCTGAATCATCTACCAGATGGACAAAGGGCAGACCAAGTGACCAACTAATCTTATAAATGGACTTCCTTATACAATAAACAAAAAGTAAATAACATATGCATACCACCCATAAAAACATCAAAATAATAAATATTCAACAATTGTAATCATCAGTGAAGTACTACCCATTCAAGGCAAATCCAATGTTCACAATGCATAAACATAGCATTGACAGGGAATCTCCCAAATGCAAGTCTCCAAAACCATCCTCACCCCATCATTAATCTATAATAATGATAACGTAGCACAATAACAGTGAAAACTGCAACACCATAATAACTAACACAAAAATCCAAGTCAGTTCATAAATTTGATTAACAAGTCTATGAAGATCAGTAGAAAATGAATTATTCAAAAGAGATTCAATGTATCAAAATCGGAGTTACTAAAATCAGCATCTCAATCAATTTCCATGAGCCCGCAACTAAACTTTAATTCGTCGCACCCAAAAATCAATATCACCATAAAACCAACACAAACACAAACACAAAAATAATTGAATCAGCAACATAAATATACCCAGAACATTGTAAAATCAGCAAACATTATGTAGTAATAATCTTCCAAAAACATTATAAACCCAACAATGTATGATTTAACTGAAACAGATCCAGATAAAAATAAGTTCACAAAACACTACAAAACGATCAAAATCCCATCTTGAGCTCAATCAACTACTTAAAAACGTTTAACAAAAACATAAGCAAAAACGAACTGCGCATTTTCAGGAAAAATCTAAAACCTTAGCTTGGTAAAGAACCAACGATTCTTCCCTGTCTTAAACCTCTCCTCGAACCTCTTCTTCGTCTCCTTGGCTGCAGTCACCTTCTTGTCCTTGCTCTGGAGACAGTCGGCGGCCACGACGTCCTTCAAGTCGACGTCGAGAGTGTAACGAGTCGGCATCAGGTGCTGGTAGTTCACCAGCTTGATGAACGCCTTGACGCGGGACTTCTTCGCCGTCTTCTTCGCCGAATCTTTCCTGATGACCTTGCTTGGGTACTTCTTAATCCCGGCAACCAAACAGTGGCCGTAGGGGCGCTCGCGGGTACCATCGTCGAAGGACTTGACGATCACCGCCTTGCGGCCGGCGTAGCGACCTTGGAGAACGATTACGGCCTTATTCGGCTTAAGAAATTTCACCATTTTGAGATCTCACTCCGCCTCTCTCGCTCTCGAGTTTCTCTGCGCTTGTGCGTATGTGCAGACCCTAAGAACGAACAATTGAAGAAGATGCGTCTATATATATAGCGAAAGAAACCCTAGCTGTGGTGCTTCTTATGGGCCGGTTTATTTCTTGCCGGATTTTTTGTTTGGGCTTCATGAGCTGTGCAAAATGTAATAATTTAATTACAAAACCCTCAATCATTTCCCGACTGCACCCCTTTTTTTAGTTGTAACAAGCTCCTCTTTAGGTATATGCCCCTCCCTATTTCCAAATACACCCCGATCAAGCATTGGTGCATTTTCAGAAAAGGTGTGCGTTAGATTATAATTGGGATGTATTCAGCAACCCTCATTTATGAATTGTGATTGTGGGCTATACATGTATGTTCTCTCAATTTAATAACGTAGGGTAATATTCAAAAAATAAATAACGCGGAGTAAAATAGGTAATTTGAAAATTTTACTGTACTTTATGTATGAAATTCTTCAAGTGTACTCCATTTAGAGAATGGTAATTAAATATCCTTAATTAAGTGTACTTGATTTTGTTATTTAATATATTTTTTTTGTTATACCCATAATAAATTCTCTTTTTTCATAGGTTAAAATTAAAATGTTTACTTTAAAGTGTTCTGTCTCGAATTTTCAATAAGATTTTTGTCACTAAATATTATTGTCTAGTAAAAGAACAAGAAATTGGAAGTAGACAAAATGATAAAGATTGAACCAAAGCGAAAATAGATCAATTTATTAAATTGTGACTTTATGCATTAAAACTTACTATATAAAACAAATTGATATGGTCGGATTCAATTTGATTTATTTATTTAGTTGCACTTATAAAAGATTGACACTAAAATATATTTTTTTATTGTACTCTAAACAACTTTTAGAATTTTTTATTAGAGTTCATCAGTCATTTGATAAAAAAAAAGGAAGCTAGAATGATCAACCTAGTTTCATACCTATTTTTTTAAAAAAAAAAATTAACAGATACCCCCATCAATTTTAGTCTAATTAACCAAAATTCTCTTATATTTTTAAAAATTATCTGTTACATCTAATGGTTAGTAAAATTAAGGAAAAAATATGAATTTTGAGCATAATTACTAAACTAATCTTATACCATCCCATTTAACTAACATTGACTTCACACTAACACATGGATCCCACAAATAATATTTTAAATACAATAATATATTTTTTATTAATATTATTTATTTATTTTTCTTACTAACTTCAATTCTATTTTTTCACTTCCTCTTTTGCATAGAAAACTATGAACAAATCCACCAAATCTTTTTGTATTCAAAATTGTTGATCACAAATCCATAAAATCTTTCATACCTAGAAGTTGTAGTCAGAATCGTGTCTTCTCCCAAATGTATTCAAAACCACCTTACCTCAACGAAGAAAACCAGCAGCTCGGTGGGTGAAAGTGGCTACGTTTCAGACACATTGGGGCCATGGATGACGGTGAGGAGGGAGGGGTCGTGAAGGGTGCAAATAAGTCGGTGACATGAACAAATTGATAAGAGGCTATGTTTCGAATGCGATGGGGACGTGGATGGATAATTTTGAAGGTTTCAATTACAGAAGAATTGAAGGGTTTTGGTTTTGGTTTTGGTTTTGATTTGAAATTAAAAATTAAAGTTGCAAAAGAATTGGAATTTTTGGTTTAATAATTTTGAAGGATTCAGTTGTAGAAAGCATTGAGAGAGTTTTTTATTTTGATTTGTAATTGAAAATTGGAGTTGCAGAAGAATTGAGATTTTTGGTTTGTTAATTTTGAAGGCTTCCAGAAAACATTGGCGAGTTTTTGGTTTGATAATTTTGAAGGTTTTTGGTTTTGATTTGTAATTGAAAAATAAAGTTGTGATTTATTTTGCTTGTTGGTTTAGAGTCTGATGTATTATGTATTGCATTGTTAGTGCAATGAATTAAGAAATCTAATCATCATTAAAACCAAGATGTGGATGAAGAAATAAAAGGCGGCACGAAAAAAAAATTAATTTTAGAATTAGTGTTATGATCAAAATATATTTGTCTTAATTATTTTAACTTACAAATTTATGGAATGATCGTTCAATATAATAAATAAATAAAATGAATAAAATAAAGTACAAGAGTGTACATAAGATCGAAAGTCTAAGCAATATATATTAATAATAAAAACATACAATAATCAAATTCTATTCTCAAATTACAAACAATCTGAAATAATTTATTTAAACACGTAATAATTAAAACAAATAAATCAAATATAACCAACAACTACATAAATGTTCTCCGAAAATAATCTCAGAAGCAGGCGTCCAACACACAGCAGCAACACAAGGCAGCACAACTGCACAATTCAATCAATAATCATCATTAATATATTAATATTACAAACAGAGTTTATGGTTTCACAAATATGAACAGAAATTGCTTGACTTTATCAAATAAATTCTCATTCATATTTAAAAAAATAAAATAATAAAACACGATTACCCTTAATTGAGTTTTAAGCATAAAAAATATAGACTACGATGGTTTCATGTTAAAGATTAAAAAAAATTGAGGACCCATATGATATAAGTTATCTTTATTTATAAAAAAATATAAATAAAAGGACTTAAATATTATTTAAACTTAACTCACACTAATAATATTATTGAAAATAAACAATTAAACATTTAAATTTATAAATTAAAATTCTCTTTTTAATTATATTAAGACGATTTTAACTTCTAAAATTCTCGATCTATTTTATATGTAAAAAATAAAAATAAAAATATATATGGGAAGCAAAATGGAAATATAATTATGACTTACCATCCTTTCCAGAAGCCATCGCCCCTGGACTTGGTTTCAACCGGAGCAGGATTTTGAGAATTATTATATCCTTGACCGCCGTCTTTAGTGGGATAACCAGCTGGCGGAGGGGGCATAACATAAGGACCTGCCCCCGTAGGCGGTGGTGGGTAGGGGACTGCGGACTGATTCTGAATATTGTATGAACTCATGATGTATGTATACTTTCTCAACAACAAAAAGAAACGGAGAAGAGTAGTTCTGCAAACGAGTCAAAAGATACACGTATCAATTGATCAAGAAGATCGAAGCTGGAGGAAGTAGGTGAAAAGTAGAGAGAGAGATGATTTACAGGGATTGAATTGAAGGGAAGGTATTTATAAACAAGGAATTAATGGTGGAGTGGTTGTTCAAGGAAGGGCTGCCGGTCCGCGTGAAGAATGAATAATACGCAAACCACGGAAGAAGAGTACGAAGAAATACAACGCGCCTAAGGAAATATGCAAGAGAACTAGAAAGAAGTCTAAACTAAATTAACCAGGGAAGGCAAGCAGCCGGGCTAACCTACCCTACGTATATATATAAATTATTTATAAAGCTATTTAATTCTATTTATTTATTTGCAAGTCGTTTTCACATTATATAATTTGGGTATTATATTGTGTATATGATGTAAACGAGGGAAATCTTGATGCGGACGCGTTAAACTGAGTTTATTATCATATGCCACCCCCGACGTTTGGCATAATGTCACATGCCGGACAACTCATATGTAATAATAACATTTTATTCTCCAAACTTTTATAAATTTACAAATCAGACATGATTCATTCACATCTTAACAAATTAGTTACTGTAGTCCAAACTGTTAATAAAACTCTATGTACTTATTTACCCGATTAAATAAACCGAGAAAATCTCTCTAAATCAAATTAAACAAATACAAGAGAGAGATATACAAATTGTTCAAATCTACACAAACTACAAAACTCATTAGATTGAATTCAATTTCTCACTATCTAATTCAATATAATACAACACACAACCCTTTCATGTTCAAAATCAACACTGCATACGATAAATATTAGACAACGTAACAATAACGGATCGCATTAGTGACTCACCTTCCACTACTATACATAAAATATATAGTTTTACTTTTTTTTTTAAAATTCTATTACTAAAATATCATTATTTCGTACTTTTAATAAAAAATACAATAAATTTTAAGTCATAACTTAACTCTTAATCTTATCCTTAATTTTTATCTTTACTCACATGACTAAGTTATATATTTTAAATTTTTAATGCTACTACAATACTTTTTAAGTAGTGAAAAATAAAACTTTAAAGGTTAATTCTCATTTTTGTCCTCAAGTTTTAACACCTTTTAACTTTGTCATAATAGTAAGAATTAATTTATTAAAATTAAAAAAAAAATCATATCTTAACTTATTGTTTTATTAAAATCCGGGTATGAAAATATTGTTATCTAAAATTGAATTTAAATGATATATGTTGAACATATTGTTAATTGGTTATAACGGCCGAATAACGATAGGGGTGATTAGTGGCTATTTTTGAAAACTTTTTGTAGGTGATATTATATTAAAGTTCAGGGGAGGCATGTGATAATAATTCTATTAAATTCACAATTTTCATTTAAATCATATAAAATAAGTTTTCTTTTAAAATAATTTTTATGGGATAATAACATTTAAATCTATCATCTTTTTAACTTTTTATAAATAAGGATATATTCTGTTGTATTAAATAAAATTTTGATCCATAGTAAAAATATTGGAAGATCGATCCTTTAGACTGTGTTATGTTATATACTTTTGCAGTTTTGATTAAAATTCAATGCCATCAAAGTAATTTGATCAAAGCAACCAATTCGATTCTTCTGTGAGTTACATTTCTTTTTTAATAATAAATATTTTTTAAATTGGACGTCAAGTCTTGTAATAACAGAAAGTTATAACGAATGCTTCCCTTTGTAATTAAATGACTGTTTTATTATTTATTCGAACACTAAAATTTTTAGTTTTGGCTCTTTTACGTTATTATTAAATAATGAAAATTTTCTTTTAATAAATGTTGTTTTTATTAAATAAAATGTAAAATAAAAATAAAAATAAAATTTAATTTACAACAACAAATAAGATTGATAACGTTTTAAGGTATAGCTGAAACCGCGTGTATCCATACATACATAACACGTGTCCTAGCCGGTTGCTGTCTGCTACCTTCTTCATTAAGACACGTGCACCATTTTTGTTGAATTTGTTCCCCTTACTCCTTGTTTTCAACGTTCTGACGCAAGGAAATCAACTAGAAACAACTACCTTTTTTTTAATAATATATTTTTTATTATTGAAATAGTCTTGTTGACCATAAAGTATTTTATTTATTTTATAAAAAAATAAAATTGTAAATTCGACGTAGATTTTTAATTAAAAGCAGTGACTCGGACTTGAAAAATACAGAAGACAATAGCGTCTAATTTTTTAATTTGAATTAACCAAATAATATATTATGTATGATGGGATGGGGACGTTATTTTTTTATTTAATATTAATTTAATAAATTGCAACTTGTTCTGAATTTACACGCAATTTCTTTAATTGATAAGCGATTATATAGGATACGAAATCTTATCATTATTATATGTTATGGATTAGATACACCTAATCATCCCAATTTCACAATCTCAATCTTTTTAATTAGTTATTAATATTTTATATTTATTTTAAATTATATGTACACTACAAAATGACGTGGCATGATATGATGTGTGATTAGAGGCAAAGTTATAACTTATGTTGTTGGCGCTTAAAATATAAGCATTAAAAATTTGTGGGAATTAAAAATAATTAAAAATATATATTTTTTAAAGAGTTAAAATGATAAATAAATGCTCATTTATTTTAAAAATTCTGTTAGGACATGCGTGTAGTTTTGCTCGTGTTTAGACGAGTAAATACATATTTAAAAAAATTAATTGAGAATTAATAATACGCATTTTCTTAATATTCATTTAATTATAATATACCATATTATTTTTTACAATTTACATTATTCATAAATGAAAACGAATAAGTGGGTTTGTATCGCACATTCGAACTCATGTTTAAATATTGGGCCAAGACCATGTGGATTAAAAATATAAGAAACTTTAAATCGGGCCAGACCCATTTGCGAATAATCGGGCCTCGGGCCCGTATGCAATTCCCCGTTGAAAACACATGCAGCAACACATGACAATTACGGTAACGATCCTTTCTTAAAAAGAAAAAGAAAATTGAAATACGAATGTATTTAAATATATAAAAAATAGTAATTTAGTGTATCATGCTCTTGTAAACTACAATTAAACAAGTTATTAATATATTTATAATCAATGTTAACTAAAATATTAAAATAATTCGTAGAATAATGAAGAAACAAAAAGTATTGTCGACTTCAAATGTCCCTACAAATAACGAACGCACACCGAAAACAAAAAGAAAAAGAAAAGTGCTACGAAATTCTCTTCACTTGGAATGAAAAAGTGAGATTATTGTATTGCAATAATCAAACCATTTGGGAATTGAAAACATAAAAAATTAAAAGCACTGCTCAGATTGCTGCTAATTAATGGAAGAACTTTGTTAACTGTATAAATTATAAAATATTGCACGCCAACAATTAATAATTAAGTCGTTAATGGAAAAGAACATTGTAGAAGAAAATAATTAATGATTGTTGCTTTATTCCACTTGATCATAGGAGGACTAATTAACTAATTAGCTTAATTATATAAAGTGAATTTCGAATCTCCTTAGTCAATGTGAAAAGGAATTAGTTTAATTTTAATTAATTAAAAAGGTTTCATTTTTAACTCAAAATCATAGTATTGGAAGATGAATGGATAGGCACTTTTGAGTAGATTTCACAATTTGTGATTTTGGCCTAATTCTCTCTTCATTTTTTTTTCAATTTTTAAATCAAAATCTTCATCTTTAATAAGATTTCTATGAAACTTTGTAATTTAATTAGGTTTGGTAATTTTATAATTATAATTACCACATAATAATTAATATCATAGATTAAGTATAAATAAAAAATAAATGGAAAAATAGTTAGTTTACAATTAAGGTTTACTAAATTTATGTACTTTTAAAATAAAATAAAAGTACATATTAAAATATATATATATATATATAGCAATAATTTCGAATTGTCTTAATATTTATATTATTAATAATTATTAATGCTTGCATCACTGATGACTGCCGAATTGGAGAAGATTAAAATTTTAAATTTGCAATGAGTTGGTATTGCAATAATGCAAGAATTTTCAATTTGAGTCAATATTCGGGAAGGATGAAAAATACTCAAACATTGATTTTTTAATTAATAAAAAATTGGGAACTAATTGATTTTGAGTATCGATAATACTCAATGCTTGATGATTGATGCCATTGAAATTGTCCAAAGTCAACTTGATTGATTTGGTTTTATATAGGATTTTGGAATTCCAAATTTATATAATAACAATTAGTATTGCTATAAATAAACTATATCACTTAATTTAAATATATAGTCTTGATTTTATTTGATTGATAATTGATTCTAACAACATTGACAACTCAAAACACTTCATAAAAATTGCTCATTATATGATGATGGAATTAATATTGAGTCAACTAATTTGGGCTTGACCAAATTTATTCCAAAATAAAATATTTAATTTTGGTGAAAATTTCAAATATTAAATCATCACATCACTTGGGATTAATCCATATTATTATTCATATAGTTTGACTTGTTCTAATGCCTATTGTACTTGTAGAAGAGTTAGATTTAAAAAAAAAAATTATCAAAATTTAAAATAGCAAAATCAAGAGATTAATTGTTAAGTTTTTAAAATTTTACTCAAATAAAAATATATTATATATATATAAAATAACGAATTTATTAAAATTTGTGAGATGAAGATACTCGAGATGAGACTCTATTATAACTCCAATATAATTTGTAGTTATATTCATGTTTAATTTTAAAATATAACAAGTAAATTGTTTGATAAAAAAATGTTATTATAGTAATAAATTTGAAAAAAATAATGTGTAACAATTTTATAATTGGAAAACAATATCTTACACATTAAAAAAAATCACATGCACTATCAATCTTAGATTATAATAAATTAGAGAGAGTATAGAGAAAAACAAGAAATGCAAAATCTTATTCATAAAATTATGAATTAAAATAATGCTACACCTACCATGATCTAAATAATTATTGAATTTCACTATATATATATATATATATATATATATAGTGATGATAAAGATAGCTTCTTCTTCCTCCTCTACATGAATTTGAAAACAGCTTAGCTGTGCTAATGCACGTGCGATATTTAAATAATTAAATATACTCACACTTTTCTTGTCTTGTCCATTAATCAATCCATCCACATTTGTTCTCGATATAATATTTTTCCATCAATTTTTTATTAAATTTCGTGTGAGTTTCACATACAAATATTTATTTATTTTTATTTAATAATGAATATTTAGTAATCACCGATTTATTAACATAACTACATTTAGCAATTAATTGGAGATTTAATTCTATAATAGCCACATAATTTGAATCTTAAACAAAATTTAATTGATAAAACAATTTATTTTCATTTTATTAGTTTCGATGGAGCTATAGTTTCAAATTGTAATTTGTGATATTAGAAGTTCAATTAATGAGTATTATAAAATCATAGAGGTAGGATTATCTCACTGATCTCATAATTGTACCTAAATTTATCATAAAAAGTGATCATCTCTACATTCTCCGACAACTTAAAATACTAGAAAGAAACCGAACAAAAGTGAAAAAGGTAGATTAAGTGGGAAGACAGATTTGTCTTTAGGAGAACAAGGAAAACACACTCCCCATTCCTCTCTTAAAAGACAAACCCAAATTTCAATTGTTGCCCATTTGCCTAACTCATATTCTCTCATTATTACATACATAGAAAAAAAAAACATATAACACGTGTCATAACTCGTTTTTAGCATGTTTGTTTTAAGACCCATCTCTCTAAATTTATGTCTTTTGTCCTAAAGTTAACGATCGCAATCACAATCGACATAGTCACAGTAGTGGGTTGCTTAATTTTTCCACCAAAAATATTTACAGAAGAAGAAGAAGAAGAAGAAGTAGTCGCCATGAATCTAGCTTAAAATTACATCACGTACAATTCATATGTACCAATCTCTCCCTCCACACACATGCTTAGTTGACTCTTTGTCCCTCGCCCTTTTCCCTATATAAATAAGTCTCTGTGTTTCCTCCAAAAACACTTCCACAAAACAACAAGAAGATAACAAATTAAGAGAAAGCTAAGCTAAGCTAAGCAAGATGTGCAACATGAGGTCATGTAGAAACAAGCTCAGAGTCATTCTAGTTCCATATCCAGCTCAAGGACACGTCACTCCTATGCTCAAGCTCGCTTCCACCTTTGTTACCAGAGGATTCGAACCCATCCTGCTCACCCCCGACTTCATCCACACTCAAATTACGACAACCCTTCATTCTCAGACGGAAATCTCCTTTATGTCCTTCCCAGACGGACTGAAAAACGACCAACCTCGAGATTTTTTTGCCATAGAAACTGTTGTCGAAAACGTGTTGCCCGTTCATCTAGACAGAATTATTCGTACTGTCAACAAAGATGCAAGTGTAGTGTGTGTTGTGCTTGATTTGTTAGCTTCCTCCGCCGTGGAAGTTGCCCGCCGGTGCGGCGTCTCTGCCGCCGGATTCTGGCCGGCCATGCTTGCTACTTACTGTTTGATTGATGCAATTCCGGAGATGATCAAAACTGGATGTATTTCTGATACCGGTAAGTTGGTATACATTAATTCATACATAGAATATTATATGATCTCTCTCTCCTTTTACTTTGAATTATTAATTTCTTGATTTGATTATGTTACATTGAATTGCATTCTTTAATTAATTATTTATTTTCTTAATTGTCTTGGATTTTGTGTAATAATGAATAGAGGACATTATTAAGCAAAATTTTTGGGTCAACTATTAATTGATGAGAGAGATACTATCAAATCTTGTAGTAAATGTAGGGCTAAAATTAATAATTCAATAAATAATAAATAAATAAATATAATACTTTCTTTTTTGGAAAACAAAGTATTCAAAGAAAGAAACTACGGGTGTGTCTTGATAATGTTCTTCTAGATAATGTTTTTGAATTAACTTTTAAATTTGATTTAATATTTTTATATTTCAAGAGAACATGTGTGGTAGAATATATAATATGAATTTGTTTTTAGTAAAATACATTATCTAGTATACATATTATATAATATTTGGTTCTTAAATATAGATATTATTTTGTTTGATTATCAGCTTAAGTTTTAATTCAAAAAATAATTATATATATTGATAAACAAATCAAATTATGGAGTATTGATAGTTTGACACAGGATGGTTTAGAAAATTAATAATTTTGATATATATATATATATATATATATTTCTTAACAATTAATAAAAATGGATTAATCTCATTTTCATGGTTTTCATGTCATCTTCATGAAATATCTCTGTCAAACACGTGTTTATCCTTTCCCTTTTTAATTCTTAAAAATAATATTTCTAAAATATTACAGGATCAAACAACTAATTAAATAATTTAAGAGTCAATATCTAAGAAACTGTTGTACCAAAAGCCTTCTACATGCTACAAGAGTTGAAGAAAGAAACATCAATCAAAATTATGAATAGGCTAGGTGGACTAATATTATAAGTAATTAATTAGTAAAAACACCATTAGGAAGGGCCACAGCCCACAAGGCTGGCGTAGCTATGTCGTCACTCGTCACATATATGTACTATAATGTTATTAATTTTTTAATTAGCTAATTAATATCTCTTGATCTCAAGGATAATTTAAAATTTACCTGTAATTTGTATAAATTTTATCTCTAGTCGTAGTGATACAATAAGCCTTTTCATATACCAAGTATACATTCAATCGTTCAAAAATTACTCTGTCTATATATAAATATATAATCAATTGTTGGCATAATATTATTGTTGCAGGAAGCCCTCAAAATCTAGAAAAAGCACAGTTTCTTCCTAACCAGCCAATGCTATCGACTGAAGATCTACCATGGCTAATCGGAACTCCAGCTGCAAGAAAATCAAGATTTAAGTTTTGGAAAAGAACACTAGAACGATCAAGAAATCTAAAATGGATGCTAGTAAACTCTTTCCCGGAAGAATACATCGATTTCAAGCAGTTGAAAGCAGCTTCTCAACCAAAAGTGCTTCTTGTTGGACCTTTAAACAAGCATGCAATAATACAAAACTCTAGCTTCTGGGAAGAAGATCTGAGCTGCATGGAATGGTTGGAGAAGCAGAAGCAAAACTCAGTCGTTTACATTTCGTTTGGGAGTTGGGTTAGTCCCATTGGAGAAGCAAAAGTGAAGAGTTTGGCTTTGACGCTTGAAGCCTTGGGGTTGCCATTCATTTGGGTGCTAGGGTTTGCATGGAGAGAAGGATTACCGGAAGGGTATTCGGAGAGAGTTTCGAGGCAGGGAAGAATAGTTTCATGGGCACCGCAGATGAAGGTGTTGCAGCACAGAGCCGTAGGGCTTTATCTCACTCACTGTGGCTGGAATTCTACCATGGAAGCAATACAGTGCAGGAAAAGGATGCTGTGTTATCCGGTTGCCGGAGATCAGTTTGTGAACTGTGCTTACATTGTGAAGATGTGGAAGATTGGGGTCAAGATTAATGGTTTTGAAGAGAAAGATATTGAAGAAGGATTGAGGAAAGTGATAGAAGATGGCGAAATGGAGAATAGGTTGATGAAGTTGTATATGAGGACCATGGGAGAACAAGCTAGGGCAAGAGTTATGGCAAATATTACAGATTTAGTTGATGATATCAGTGAACTAAATGGTCAACTTCACCTTAAGAATGTTGATCATCACTTCTTTCACTTGTGATTCTTGTTGCATTACTATCATTTATATAATATGAATGATTAGATGTACTATGCATGTTCTGTTTTTGTTACCCTTCCAATTCTTATCTCTGTATCATGAAGCACAATAAATTTCCAAGAAACTTGGGCCATAGCGCTTGCCTCCACCTGTAAAATTTAGGTTGCCTTAGCACCTTCTGTGTTTCTACTTTAACTTCAAAAGTAGAGCAGATAAAATATTTGAACATCGAATTTTAGAAGTCGAGCCAATCTTTACTGCTGAGAAAAATATTAAACATAATTAAGTATAATGACAATCACTTAAAACTCAAAACCTTTACTTCATTCAAGTCACCGTGTACATTCTCAATCAAATAGTAAACCAGATATCTTTTAGATTTGAAGAAACAGAAACAAATAAGCGAAATTCTTAATTGTCATTAACTGAAATATTTGAAGGCGGCATTGCCAAGTGAAAAGATATGTACCAACAACTTACTGAAACCCAGGAATGAAAATGCTTCTTTTTGGTGAGAGAAAGCCAGAGATCTCAACGGAGATGTACACAAAATCCTTGCAGTGTCCTTGGTCTTTGTCGGCCTAGGTAGTTGCACCACATTACATCCCAGGAATGGCAGGTCTCAAATTTTCAGAAAACAAATCTGCGGGAAGCTTCCTCTGATGCTGCTGTTATGGCTACCTGTAAGAAGCCAAACCACAATCTTTTACATTGAAGATCACACAAATCAAATAAGCTGAAAGCAACTGATTACATTCTTACAAGTACTCAACTGTAGCATTTCAAGGTGGAATTGCTATAGGAGGCTCCTCGGGCAACTTCTTGTTGGTTGCAAATTGTCCAGAAGGACGTTCTTCACTTAGCAAGATATCTGCAAGATGATTGGGGGATCCTCCGGGCATTCTTCAGTTGGCAAGATATCTGCAGGATGAGTTGGGCAATCCTCCCGACATTATAACTGAAAATAATGAGAACTTTGGCACTCAAACCACAAATCTTGAACTCTCAAACCAATAAAGGCTGGACAACAGCAATGTACATAATTACTTCATCTGGTTTTCACTTGACAACCCGGGATGTAGCTCCGGCTATATTATCTGATACTGCAATGTAAATTAGTCATATAACCCGACTATCGTTTCTGATAGCTTCAGTTCGGTGGTTTGAAATTATACTCAAACTAAAAGGTGATCGCATCAAGCAGCTTTCAAATCTTCTTCTTATACATTGTACCTAGTAAGCACATCCAAAAACCAACGAATCAGAAAAAGTAATATAACAAGTCATCAAATCAATGAGCTAAGATTTTTCCTTTTCCCCTTTTAATGAGATATCAAGCTAGCAGGAGGTAACATTGACACACAAGCGAAGAGAATCAAACATTTCAGAGCTAATTAATTAAACCCAGTTCAGCAAATTTACTATCTCAATGACCCAAGATTTAAAATTGCTGACTTTCCCAAACAAAAGAAGCAATGACAGAAAAACCCAAAAATCAAATTAACTAAGCAATCAATTTTTAAGCTTCAAATGGAGTTTAAGCCTTTTATTAACAAATTTAATAACGAGTCCTTAAACTCTGAAAAAAATGAAATCTTATTTCAGCATTGATCGTTGGAGGATACTGTATATTTTCTCCTTCGCATACATTGGCAAAGGGATTAAACTTGGCAAGAAGATGTTCAGATTTCAAAAACCTGCCATTTACACGTTGGTATTGAGAAATTCTCTCACGGCATTGCAGAGAACTCGTTCGTCTTCTTATTACCAGACCCGCACGCTACAAATTCTGAGTTCCGTGTTCTTCATCATCAATCTCTGCAACAAGATTGTGAAGACCAAGCAATCCCGGCAGGAGAAGCATAGCAGAGAAAAGCAGTCGCAGAGTTCTCTCCTAACAAAGTGATGACACGGTCTCGTTTAACGTGGAAATTTCAAATTTGTACGCTCACAAAAGGAACAAAACATAATGGTCTCAATAAAAAGTATTGGGCCTGATTAGTACAAACCAGCCCATTTAACTTAAATCCATTAAGCTTAGGTGGTCGTCATTTCGTCACTATCCGAGGTCCATAAACCAATATTTTTTTACAATCTAGTCCCAAAGTTTTATAAATTGTGACACTTGAACACTTCCCTCCAATTAAAAAATATGATCATATATATATATACATTAAAAAAATAACTGAATTATTCTTATTTTAAACTTTTTAAAAAAGAAATAGTCTTATTTAATTTTCATAGTAGTTGACTAATCAAGATGAGAATTTTCAAATGTACTATTACTAGATAGCGTATTAAAAAATTACTACAAACAAATATATTAACAAATGAAATACATCTTTTTCAAGTCTTGGGAATTTAAAGATAAATAAAAATTATGCTAATTTTTGTCAAAAATATTATATTTATTAATCCCAAAATTTTTTAAATGGTATGTCATTTCTTTAATTAATTATTTTATTTTATTTTATTTTTAAATATTGTAATATATATAAATTAAGTAATCAATATAATAATACATTTTTTATTTCGTTTGATAAATTCTGCAACATTTAAATAATTGTAAACATGTAGTTTTATTCGCATAATATTGAATCTAATATCATCTTTTATAAATAGTCCAATATTTTTTAATTAAAATTTTTATTTTAAATGATATTAAGTGACATTCTTCAGTAAAATTATATAAATTTTGAAGGAAGTTAGACGAATTTTCAACTGAAATTAAAGCCGACTAATTACGGTTGAACAAAAATTTGCCATTATTGTGTAATAATTTATTTATTTTTAATTAGAAGAAAAGGAGAGATATTTCTAGGACGCTGATTCGATGGTGCGTAAGAATTTGGTTGTTGTTTCTTCTCTGCGTGTTGGCTTCGTGTCCGATGGAAAGATGATGAATTTACGTTTAGTCCAAGGTTTCCTCCAAGTTTTGTTAACTTGTTGAAAGCTTAATCTTTCCTCTGTTTTCCTTGTTTTGCTTCTCCAATAAGTTAAAAACAAAAGAGAGAGCACTTCTGAGTCAAAGCACTTCTCCTCTCCATTAAACTTCCCGTTTGCTTTGTTCTGTTCAAAAGGAACTTAAGAAAAAAGGAGAAATCAAGAATCCCAGTAAGGAAAACCAAAAATCCAACTTCAGCAGCAGAAAATTCCATTTGTTTGACTGTTTGCTTTCGATTTTAGCTTCTGGGTATTGTTTTATTTTCTTGTTTTCGCTGCTTTTCTTGTGATTCATTTCTTTTCTTGTTTGTTTATGATCTGTTGATTCATTTCTTGTATTCAATCCTTTTATGCGTTTTAGTTTGTGGGTATTATCTATTTGTTGCAAAAAGAATCTGGCTTGAGGCTTTTTCGGATTTGGCAGGTTATTTTTCTAAATTTCGATTTTTTGTCGTTTTATTTATGTTTTTTTTTTTCTAAAAGAATTTATATTGATCAGTTTATAACTATATCATACTATTGAGATAGCATGACCGAGAGCTACAGCAATGCAAGTGCTAGTTCAAGCTCAAGTTTGAATAGCAGCTTTCCAGATACAGAGGATGACCACACCATTGCAAGTATCTTAGCAGAGCAGGAAAATTCAAAAACTGAAGGCAAGCCGCTTGGGAAGAGACTCTCTCATTTGGACTCTATCCCAGTATGAATCCTCAATCTATCTGTAGCCTTAAAACTGTTCATGTAATGGTACTATTTTTTAAAGATTTTTGGTTTCAGTAGTTATGAAATAAGTTAGAGTTTCCATAGAAATTACTGTGGACATCTGCGGATTTGGTGCAAATCAGAGCTGTTTTGAGCTATTAACTTTTGCACCAAATCCGGATTCTAAACTTGCAGACATCTGCCACAGATAACCTCTGAAAGTTTCCAATATTTACTTCTACATTAATAGTCATAACCTGCTTGTGTCCGTAGAGCTTACCAGATTTTATGCCTCTTTCATAGAATGTCTTTCTTGTTCTGATGTTCTGTGATTAATTTTATGTTTCTCCATACTTGCATTACTTGCTAAGTTTACTAGTTTATGTTAGAGGGCACCAGAATAGTATTCTGTTTTTCCATGTTTAGGATAACTTCCTGAGTATAGTTGCTGTACAAATACCCATTGATTCTTTGTGTTGGCAGCACACACCTCGAATTAATGGGGAGATACCTGATGTGAATGATGCAACCTTCGACCATGAGCGTCTGTCTGAAAGGTTTTGATTTTATCCTGAGCTTTAACTAGAATTTCTTTTTTTTTGTTTTTCGTAATGTTTGCTAAATTCATCTTGTGCATTCTATTTTGATAAGATCATGATGGAGTTCTCAGAACATTTCTGCTACATGTATTCTTGATGCATACAGTGTACATTGTACCATAAATAGTGTCTGAAATGACAGTTGGAGTTTTGGCATTTGCTATCTTATGTATGCATATGCATATGTGATTTGTCTTGTATGTGGTCATAATGGTTTTGTTGGTTATTCAGGTTGGCCACGTATGGTTTAGGTGAACTACAAATTGAGGGGGATGGAAATTGCCAGGTTTTCCTATTATTCTCTTTTTCATGCATGAATTAATATGTAATGTTTTGTGAGGATAAATTGCAGCAAAGTTCTTTCCGCATAAATTTATGCATGCCCCTTTCTTTGGTTAAATCTTCTTTTCCTTGATTTATCTTCTCCAATTCATTTTTGTATTGTGGAACAGTTTCGAGCATTAGCAGATCAGTTGTTTTGCAGTCCAGATTACCACAAGCATGTAAGAAAGCAAATTATAAAGCAGGTATGGTTGATAGAATCCATCTAACGAAAACAGTTTGTTTTATCTGGCCATTTTGTACTAAAATTAAGGCATGCATTGGTAATGGAAACAAATATTCTGTCTTCTTAATGCTTCGTTCGATATTTTTAGATTGTCTTGATTATTGGTTTTGCCTGGCTGTCACTCATTTGAGCAGACTTCAATTATGAACCTGATTCAAAGCAGTAAGGCAAGCGTCTTCATGTCCTGCTACCAATAATCTTGGGAAAATTATGCCAGAAAACCCTGATCTTACTCAAAACTCCAACTTATGTATCTAACCCATTCTTCAAAATTATTCAATGGTTTCGTTCTCTCATGTACACACAAATTTTGCACCCATACTATTAGTCTTCATTTTTACCAATACTGATGTCTAGTTGTGATATGATCTCAACACTATTATTTTATTTTTCTACCTTTTTTTTCTTATAATTCTTTGTTCTGTTTTTCAGCTGAAGCATTTCAAAAAACTATACGAAGGCTATGTCCCAATGAATTACAAAAGTTATCTGAAGAAAATGAAAAAGTTAGACATCTATGGTGATGCCTATTAATTTTCTGCCAGACAAATTAGGCAGATTGATGTGCATGACTCTTGATGTGACTGAATGCTAATTCAATTTTTGTGCTATGCCAATAGATTGGGGGAATGGGGAGATCACGTCACTTTACAAGCAGCTGCTGATCGAGTAACTTGAAAACTCTAATCTTTATGTCTCCTTAGTATGACTTATTTTTGACATATTCTAGAGAAATTACATAGGACTACTTTCTAGTTTGCATCACAATTTTTAAGCTATAAATTAATTTACCTACTTCTAGATTTTTCCATCTATAATTTGAAGAGATTATGATAATTTTAGGGAACTAGAAAATTATAGCTGAATTATATATTGTTTACTGGCTTACATGAACTGGGATCTTGCTTCAGTAGTGGTTGACATCACGCCAGCATTTTCTTCGGTATTTTCTTTCACCAAGTTAACTGTTGAATAGACTTGAAATCTTGGTGTAGAGAACTTGCACGAGGGACTGTTGGGTTTAACTGGTTGATCCCAATTATGGTAGCACTGAAGTATGTTTATGCATTGCTTCTTGAATCATAGCAACAAACTATAGTAGATGTCAAGAGCAAAAGATGTTGTAAGAACTTCAGCATGTTTTTTAGTTTTCTCTGTGCCAAAAATGTAAAGTGCTCTCACACCATATCCGGTGTGTGATCTTTTCGTCTCCCCTTCATATAACAACATTGTTTGAGGTTGGCTTATGGAACAAAAATAAGATACACCAATAAAAAAAATAAATGAAATGGTTGGCTTGTATCTGAACGGTAGAAGTGATTGGGGCTAAGATACAGCTGACAGAAAGTGAATAGTAGGATGTTTTGGCATCATGCTTGGAATTCTGATTTCTTGGCATCATACTTCAGAGACGATACCATCTGCCGTGTCACCATAAATTCATCACAATAGCTAGAAACAAGTAAAACATTTCTTCCTCAAAATATCATGCATACTTATTCTTGGAAATTAAGCTAGCCTGTAAACTAAGGTGCCCTTAATCATTTTTTCATGCATTTAGTATATTGAAATATGCCCATCTTGCTTTCTTATTACCATTTTTGTCCTCTTCATATAATGACACTATTTTCTTTGAATCCTTCATTCATTGGTTACTGACCTCTAGCATTTCTGCAGTTTAGAGCCAAAATTTGTCTAGTTACTTCATTTCGAGACACTTGCTATATTGAGATTGTTCCCAAAGACGGAAATCCTACCAGAGGTAGATATCATTACTAAATCCCATATTGGCACCGTGATTAGTATCAGACTTTGATTTTTCTTTAACTATAGACGCTATACATTCTTTTATTTTATATTTTGTTGGTTTATTTTATTTATTTTTGTGGGTAACTTCTTGTGTCATATAGAGCTTTGGCTGAGCTTTTGGAGTGAAGTACACTATAACTCAATATACGCAAGCGGAGGTAAATCCAAATATTACGTGTAGTTTTATTTGCCCCTAATATCTTCTTAAATTGCTGACTGATAGCGTCATCGTTCTTTTACATAATATTCACAGATGTTCCAACTCAGAAACCCAGAAGAAAGCATTGGCTTTTCTAGATTTACAACACTTTGATTATGAGGTGAACTTCTATACTGTCTACTATTATGCTATTTTATATCAGTTTACCCAAATAAAAAAGGGCAAAAAAAAATGAAAGATGCTATTGTTATAGCACGGAATTAGATCTTTCATAATTTATACATTGTATAGGAGATATTTTCTAGATATTGTTAGACTAAAAGCTAATGATTATTCTCTCATAGAGCAGTGATTAAATTATGAGTATTGTGGTTCTGCTTAATTTTGATAAACATCTGTTTTTATTTGGCAGTAAATGTTTATCGACCTTCAGACCATTGAGGCACCTATACTATACTTGATAGTCGATGATTTTATTTTATGTCATCTCGACCTAAAACATGATGTTAGTTTATAAATATTAACTACGATAGTTCCTCTGTATGGATAAGTTTTACCAGGAAAAACCTGCTTTTGTAGTTATGAGTTATATATTTTCAATTGCATGGTTCATGAACGAACAGTTGATATTTGTAAAACCTCAGTCTGGAAAATGATTTCTTATGGTTTGTATATCAAAGTATATTTATTCTAATATTTTCTATGTAAATAATGATGAACATAATTTTTATGAAAAAGAAAAAGAAGAAAAAGTTTCATTGATCTTGTTAAATTAGGTTAAAATGTAGATGAATTCTTAGAAATCTCTTCTGAAATTTTGAAAGCTGTGAGAATATTTGGTAAAAAATTAAAGTAATATTTGTTTGTATTGAGTAAATGCAATTTTTTTCTTTAAAAAAAAAAGAGAGAAAAGGATTGCTGATTTGGCCCATATTCAACATTTAGAAATAAATTTTTATAGAATTGAAAGCAATCCACATCCACCCAAAGCAAAAATTAGTCTTTTAACCCAAAAAGCATACTTCAACAATTGCAATTAATGCCATTTACTCTGATGATGAAGTTGTAGATAAATGTACCAATATCTATTATATTCAAGTTATTGCACTCATTAAATTAAAGCCTCATTACCCTAATTTAGGTTAACTACATTTATAATATTATAATATTCAAAAATATGGACTCATTACTTAAAATCTAATAAATAATTTAGAAACGAACATTTATTATCTCATAATTATATAAGATAAGATTGGGATACATAATTAATACCACATTAATGCAATTGGAGATTCCCTCACAATTTAATAATTTATACATTATTAATGTTATTAGAGTTTGCTCATATATAAATAACTTAAAGGAAAGGAGTCAATTTAGCAATGCATTATTTTCTTCTTAACATGGAGACCTTCAAATTCAATCATTTTCCTCTTCTTATACTTGTAGTGCTCTTCCTAACTCTCTCATCTGGTAATTCCTCCTCTTCAAGTTACTTTTTAGTATTATATTTAAATTTATACATTAGTACTATTGTTGTTGTTGATGATGATGATGATAGGTATAACAATATCAGAGGAAACTCAAAATTGTGGGAAGCCTTTGATCCAAATTATAAATTGCTCAAAGTTGGCATGTGTTCAAGCTTGTGTTGAGAAGTATGGTGAATGTATCAATGGTGCTTGCATCAACCAAGACACTTGTTGTTGCCAAATACCCATTAAGTGATTTCTATATATGTTTTCAAATTGATTTTTGACTCTTTGTCTTGGTCTATAATATATGTTCAAAGTAATAAAAATAATTTAATTTTAATCGTTAAAAATATTTAAATTTTATGATTTATATATAATCTCAAAAATTGTTTATCATAATATATTGAGTTTAAAAGAATAAAATTTAACTTTTAATAAAATATTATTAAAATTTTTGTACCAAACAAGTGATTAATATCTTAGTAAAATGACCATACTACCCGTGCGGTGTGATGTGAAATAGAACACCCTGATAATTAAGAACAAAAATAGCCATGTAATATTATTATATTAAGGCCCGGTATATCATAAATAAGAGAATTATGCATCCAAATGATATTTAACTTAAGTATAGGGACTCAAACGTTAAAATCTCCGAAATATTTTTTACACGCGGCGCGAACTCACGAAGCAAGATGTCAAATGAATGAATTGTGGAAAAAAGAAATCTTCATGAACTCGAAATCAAATTAGGAAAATTGCATCGACTCGAGAATTGCATTTCTCTCCAGTTTTCTTCGGACTAACACGAATTCCTCTGCCAAACCGTAACCCTAAAAATTTGCACACTCTCAAACCTTAAAGCTTCTTGGACACATGTACATAGGAATCTTTGTTAAAGAAAACTGACTAGGGGAGAAAAGGTATTTATTTATCATTCTCTCTTGAGTTCCCTGTTCTATAGTTTCATACGCATGTATCGAACTTTCAATTCTTTGTTTTTGTTTCTTGAAAATGTTTTTTGTAACGAAGTTTTGAGCGGAAATGTTTTCTTCTTCTGGTTTTGCTTGTTTTGATTTGTGGAATTTAGAACAAGCTAAATCACAGAACCTGATAATTTTTATGTCCTGAATATGTTCATTTTAGGGAGGTTTTTCCGATAATGGAGAGGAGAATTGATAAGTTGGACTTGATTTCTTCCTTGCCTGAACCACTTTTGCACCACATTATGTCGTTTCTACCATTTGAAGAAGCTGTTCAAACTAGTATATTGTCTAAGGGATGGAAACAGGCCTGGGATACGTACCCGAGTTTAGAATTCACTGATGTGTGTTATAATATTAGTAGGAAGAAGGAGACTTTGAGATACATGGAACAAATGCTGCTTAAGCGGTGTAGGGAGAAGATAAGTTTGAAGAAGTTTTCATTTCGTATGGAATTGTCAAATTATCCAGAATTAGCATCGTACATAGATCGATCGTTGTCCTACGCGGTTGGATGTAATGTGAAGGAGTTGAAATTGGAAATTGTGTATTGGGGTTCTGTGTGGTGGTTCAAGTTGCCTCAAAGTGTTTTATGTGTGAGGTCAATAACTGTGTTGGAATTAGGAGGCTGTAAGTTGGAGTTTGGTGGGAGTAGTATGAAGTTGCCTTCTTTGAGAAGATTGTTGTTGAAGCAAGTTAAGGCAGAAGATCGTGTTATTGATAATCTGGTTGCCAGGTGTCCATTGATTGAATATCTGAGAATTGACGAATGTGAAGGGTTTAAAAGCCTTGAGTTATTTACTCTTAGTAGAGTTGATAAAATCAAGGTATGTAACAATTATGAACTTGAACGGCTGGATGTTAATGCAGTGAATGTTCATTCTGTATCTATTGTTGGGTCAACATCGTGTGAGATCAACATTGCTCCTTGTAAGAGTCTAAAACGCTTAAAATTAGATATGGTGTCCATACGGGATGATCGATTCTACTACCAAATATCTGAACTTCCGCTGCTCGAGTATTTGAGCATATCTCGGTGTGCTGATTTAGAACTAATTAGGATTTCAAATCCTTCTCTTAAGAAATTGCTGATCACGGGATGCTGCTGATTTGGTTGATTTGAGGCTTGAGACTCCTAATTTGAATACATTTGAATATGTGGGTAACATAGTGACCTTCACTTCAATTGATATATCTTTGTCCAAAGCTGATCTCTATTTCTGTTCGGAAAGTATGGATAGTGATTGGTTTATTGCATATATTGATCTGCTTGCTAAGTTCCATCAGTTTTCCAGAGTATTGACTTTGCAAAGTTACTTTGGCGAGGTATATCTATGCTGACCAACTTCTTTTTATCTCAAAATTTGTCTCCTAGCTGTTAGTTTATTACCATACATTGGAAACTCTTAACCATTTTTTTTTCTGTTCTCCTTACTTCTTTTGTGAAGACTGCAATTGTTCCTGCTGAAGTAAGGGAAATCCTGCGGTCTCCATTACCTGGTATCGGGCATTTGAAGTTTATAGTACACGAGGAAGATGTGGATTTTCCAATTGCAGAAATTGTGGATGGTTTGCTTTGGATTTCGTCTCATCTTGAGACTTTATCATTAGAATATAAAAGTCATTACTGCGACAAGTTTTCTTTCCAGGTATATTATATTTTTTTTATTTTTGAGAATTCAAGACTTGCTCTGTACTGCAGAGGTGCAATAAGATGGTTTGATTTATTATGTTCTTTAATACGGTATCTTGCACTTTCTCAAACAGCATGCATTTGGAAGCTCTTATATGCAATCATAGTCTTTTTCAATTGCAGCCGGAATTGATGTAATTGTCATTGTCATGGAAATTCTCTGTTGATGAGATTCAGCAGAAAGTCGATGCCTAACTACTGATTATAAATATCAAAAATCTTTTCTCATATGTCTCTTACTAACATTTACTTTTAATTTCAGTTCTCGTATAAAAATCAAATTACTGACCAAGGAGGATATCCACCATGCTGTAAATCGCTTCCCATCTTATGTTGGCAGGATTGCATAAAGAAAGTTGAGGTAGAGCATATCATAAGCAAGAAAAACAAAGTGAAACGGTATTCTTTCGAGGATGAAGAGATCTGGGAGAATATTAATGGTCTTTGCCGATATAAAAAGTAGAATCTGCTTGCTTGATTTGGGTGTAGTATTGCCAATATTTATTAATCCTTCAACTGTACTTCTAGGTTTGCTTAGATTAAAACTTTCTATTTTTTGTTTGGATTGTTAAAGTTTATTTGAAGATATGCTTATGCCGCCCGACTGCCAAGGAATTCTGATGTTAGTATTAAAATTCTGTATTGAGTTTTTGTTCATGTCATAGATTGGCGTATATATGTAATTAGTTTGGTTACAGATTTTCTTGTGTGTCACTTCTCTATCTCATCTTAATCTTTAAGGTTGGAGGCTAAATCCTAATATCATTTTAGGGAATTGCAATTCAGTAGTAATGAACTAAATCATTGATCCCCTCACGGTACAGCAAATTGAAAGAATTGTTCAGATATTTGTCTGTTGTGTTGGGTTCAGAACTGTAAAAAACTACGTGGTCTCAGCAAGTTGAAAGAAATCAAAGCACGGAACAATCGGAGATCAAAGCATTGAATGTATTCATGAACTAATTTAATTGTTTTTGCACCATCTACATCTAAATAATGTATTGGTTTGTGGGAATCTCTAAGACTTAAGATGAAGTCAGCTTTCTATCTATAACTGATGTGTGGCTCTGCTGCTATGAAATAGTTTCTACCTTTTCGCTGCTTGAGTTATTAAGCATTGGGCCACGAGACAAATTGGAGCCTATTAAGATTTTGAGTCCCGGTCTGCCTGAGGACATTGTGGATTGACAGTTGTTTGAATAAGTCTAGATTGAATTTGACATTTCTATTCTTCTGGATGACTTGGCTTGATGTGGATTTCTCCTCATGTACATGCAGAGAGAGTAGTATTTCAATAGATAGAATATGGCTCTACGTGTTGAATAATTGAATCATGAAAGTATTTTTCCTCTATTAAAATGTCCTGTTAGATTTTTGTATGCTGCTTGTTTATCAATTCTATTACCGGCGTGAAGTAAGCATTGGCCTTTGACACGTTTCTACAATAGCAAAGCACTTCTCCTGTGCTGTTCATATGTTTGCTAGTAGCATCACGTCGATTGCTTAGCTTTTCATACATTTTTATTTTTATGATGAAACACGTGGGTCTCTTGTAACTTCAGCTATTCTACGATACACTCGTTTGCTCAACCCATTTCATTGATCACACACTCAGTTTTCCGAAAATGACCTTTTTCTTCTTTTGTTTAAATTTAATTCTGCAATATAATAGATTCAAACTTATTTGTTTAAATTCTTTATTTGAGGCTGTAAAGATTGGGTATAAAATTCAATTAAAATCATATAAATTTCTGACATTCGGCGTTACATATAAAAAAAAAAAAGTTAATGCAGATTTTAGGCAAATATACCATAACGCGTGACGTGAATCAAGAGGGTTTATCATGTTTTCCACCGTTGGCTTTTCGTGGCGAGAATCGATTAGGTCTTTGGCAATTCTTATCGTGAGATTCTCTACACCTGATTACTGATATAAACATCGCGGCTCTTAACCCTAATTTTCCATTTCTAAATCTTAAAACGCGACTAACTTGAGCCGCCGCCGCCACTTCCCTCCACGTCCTGCCATGACGCCGTCATTTGACGCCGTCGCCGACCTACCAAGGTTAGATTTCTACACCTTATATCCATACCCGCCTTCAAATGTTATTATTCTTCAGCTGAATTTTCGCGCGATTTATTTTTTTTTCCAGATTTTTTAATAAATATTTAAAAATCTGAATAGGCCTGATTTTTTTAATAAAAAAACATTTTTCAAAATATTTAAATATTTCTCCCTAAACTTGCTTATGTCGTAGGCCAGGCTAAGCTAAAGCTAAAGCTGTGATATCATGGAGAACATGGCGGACAGAATATCCGCCTTGCCGGAACCGATATTACATCATATTTTGTCATTCCTTCCGATGGAAGAAGCTGTACGGACTGTTATACTGTCTAAACGATGGAAAGAAGTATGGCATGCATTTCCGATTTTGAAATTGTACGGAGCTGAAAATAGTTTCAGTAAGAATTACATGATGCTGAGGTTTTTTGAATGAACTCTTCGAAGTCGCCACGCTGAAATGATAAGCTTACGAAAGTTCGTGCTTAAGATTGAAAGATTAAATAATCCGAGTTGTTTATCGATGATAGACCGATGCCTTTTCTACGCAATTGCAAGTAATGTCCAATGAAATTTCTAAATAACTATTTTTGCACTATCTAGATCATGTCAAATCGATATATCGCCCTGTAGGAACATCAGGGACTTGAAGTTATGGCAGCTTTGTATAACTGATGAGTGGCTCTGCCATGAAATTTCTAAATTTCCGCTGCTCGAGTTCTTGAGCATAATGCAGTGTTACAAGTTGGAGACCATTGATATTTCGAGTCCTTGTCTCAAGACATTCTGCATCATTGACTGCTTTAAGTTGGTTGAAGTCAAGATTGACACTCCTAAGTTGAGAGTATTCGGATATGGTGGTGATTTAATATCCTTCTCTTCAAATGGTTTGGTTTTGGCAAAAGCTGACCTCGACATTGACTCGAGGAATATTGATACTCAGTGGTTTGTTAGATATATTGAATTTCTTTCTCAGATGCATCAGTTTTGTAAAGCATTCGATTTGCGTAGCCAAACGGGCAAGGTATGTCCATATTGACCCTTTTTTTCAATCTTAAATGTTCTCTCTTATCTCATTAATTTATTACTCTAACTTCTTCCTTCAATTTCTTTTGTGTAAGAATGTGATCATTCCAAGCGAAGTAAGGGAAATCATACGTTCCCCATTATTTGGTGTCTGTCACTTGAACTTTAAAATGCATGATCATAAGTCTTTTCCACTTTCTGACATCGTGGATGGCTTGATGTGGATCTTACCTCATGTAGAGTCTATATCAATAGAATATGAAGATGCTTATTGGGACAAGCCTTATATAGAGGTATCACTTATTTTTCATTTCAAAGAAGTCAAGACTATCTATCTATATCATGAGGATGTAATGAAATATTTTGACTTATTGGTCACACTTTTATTGTATATCCGCCATTGGGTTTTCTTCATTGGTAGATCCTTTAATTGTCTAAAATCAAATTATAATTCATTGTTATGATGAATAATAAAATACTACTTTTAGAGATCTACTTATTTTTTATTTTGCA
The DNA here is from genome assembly GCA_028052125.1 of Melia azedarach. Taxonomy (NCBI): domain Eukaryota; kingdom Viridiplantae; phylum Streptophyta; class Magnoliopsida; order Sapindales; family Meliaceae; genus Melia; species Melia azedarach. Next base: position 12,410,430 of record CM051405.1, read on the forward strand.
CTATGACATGTGGAGGTGGAGCAATTATATTTCTTTCTTGACGGAGAAAGATCAAATGATTAGTCAGTCATCTTTAGAAGTCAAGATTTTTCTTCAGAAGATATGACAAAGATCCAGCAATTATTAAAGACAAACATTTTTACTTTTATATTAGGTTGAAATCTTAATACTTTTGTTCATTTCACAAGGATGGAATAACCGTTGATTTTGTCATATTCAGCGTTTAAGAGTTTTTATGCTAATAGATGAGTAACTAAAAGGAGGTTATAGATTATAGATTATAGATTACTTACCGTTGTAAAAGTAACTGGAAAGAAAAGATATGGTGTGGTTGTATTATAGCGCTGCTCAATTTTTGAAGCATTTTACCCATAATAGAAGAGTTGGTTGTGCACTGTAAGTACTCAATATCATATTTTAAGACTTTATTTCATTTGCATTTGATGAATTGATTTCTGCCATTTGCTCTGATTTCAGTTTGCATATAATAAGGAGCTTATTTATGAAGGAAAGAGTCGGATTCCTCTTTGCTGCCAATCTGTTCCTGTCTCATGTTGGCAGCATTGCATAAAGGAAGTTAAGCTTGGGCATGCTAGAATATCTAGAGGAAGAACTGTTGTTGTAGAAAGGTATTTTATTGAGGGTAAAGAGATCTTGGAAAATTTTAATGACCTTTGTTCAAATTTAATGGATGAGTATCGCAGTGACGGTGATATGTTTGATGGCTCACATAATTCTGATGACAGCAGTTTGGTAGAGTTTAATTAAGAACTATGTATATTATGTCACTTTGTTAACTTGAGATTGTGGTTTCTGTATAAAAATTATCCCGAATTATATTCAGTAGCTTTGAATGTGTATAGCTTAGCTTCTGAAATAAGTCCTTTTGAAGGTGAACCAAGGTATAAGCAGCAGCAGGTAAACTGTTGTACTCATCGATAATGGCAATGCACTTCTGCTGTGCATATATTTACTGGTATCACTTGTTTACTTTGGCTTTTCATACAATCTTGTGCAGAGGCCAGAGAGAGCTTGAGCTAATTGATTAATCAATTCTCATACTTATGCAATTATTGGAAGGTTTTACTTAAGGATAGCTGAAGAGTGATTCTAACTAAGGCTTTGTTGCTTTATCTTTTGAGTTATATACTCTTATCTTTCGCGGTAGATGGATGTATGTGAGAAAGATATATATGGCATCAACTTACAAATTCCTTGCAGATATGGAGAGGATGTATGCAAGTATCTATTTTATATACATGATATAATTTTCCTTTTCACAGGTATATGATTGAATTTCATGTGCTAGCTGATTCGACTAGTATTAATAATAAGAAAGTGATTTATCACACCAAAGTGTTTGGAACTTGGTTCGAATCAGAATGGGAAGTCGAATGCCTAATTAATTTTCGAGCAAGGTAAGACCACGTATTACATTGGGTTAATCCAATATTTGGGCCTCATCGATGGGAACTGCCTTTGCAGAGTCTTTCAGTTAGTAGAGACTAGAGAGGTTGAAAATCTGGTGGCCATGTTTAAGGCATGTTCAGAAATCCGTGTATTACTAACCTACGAAGCATCTGCATTGAGATAATCTCACGAGTCCCTGTTGTCTTCCATACTAAGCATGGTTGGAAAACTTGCATTACTTGCTGCTTGTTAATGAAAAATCCCATTGCCTTGATCTGTGTTTTATAGAGCAGTTGTTGAGCCATCAAAATTTTCTGTTGGCTTAAAATTGATTCATCCAATGTGCTATTTATTTACTGAAGAATTAGCAAAGCAAAGTTCTGGTTAGAATATCAATGTTGATATATATAAGCACGAGACACAAATGAAAGTTGGAGCATCACACATTGAATCACATTGATCTCTAGCAATTCAATGACACTATCTGCCCTGCATAAAATTTGTTAATGTTGTGATACATAAAATCTACATAAAAAAGGTAACAAAATCAACATATGTATACATATAGTATACATATATAGCAGTGTCATTAAATTTAATTATAATTCACAACTCACCCTAATCTTAATCAGGCAGGCTGTTTACACCTCTAACAAATTTATTAATTTCTCAATCAGTGGGTAGTGTATCAAAATTTGAATTGTCTATTAGGTTTAATTTGCTTTGCTTATAAGTATATAATAAGAGAGAGAGAGAGAGAGAGTCTAACTAGCTAGTTAGCAATCTTAATATATATTCTTAAATATAATATGAAGACCTCAAATTACTTTCTTTTGCTTGTGTTGTTCTTCCTAGCTTTCTCAGCTGGTGAGTATAACTTCTGTAAAATTTGTATACATCTTTGTAAAAATGTTGATTTGTGTTGTATGAAAATATATGTTATATATATGCAGGTGGAATAGGAGGGGAAGACCATCCTTGTGGGAAGCCTTTGATCCCAATAGTGAATTGCTCAAAGTTGGCCTGCGTTCAAAGTTGCGTTGCCGAGTATGGTGAAAGCGTAAATGGTGCTTGCGTTGACTCCAACAATTGTTGTTGCGCCGTCTTAAAATCATAATCATAATCATAATCATAATCATAATCATAATCATAATCAGATGGTTTTCTTTTTATTTTATGTAATTCTCCATTGATATATGCTCAATTAATGCAATAAAACAACTAGTAGTTTGATTTTCTTTTCCAAATATGTATATATATATATGGTTGGTATCCATCTTACATAGATTTTTATCTAACAATTTGCTATAATTATTGTAACATGGGAACAACATTTTCATCACTAAATTTTATTGAAATATTGAATCAGAATACATATATATATATATATATAATAAATTAATAATTTGTTACAAACTTTTAAAATCAAAATCTAATCTATTAAAATAAATCATACTTTTTTTTAAATAAAATTTTTAAACAACAATTCATATATATTTTTCTTACGGCGTATGAACGAATTTTTGTGTATAATCTCCATTTATTAATTGTGTATAAATAACTCTTATTTATATAGACAAACAATTATTTATTTAAATACGATTATATAAAATTAGAGTTTTTAATATTTTATTTTTATTTATTTGTATTTTTTATATTTATATATTAATTGTGGTTTGGATATTGTAAACATTTTTTTATTTAAATTTTTATAAATATAACAAATAGATAATAATATTAAATAAATTATAAATATATTTTAAATAAATAAATAAATTAAAAATATTAATCGAATAAACAAGTTGAAAATATTAAATATGAATATGATACAATTATTATTCGTTAAAAATTTATGTCGAATAAATATGTATCATATCTAATTTTTTTAAATATATTTAAATTTGAAAATAAAAATATATGCTAGACAAATTAAATAAAAATATGAGAGGGTGTTGGTTAATTTAATTCAATTAAAAGAATTTGTTCAAATAACAAGGTTCAAATTTTTAAATGTTGTAAAACAAATTCGTTTTGAAGTATGTATGAAGTTTGGAGTTAAAACAATTATTTTTCGTAAATTTATTGGACACTTAATTACATGAATTAAAAAATAAAAAAATTTGTATTATTAAAAAGAATAGAAAGAATTGGTATTATTTTTTTTTCTCTTAAATATAAAAAAGATCGAAGAGTATGAACGAAGGGAAATGACGAAAACTAAAACTTTCCACAACGATCTATGACAATCGTGAGCACAACACTACCGGCCGTTTCAGATTCCACCACGTGTTCGAATTGCCAGATGGCACTATTTCATTCGTCAGACATTCTCATGCTTTTTCCACGTAGACCTCTCTGAGTCACCGCGACTATAAAGAAGCTTTCCTCCGGTTTCTCGTCAACCAAACTGAAAATAAGAATTCGAAAAATAAAAATTCAAAAATAAAAAATTCACGTTTCTTCCAGAGAATGCGATCTCTGCACTACTGGTCCTTTCTCTTTCTCTCTGCTTTATTAACCGTTTTTTATTTTTCTTATCGTTCACATTTTCAATTTGTTGCGCTAGAAAATTTTGGACTAAGCAGAAGAATCACTTTAAGTTGCATTTTTGAATCAGAATCATTTCATGATTTGAGTGTTTTCGTTAATAATAGCAAAGCACGTGCTCTGTTTGTTTCTCGAGAAAATTTTGAACTAGTAATAGCAGAACAAATCAGAAATCAGTATAGGTTATTCATCGCATCTAACTCATTTGCTGATTTTAGTACTTTTGCATTTCTTTTTGTTAATGACATAAAACAAATAATCTGTTTGTTTCTCGAGAAAATTATAAACTAGTAAAAGCAGAACAAATCATTTTTAAGTTTCATTCTTGGATCAGAATTATAAGCTGATTTGAGCATTTTTTATTTTGTTATTAATAATCTTTGTGTGATTACGTGCTTTGCAGAAGAATGAAGAGAATGCTATTCCGATTAGTTGCATTTCTGTCCTTTTTTTCACTACTTATAATTCCGTCGCAGTCGGCGGTTTCGAGCATAGATCTAGGTTCAGACTGGCTCAAAGTAGCCGTCGTAAACCTAAAACCGGGCCAGAGTCCCATTTCCGTAGCCATCAACGAGATGTCCAAGCGTAAATCACCAGCTTTAGTTGCATTTCAGTCCGGCACTCGCCTTATCGGCGAAGAAGCAGCTGGAATCATTGCACGTTATCCTGACAAAGTGTATGCTCAGCTCCGCGACATGATTGGCAAACCCTATAAACAAGTAAAAGATTTGATTGACTCCTTGTACTTGCCATTTGTTATTGTCGAGGATTCTAGAGGCGCCGGTGAGTTTTAAGATCGATGATGATAGTAATGGTGTAGTTTATTATTCCGTCGAGGAGTTGTTGGGGATGGTTTTGAGTTATGCTGTCAATTTGGCCGAGTCTCATGCGAAGGTGTCTGTGAAAGACTCTGTTATTACTGTTCCGCCATATTTTGGACAGGCTGAGAGGAAAGGATTGATGCAAGCGGCACAATTGGCTGGAATTAATGTGCTTTCATTACTGAATGAGCATTCTGGTGCGGCATTGCAGTATGGGATTGATAAGGATTTCTCGAATGGGTCTAGACATGTCATTTTTTATGATATGGGTGCCACTACAACTTATGCTGCACTTGTTTATTTCTCTGCTTATAATGCTAAGGAGTTCGGTAAGACTGTATCTGTCAATCAGTTTCAGGTGAGTTGTTAAATTGTTGATTTATTTCATCATTTATGCTAATGTGTTAATTTTGCGTAGTTTTCACTATTAATTTTGGAAGGATTTGATCATTATATGGAGAAAATTCTAAAAGTAGATAGTATTGCATAGTCACTATGTTTGAATAGAGAAATAAACTAATGAAATGTTCTGTTTGTGGCTTTGAAATGCTCTCTTTTGGATAAATGACTGTTATGAGTACATTGCTTTAGGAATAGTGTAAATGAGTTGACTGGTCATTATTTTTCTACATTTTTTTTCTCACCTTCATCTGTGCTCAATACAATTTTTTTGTGCCACTTTATGTTCATGTTTATTTAGTACTTTGAAGATGTTATCTGATATTTGATGAATTTGCAGGTAAAGGATGTTAGGTGGGACCCAGAACTTGGCGGTCAGAACATGGAACTACGGTTGGTGGAGTACTTTGCTGATGAGTTCAATAAACAAGTTGGAAATGGGGTTGATGTGAGGAAGTCTCCCAAGGCAATGGCTAAATTGAAGAAGCAGGTTAAACGTACTAAAGAAATTCTCAGTGCCAACACAATGGCGCCAATATCAGTTGAATCCCTCTACGATGATAGGGACTTCAGGTAGGTGGAGTTCAACCACTTTGCTGTATGTCCAAATTTATTACCAAAATCTCTGTACTCCTTAGATTGGTCTGGTGAGTAACTGCAAAGCACGATAAAGAGAGTTTGCTGTGTCAAGGTTTCATGTCCTGTTCTTTGATATTGCACTCTTAGAAACCTTCTGCAAGGCAAAGAGCCTCTGGAATGAACCCAGATTGTCTGAGCCATTACATATTGAATTCCAATTTCTTTAGGAGATTCTTTTTTCCTTATCTAGTTTATCAAATTACTTTCGAGATTTAATTTGGGAAACTATTATTAACTTTTGTGGATGATTGTTTTTCCATTATCTCAAACAAATCAAATTTGTTGGCTTACTTTCTTTTTCTTTTGATTCATGCTGCTGTTAGATATAAGTTATAATTACACTTCCTGCTTTTCTCATATTTTACCCTTGCTTGCTGCTTACGATTCCTAATTATTACTTATTGTTCCTGTGAACTCTTTTCTTTTTGTGCAATGTTGGCAGTTATGCATACAGTAATTCATGTTAGATTGTTAGCTCAAATTCATTTACATGCATGTCTGGGCTTTCTTTTGTCTTTCAGGAGCACTATAACCCGTGAAAAGTTCGAAGAGCTCTGTCAAGATCTGTGGGAAAAATCTCTTATACCCTTGAAAGAAGTGCTTAAGCATTCGGGTTTGAAAGTGGATGAGTTATATGCAGTAGAGTTGATTGGAGGAGCCACTAGAGTGCCAAAGTTGCAGGTTTGCACTATCCTCTTCGTTTGATAGTTAACCTGAGTAATAGCTTGTATTAAATCATTGAAGTGCAAATATCATCATACCATTAACATAGTATATCCCCATTTTATGATAATAGAGTTCTAGCACAAGTAAAGAGTAGATATATTATATGTATTAGCGTCTTCTAGAAAATAAATTTATATAGTTGCTGCGATGATTTATTCAGTGGTTTTTTCTTGTGCTACGCCTGCACAAATTCTTGTACTCAAAAGACCTTTTAATTTGAACATTTAGCTTAATGACAATCTCATCTGACACCATCAGTATATCTTTTTCCTTTTTCTTTTCTTTCTTTTTTTTTTTTCCCTTTGTGAGGTTTCATATGTTCAGGGTTAAGCACCTTTGTAATATTAGCTTGTTATATTTTAGAGCCAATATTTTAATGCAAATCTGAATACTTGTATAAATTATATGATGCTGAAAAAATCGCTTTAGGTTGTTAATTTTTTTATCAGAAAAAATTTTAGCTTGTTAATTTTTTTATTAGAGAAATGTTAGTTTGTTAATATCTTAAATCTTAGCTGTTTTTCTTTTGACAGGCTAAGCTCCAGGAATTTCTTGGAAGGAAAGAGCTTGATAGACATCTTGATGCCGATGAAGCTATAGTTCTTGGTGCATCACTACATGCTGCAAATTTAAGTGATGGAATCAAATTAAACCGTAAATTAGGAATGGTTGATGGTTCCTCATATGGTTTTGTGGTTGAACTTGATGGACCTGAACTTCTGAAAGATGAATCTACTAGGCAGTTACTTGTGCAAAGGATGAAAAAGCTTCCCAGTAAGGTAACCGACAACATATGTGTTTCCATGCTGTCAGTGTTGTTGAAAATAGAAAAATAGTTTGAAAGCTTAATTCTATTGATTTTTGCTCTAATTGGACTAATTTTGTTTGATTTGATTATTTGACAGATGTTCAGATCCTTTGTTCATAACAACGATTTTGAAGTTTCGCTTGCATATGAAAGTGAAGATCTTTTACCCCCTGGTGTTACCTCCCCAGTATTTGCTAAGTATGCTGTGTCTGGTCTGGCAGATGCTACTGAGAAGTAAGGATAGCAATTTCCTTGATCCTGTGTAGAATCTTGTCTCATTTTGTGCTTTTGCTTATGTATAATGGCATCTATTTTCTTTTTCCCTCAAGAAGCTTCAACTTAACCTCCACTTTGGACTTTTATCTGTTTCCTTTACTGTTAGGTATTCATCACGAAATTTGTCCTCCCCCATCAAGGCAAATTTGCATTTCTCTCTCAGTAGAAGTGGAATTATTTCTTTGGATCGAGCAGATGCTGTTATTGAAATAACGGAATGGGTGGAAGTTCCTAAAAAGAACTTGACTGTGGAGAATGCAGCTGCTTCTTCTCTCAATGTAACACTTGAAACTGGTGCTAAAAACACTACTGAAGAAGCCAACGAAAACTTGCAGTCTGACCGTGGGACTAGCGATGCGTCTAACTCTACTGTTGAAGAACCAATTAACGTGGATGTTATTACAGAGAAAAAGCTGAAAAAGCGAACTTTCCGGGTACCTCTTAAGGTGAAAACAATCTGACTGGTTTAAACTTGCATTACTTTGTACTTTTCATGGCATTGCATGCCTAACCTTTCATAAGTGTTCCGTTGTAGCATTTTATTAATGCTTTTTTCTACCATGAATTGATTATAGATAGTTGAGAAGACAGTGGGACCTGGAGCATCTCTTTCGAAAGAAGCCCTTGCTGAAGCTGAAGCTAAATTAGAAGTGTGGGACAAGAAGGATGAAGAGCGAAGAAGAACTGCAGAGCTAAAAAATAACCTGGAAGGATACATATATGCTACAAAAGAAAAGGTTTGAAGTCCCTGCTAAATATGTTTCGATTGTTGATCTTGAATGTCATTGTCTTCCATGGTTAAGTGAGTTTTCGTTATATATTCAATATTGAGCTCCATTGCAAATATAATCGCATTAAGTGATGAAAACATTGATATGATGTTATAATAATATACCTATTCGTGGTTCTTGTTTTCGTTTCTTACTTTTTTCCGCATTGATTTTCTCAATTTGTTTTGTCTATAATTTACTTATCACTTCGAATTTTCTTTTTGGTGACATTATCTATCATTCTAGCTTGAAACATCTGAAGGATTTGGCAAGATTTCGACCAGTGAAGAGCGTCAATACTTTATTGAAAAGCTTGATGAGGTTAGCCTCCTCTCTACTTTTTTTGGGAACTTCATTTTGCTCCCTTGTATGTGTTTCTGATGTGAGCATTGGGTATTAATTTTAGGCCCAGGAGTGGTTGTACACTGACGGCGAGGATGCTACTGCTAAGGAGTTTCAGGAACGCCTAGATGCACTGAAAGCTGTTGGTGATCCAATATTTTTCCGGTATGTGTCCCATTTTAGGTTGTCGTTGAGGTTAAAGATTTGTCGATTTGAATTTTCTCTTATTTTTTAGCTGTTGTAATTTTAAAAAGATACTATGACTAGTCAAAGTAAACACCCAACTGGTAAATACTTTTGTGTAGGTATAAAGAGCTTACAGCGAGACCAGCAGCTTCTGAACATGCTCAGAAATACCTTGGTCAGCTCCAACAGGTACTTCATATCATTTTGTTGCATTAAGCTCTGAAGGCCAAAGTTCTTCCTAGTCAGCTGGAACCATTTTTTTCTTTTTTTGTTCTTTTATTTAATGTTCTGCGAAGGCCTTTGCATAAGATTTATTACGAAAATAAAATTAATGAAATTGAAAATGTTGTATGTATCTGGTGGAAATCCCACAGATTTTGTATTATGTTACACCTAATATGAATATGATTGTGTGTTAGTGGACCATTAAATGAGAACAATAAAGAGGAAAAGATGTGATTAGTGCATTAATTTTTTTCATTGTGTCTGCAGATCATTCGTGACTGGGAGACAAACAAACCTTGGCTTCCAAAAGATAGAATAGATGAGGTGCCTTTTCATATTTAATATGACAGCTTCTTTATGACTTAGATTACTCGACATGAAAGTTAAATGTTTTGTGTTTTCAGGTCTCAAAAGAAGCTGACAATTTCAAGAATTGGTTGGAAGAGAAGGAGAATGAGCAGAAGAAGTAAGTTGGGATCATTGTTTAAATTTATACAAAACTTTAAGTTCTTCAGCTTACCAATTATATGTGACAATGATCTTTCCTTCAAATATGTCAGAGTTTCACTTGTTTACTACTTTTCTTGTCGATATTTCAGGACTTCTGGCTTCAGCAAACCGGTGTTCACTTCTGAAGAAGTATATGAGAAAATACTTAAAATACAGGATAAGGTATAATTCAAATGCTCTTTCTTGATTAAACAAGGAAATGTGGCATAGTCTGCAAAATTGTATTTAAATGTGAATGTATTTTGTAGGTTTCAAGCATTAATAGAATTCCCAAGCCAAAGCCTAAACCTCAAAAGCCTGTAAAGAATGAAAGAGAGAGCAGTGCAGAGAAAAAGAAAGACTCCGACTCAACTTCTGAGAAAAGTACCGCGGAAAGTGCCAAATCAACTTCTGAACCAGATGCCCCAGCAAAGGACGACAAGGTTGACCCTGAACCCAAGGCTCATGACGAATTATGATAAAAACTGGTATGATATGCTATGATTCCACCTGATCACTCTCCTGCATTGTCCGAAAACAGAAGTAGGAACCATTAGAAATTGTGAGCAACGCATTTTAGCAATCTATAAAAAAAAAATGAATGCATAGTTGCACGAAAATTTACAAAGGCTGCATATTTTTGCTGTCAGAGATAGGTCAGTAGTTGAAAGAGATGTTGGTTTTGTTGCAGCCTTACAGAACTTCTTAATTATATATGCAGCATTTTATTGATAATCAAAATCTGCTGCGTCAGAAGTTTTGATCATTTTTATGTTAACAGGATAATTTGATAGGGATTTTGGTATTAAGTGAGACCATGTATCATCTTAATTATAAAATTTAGGTTTTGTTTTCTTCTTTTCGTTATCATTTTCATTTTGGGATATCTTGAGGTTACAACTATGGATGAAATAATGGCGAGGGGTTTAAGCTTGGTTTTTTCAGTAAAATGACTCACAAATACTTACATGAAAGTTTTTAACTATTTTTTTTGGGGTAAGTGATTACGACAGTAAAGTAAAAGTAGTGATATCTGATAAGACACAGTATAAACAGTTCGTGAACTGCACTACAACTACATAATTTGAAGAGTAATATTAAAAGTTTTAAATATTGATCATATCTGCAAGATTGCTTCTTCTTGGTGGATCTTAAATACATTTAATTAGTACCTAGCTAATATATCAATGGATTCAACTTCATCGGAAGGCTTCCTCAGAAGCATCCTATTCCCGCTCAAAAACAACAGAACAAATAAGGAGAACTTAATAATAATGAAACAATAATCTGAAGTTAACAAGATGTCCTAAACCCTCACAAAATTCTGCCTAAGTGCGTGCTATCAATCAGACACTTCACGTGATCAATCTTCATTCTTCTCCAAGGTGCCATTCGCCTTCAATTTAATACAACTCCTTGCCGCTGCTACAATTCTTCCTCCACATTTTCTAGCATGCCCAATCTTAACTTCTTCTACAAGGAATCCCATTTTTCTCCTTCGCAATCGCAAACAAGATCTTTGGTATACGAGGACTGAAAGAAATCAAGGTAAACCTGTCACAGTGTTGATTTCTAAAACTAGCGTTAAGTAATACCTGTATAGAAGAAGACTTTGTACCAAAAAGAATCTTCATATTACTCGGGGAAGAGTAGAAGTGCTTATCATGGGGTGTTGACAAAGCCAAATTATTTTAAGAGAAGGATATTGAATCAAATCACACTGTAGCTGAATAACATCACTTCAACCAACTTAAAATGTCTCGAGACAGGGACTAGAAATAAATATTAACACTCTCCTAAGTTCTACCTGTTATATTGCGTTACGCTTAATATCTCAAGTTGAAGAAACTGAGAAATTCCATTTCATTGCAGAGCCAGCCACTAATCAGTTAGACAAAGCCCTACATAGATCTCACACGACCTGCAAAGTGGTAGTACAGCTATTTTATGAACATTCAACGCTCCTTTAATTTTCAGTTTTCGAAGTTCACTATTGTTTGTCTCCTTAATTTCTTTGCGTTTGCAAGAGTAGGTAACCCAGAGACTCTTAAGCGCTTGGCAGAAACTGATATCCAAATACTCAATCAAAGACAACTAGGGTCCTAATCTCAACTCCATCATCAAGTATCAATTTTCTCAATGAACACAATGTCACATAACATTAATTCTCGGTTTGAAATGGGAAATGTAAGCAAGCCATACTTGCTGCTTCCATATTTTAGAGAGTGTAACAATCCGTACAATTTCTTCTAGTGACAGAAGTAAAATAATGTGATGTAATATGGGTTTCCGGCAAGGCAATTTTCTGTCCGTCGCTTTTTCTCCTAATCACTAGTCACTGTTAAGTAGCCGCCGAACGAACAACCAAGTTCAGATTTTTATAGAATCTTTGGTTTGGGGTTATTATTTATTTTTCTATTTATTTCGATTTGAACATTTTCTTAAAAAATTCCTTATATTAAAAACTAAAAAATTATATATATATATATATAATAATAATAATAATAATAATTAAATAATAATAAAAAAGATTTTATTGACAGACAGATATATGACCTTGCTACCGGTGGGTCGGGGACAGAGCCAAATGACGGCGGGATGGTATGACGGAGAGGGAGGTTGGTATCCTCAAGTCCTCTAAAAAGGTTTTCTCCGAAAATCAAGTGGAGGCAGAGTTCTCCTTAGTGGAGCATATTAGACTTCTCCCGAGTAAGGTAGATTTAACCCATATTAGGTGTCGATTTTCGTCGACGGTGTCCAAGTAGATTCAATCGAGATCAAAGAAAAGAGAAGATAATTTAACCTTAAACAGCACCCTTTATTTAACGGTGAAGAAGCATAGTAACCGTAGCACAGTACTGTAAGGTTATTCTATAACCAATTTCTTTATTCTTTTATTTTATTTAATTTTCTGTCCTATCCGATTATTGTATATCTTAACATCCAGACCCAATCTTTAGAATGCTTCAATCTAGAACTTCTACTAATTTACAATCCGCACCTGTGATATGTAAAAGACATAAAAGTCTCTCCGTGCAGTTTATACCAATGTTGTAAGCCATGAAAGCAAGGCTCAAATCAATTGGAGAAAAAGGCAGTCATGTCTATAATCAAAACCTGAGAATTACCCAGTTGGGAAAATCAGGTCGGATTGATGAAGCCATCAAAATATTCTCAGAAATGGCCCAAAAGAACACTGTAACATACAATTCCATGATCTCTGCCTATGCAAAAAATGGTAGAATCAATGACGCGCGCCAATTGTTTGAGAAAACCCCTGACAGAAACTTAGTTTCTTGGAATACAATGATTTCTGGGTATTTGCATAATGATAGAGTGAAAGAAGCGCGTGAACTGTTTGAAAAAATGTCTAGAAGAGATCTATTTTCATGGACTTTAATGATTACTTGTTATACACGTAATGGGGAGCTTGAGAAGGCGAGGGAACTGTTTGATTTGCTTCCAAATAAGCAAGAGACAGCTTGTTGGAATGCGGTGATTGCTGGTTATGCAAAGTCGGGGAATTTTAATGAGGCTAAGAAGTTATTTGATGCAATGCCGGCTAAGGATGTTGTGTCGTGGAATTCAATGCTTTCAGGATATATAAAAAATGGTGAAATGAGTTTAGCATTGGAGTTTTTTGAGGGAATGGAAGAACGGAATGAGGTTTCATGGAACTTAATGTTGGATGGATTTGTTGAATTTGATAATTTGGATTTCGCTTGGAAGTTCTTTCAGAAGATTCCAGATCGCAATGTTGTGGCTTGGGTGACAATGTTAAGTGGATATGCACGAAACGGTAAGACGCTCGAAGCTAGGAGACTATTTGACCAGATGCCAAGTAGAAATGTGGTTGCTTGGAATGCTATGATTGGAGCTTATGTTCAGAACGGCCAAATTGATGAGGCTGCTACACTATTTAGGAAAATGCCAGAGAGGAATTCTGTGTCATGGACTACAATGATTGATGGGTATGTTCGCATTGCTAAGCTAGATGAAGCAAGAGAACTTCTTGATCAGATGCCGTACAGTAATATTGGAGCCCAAACTGCTATGATTTCTGGATATGTGCATAATAAGAGAATGGAGGAAGCAAGGCAAATTTTCAATAAGATTGTCACTCGTGATGTTGTTTGTCGGAACACCATGATTGCAGGCTATGCTCGGTGTGGAAGAATGGATGAAGCTCTTAATCTATTTAAACAGATGATCAACAAGGACATAGTTACTTGGAATACTATGATTAACGGATATGCTCAAATTGGACAAATGGATAATGCTCTTAAGATCTTTGAAGAGATGAGGGAGAGAAACATAGTTTCTTGGAATTCACTGATTACAGGTTTTCTGCAAAATGGGTTTCATTTAGATGCATTGAAGACTTTCATGTTGATGGGGCGAGAAGGGAAAAAACCTGACCAATCAACTTTTGCTTGTGGACTAAGTGCATGTGCCCATCTAGCAGCTCTGCAAATTGGCGAGCAAATTCACCATCTGGCTATTAAGAGTGGGTATGCAAGGGATTTGTTTGTTGGCAATTCCTTGATCACCATGTATGCTAAATGCGGAAGGATTGAAAAAGCAGAACTTGTATTCAAAGATGTGGATCAAGTTGATGTTATTTCCTGGAATTGTTTGATTGCTGGCCACGCCTTAAATGGATATGGGAAAGAGGCAATCAAACTCTTTGAAGAGATGGTAACAGAAGGCGTGGCTCCTGATCAGGTAACCTTCATCGGGGTTTTTTCTGCATGCAGTCATATTGGCCTGGTGGATTGTTGCTTAAAACTATTTAAGTGCATGACTGAAGTGTATGCTATAGACCCTCTGGTCGAACATTATGCATGCATGGTTGATTTGCTAAGCCGTGCAGGGAGGTTAGATGAAGCTTTTGAAATGGTGAGAAGAATGAAGATGAAACCAAATGCAGGAATATGGGGCACATTACTGGGAGCTTGTCGGATATACCAAAATATAAAACTTGGTAAAATTGCTGCTGAGAAGCTTTTGGAGCTTGAACCTGGGAAAACTTCACATTATACACTCTTGTCTAACATGCATGCTGAGGCAGGCAGATGGGATGAGGTGGAGAAAGTGAGGGTGTCAATGGAAGGTAGTGGTGCAGAGAAACTACCTGGATGCAGCTGGATCGAGCTTAGAGACCAGATATATACTTTTCTTTCCGATGATCCAAAGAAGTCTAGAACATCAGAGATTGGCTTTACTTTGAGAACTTTGTCTGCACAGATGAGAAATACATGTCACATCTCTGGTAGTGAAGCTCTAGCTCTTCACAGTCTATGATTGAGATTGCTTTCTCATCTACTAGAACATTTAGGGAGTGTTGCTGTTTTGGTCATTTGTATACTATTCACATCCTGTATTTGGGACGTATATTTCAAATTTTTGCTGCTGTATATGATTTTGTGTATACATGGCTCATTTGATCTATTTGTTCTAATTTACTCTTTTAGTCTAGCATTGCATCCTTATGGAGGTTGAGCTGCTTTCATGAGTCCGGTTATGTATTTATCTGCTACTTTTGGCTGCCATTTTGACAATCTGCAACACATTAATGTTTTATTTGAGATTTTTGTAGCTTTCCTTTTTGAATGAAAACTACGGGTGTGCTTAAGGCTGTGAACGGAAAACTGCGTTTGTGATTATCCCAAAAAAGAGTAAGACTTTCACAATTGATAAATTATCTAATAGACAAGAGTGTTTATTAATTAAAACGGGTTCGGGTTTTTAAAACCCGACCCGAACCGGATAATTTGCCCACTCTAGTTCATCACATTTTCAGAATTGCAACGTAAACTGGAGGTCCGGCATTCGATTTGAACGATAGCTAGCAGAAGAAGAAGGAGGTCCGCGATTCGATTTGAACGAGAGAGCTAACAGAAGAAGAAGGAGGTCCGCGATTCGATTTTAACACGAGGGAATACAGAGATTTGATGTGTTCCAAAGAGAGTTGCCGAAACGAGCTTCGCACTGCAATTCGCCAACTCAGTGACCGATGCCTTTACTCAGCCGCCAAATGGTATTAAAACCCCAAACAAAAATTAGTTGTTTAATACGATTAATTGGTCATTATTTGTTTTTACGAAGTACTTTTGAGATAAAAAATTTGGATTGGAGTCGTTGTTCTTAGCCTTTTCCGTTATCCATTTGATTTTTGACAAAGCTTCGGTCTTGATGCTCCATCTGGTTGCTGCAAATGTCGGGGGAAAGAAAAAAAATTTATATTTTGAGCTTAGTGGTTGTGTGATGTCCTCAATTTTGAAAAATGTGGGTTTCTAAACGATTAAATCATGCTCTAAGTGAAGATTTAATTATCCCCGGACACAAATTGATCAACAATCTCTTTTCTTTTTCATACTGTTCTTGTAAATAACCAAAATATAGGTATTTGACTAAAAAACCTACTAGTTTTAATTTTATCATTTGATTATAATAACAATGAGTTTCCTTTGTAAATGCAGGGCAGCAGAACAGTTGGTGGGAATTGAGCAAGACCCAGCAAAGTATACACCTTCAAACACAAGATTCCAGCGGGGAAGCTCAAGCATACGCCGAAGGTTCCGCACAAATGAGATCACTTCAACACCAGCGGCTGGTGTCACTTATGTGTCCACTCCAGTAATGGAGGAGGATGAGGTGGTGGATGGTGACTTTTACCTTTTGGCAAAGTCATACTTTGAGTGTCGAGAGTACAGGAGGGCTGCTCATGTGCTTCGTGATCAAAATGGAAAGAAATCGGTGTTTTTACGCTGTTATGCACTCTATCTGGTTTGTTGCATTCTCTCTTCTTTTTATTTTCTTATTCCACTGTTTTGATTAGGTAAGCAAGTGATGTAGGACTTTTCGTGAACTCATATACCGGTATCTTACTTATTAAATGTAGATTGGGAAACATCTCATATTTTCTTCACTGCTGTATAGGCTGGTGAGAAGCGAAAGGAAGAAGAAATGATAGAACTTGAGGGTCCATTAGGCAAGAGTGATGCTGTGAACCGTGAACTTGTGTCTCTGGAGAGGGAATTATCTATGCTTCGGAAGAATGGAACCATTGATCCCTTTGGTTTGTACTTATATGGTCTTGTGCTTAAAGATAAGGGCAGTGAGAATCTTGGTCGCACAGTTTTAGTGGAGTCTGTGAATAGCTACCCTTGGAATTGGAGTGCCTGGTCAGAGCTTCAATCCTTGTGCACTACAGTCGACATCTTGAACAGCCTCAATCTTAGTAACCATTGGATGAAGGACTTCTTTCTTGCCAGTGCTTATCAAGAACTCAGGATGCACAACGAATCCCTGACAAAATATGAATATCTACAAGGCACTTTTAGTTTCAGCAATTACATACAGGCTCAAATTGCTAAAGCCCAGTACAGTTTGAGGGAATTTGAACAAGTTGAAGTGATATTTGAAGAGCTTTCAAGAATTGACCCATATAGAGTGGAAGACATGGATATGTATTCCAATGTCCTATATGCAAAGGAGTGTTTTTCTGCCCTAAGTTACCTTGCCCACAGGGTATTCATGACTGATAAATACAGACCTGAATCTTGTTGCATCATAGGGAATTACTACAGTTTAAAGGGGCAGCATGAGAAGTCTGTTGTGTATTTTAGGAGGGCGCTGAAACTAAACAAAAATTATTTGTCGGCTTGGACACTAATGGGCCATGAGTATGTTGAGATGAAAAACACTCCTGCAGCCATTGATGCCTATAGAAGGGCTGTAGATATAAATCCATGTGACTATCGAGCCTGGTACGGGTTAGGACAAACTTATGAGATGATGCACATGCCTTTCTATGCTCTTCACTATTTTCGAAAGTCTGTATTCTTGCAGCCAAATGATTCTCGGTTGTGGATTGCTATGGCTCAGTGTCATGAAACTGAACAGCTTCAAATGCTTGAGGAGGCAATAAAATGTTACAGGAGGGCAGCTAATTGTAATGACAGGGAAGCAATTGCTCTGAACCAGCTAGCAAAGCTGCATCGTGCACTTGGACGCGATGAAGAAGCAGCATTCTACTACAAGAAGGATTTAGAGAGGATGGAAGCTGAAGAGAGGGAAGGACCAAATATTGTTGAAGCTTTGTTATTTCTTGCTACTCACTGCAGAGCCCATAACAGATTTGAAGAGGCAGAGGTGTATTGTACTCGTCTTCTGGATTATACTGGCCCTGTGAGTTTTAATCTCTCTCTTGCATTTATAATTTACATAGGGATCAATTATCCATTTTACAAAATTCAGATAGACATAAAATATGTCAAAACAGTTTTACAAATGCTTCACTTCTGTGCATGACTGTAGGAGAAAGAAACTGCAAAGAGCATGCTCCAAGGGATGAGAATGGCGCAATCAAGTTTTATCTAGTTTTCCTACAATGGATTGTGAACACTTTCCTCCATGATTTTTCAGTTTTAAGGGAACTGTCAACCTTAGAATAGCTTGAGATATCATAAATTTCGGTGGTATGCATATCTTGGTGTTCTGAGCTGCAGGAGCCTTTGTTGTATTTTCTGATATGTATTTGTTTTATTTATTAAGAAAGATGGTGTTCTGAGCTAGCAGTTAGACAATAAAGTCCAAAGAGCTTTCATTGGCCATTGAGTATATAACTTTATTGTTGACTGTGTTTCTTGACGTTCTAGGATTTGGACTATAATCTATGTTCCAACTTTATTCTTGACTGTCTTTCTGAATAATATTACTCAGCCTGTTTCCACTCTTTTGCATCATATTACTATATGCTGAGTAATATTATTCAGAATTTCAGACTACAAACAGGAATATAAATGGGTCCATGCTCTCCCAGTTCATCAAAATATCCTGCAAACATCTGAAGCTACCTGCTATATCAGATTTCATCTCTGCCACGACGTCTCCTTCAATCTCACTCATCAAGCTGCTATGCAGCCTGATGGTGTTATCAATCCTGCCTTTACCTTCTCGTTCAGCTGATCCTGATCCTTTGCAGGATTTCTGTGTTGCAGACTTGAATGCAACCATATCTCTCAATGGTTTCCCCTGCAAACCAGCTGCACAAGTAACCTCAGATGACTTTTTCTTCGATAGACTGAGCAAAGAGGCAAACACAACCACTATATTTGGAGCCGTAATTAGTCCAGGCAATGTTCTTACATTTCCAGGACTAAATGCACTCAGATTTCAATGAACAGATTTGCAATGCTGTTGTCCTAGCACTGATTGCTTAATGCAACTCTTGTTGTTCCCAAATTTATGTACAGTAGTGTATGGAAAGACGTGAGATAACATATTCATTTCTTTCTTTCTTTTGCTTGTTATTTAATTACCACCCTATCTTTTTTCTTTTGTCTGGTTAATGTTTTATTCAATTTATAACAGCTGCATCTAATTGCTGGATCAAAAATATAAGTTGGTTTCTTACATTAATCATTAAGCTTTACAGTTTGCTCCAGTCATTAAACTCTAACCATTCCCCTGCTTTCAATGGTTAACTTTTCTGAGACTTCTTGGTGATATTCTGCTGTTTCTGGGTTGGTATTAAGGGTATCCTACAGAAGTAGCGTCTTTTCTTGTCAGAGTATGGATATTTCATGTGTTCCTTGGTTTTTATGTTGCATTGTAATTTTGCTATTGGTATTGGGCACTAAATGATAAGGATTCAGTACAAATTTAGTTTGTCTTGTTTCAGGCAGGTGGCATGTCTCTATATCTTGAATCACATTTAACAACTCTTAGTGGCTTTTTTGAATGATTTTCTGATTTTATATTCTAAAGTATTTTCTCTTGGACAGTAAGTAACAATATTAAATTTTATATTTCATAGTCAATTCAACGATATCTATCAGGAGGAGCATTTTATTAACTACCTAACTCCTGATGTTTGGATAGTGAAGGAACTCCCAGTTGAGCTACAGTCATTAGATTTGGAGGCAATTGGTAGTGTTGTGAGTACCTTAGTCAAATTTGTTCAATTCTTAATTGTAAGTGGTGTGTTTGTTTATAGTGTTGTTCAAATGCTGTTTCAGGTGACAGATGTAGACATCCCAAAAGAGTCCAAGCCAAGTTTTTATTTGAAAAATTACTGCCTATTCTACTTCGAAATAGGGTTGTCCATCTTCTTGGATTTGGGAATCGTTTGGCCTTTGACCCAATACCTTTTCAGTTGCAGGTGAATTTGTAGCCTTTGTTATTCTAGTCAAATGCAAGTTCTTTAGATTGTAAGCATTATTTATTGGTTTGTCATCATAACTTGGTCTTTTGCAGTGTTATGCCCTTCATCTTTCTTACTTTGCTCTTCCTGATTGGAGACTTCATCTAGAGACTTCGATGTAGATGGAACTTTCACACACTACAATTTGCTCCTAGAATACAAGAAACTGGTGCTTTGCTTCTTCGGAGGTTGCGAAAGCATTAAAAGTATAAAACAGATAGATTTGTTTTTGTTTTAATAAAACAGATACGTTTAAGTTCATTAAAATTATTAGCTAAATAATATTTAATTAACCTTACGCATAAAAGCACACTGTAACTGTGCTCTATAGTGACACTCTCTTCCCTTCTCTTTCTCCGTGAAGAGTTTCTAGGTTTTTTTTTCCCGAATTCTAGGTTTCAAACCATTAACTCTCTGCTTTTCCACCGTTAAAATATAAAAATTTCCCGTTTTGAAAAGTCTCTGTGCAAAAAAATTCTTTTCCGATATTTAGCTACAAAAAACCCTAGTTTTAATGTCCAAAACTAGACCTGGAATCGCAACCAAGACCAAAACTGGCAAAAGAGACCTTGAATCTTATACAATCAGAGGCAACAGCAAGGTTGTTAGAGGTACATACTCTTTACGCTGTCTCTAACATTTATTATTTTGTCTCGCTATTTATATGCATGGTGTTCGAAAAGGTATTTTTGATGGTCAAGATGTGATTTTGAGGCATTTTTGGATCTGGATATTTCTTTTCTGATGAAAACGTACGCTTTAATGTCCGTTTCTATGGTAAGAAATGTTGATTTGATGGTTTTGCGGTTGGGAATTTTGTTCTTTGAATCTGTTTGTATAAATGAAGAAATGCTGTTTCTTTTTTCGTGGTTAAGTAGTTTATTTGTGATGCTTTTGTAATTGGGTCCTTATCTTGAATAGAAATGTCTATGTTGAGAAATGTGTTATGATGATTAAGGAGCAGGATTTTTGGTGATTTTGCAGTTGGGGATTGTGTGCTGATGCGACCATCTGACAACGGTAAGCCCCCATATGTGGCTCGAATAGAGAAGATTGAATCTGATGCTCGAAGCAATGTTAAGGTTCGTGTTTGTGGTACTATCACCCAGAGGAATCACTTGGAGGAAGGTGACAATTCCATGGAGCGAGAGAGCTCTTTTTATCGGACCACTACGATGTGCATAGTGCTCACACAATCGAGGGAAAGTGCATTGTCCACTCTTTCAAGAACTATACTAAGCTTGAGAATGTTGGTGCTGAAGATTACTACTGTAGATTTGAGTATAAGGCTGCTACAGGGGGTTTTACACCAGACCGAGTTGCTGTGTGAGTTTTCGTTGCTTTGTTGTTGTTTTTGCATGGGATGTGGTATTTTGGTTGCAGCCATTGAGGGTTTTTGATGTCTTTTATTTTGTTTTGAAGGTATTGCAAATGTGAGATGCCATATAACCCAGATTATCTCATGGTACAATGTGAGGGGTGCATGGACTGGTAATATTCCTGTCTGCTTCTTTTTTGTGCTAATTTACGTTGGCAACAGTTAGTATTTCATTTTCCTACATGATTCATAAACAACTTAAGAATTTAAAATATTGGATGACTGGGAGGTGCAAAGATTTGGGGGAAGCAATGGATTACATTCTATTAAGAAGCTGGGAATTTTCACTGCCTCACTCTTGAATTTTGATTGCTTAGTAGATCCATGTTTCTTTTGTCATGATTCTGATTTTAGTTCGTTTATGATTATGTTAAATTATATAAATCTGCTTCCCTGGGTTAACCATTTGGATGTGAGTGGTGAAATCCACTTCTCCTTTTCCTTTTGGGGGCAGAGGGGTAGGGTTTGTGCGGCAATAAACTGTGGGACTTTTGCTGTATAAGTACATCCTGGCAAAAATGAGTGAACTTCTATAATATAATTGGTCTATTTGTGCTAATCTACTTAATAGTCTATGGCTCTTGCCGTTTGTATGCCATTCTGATTGTAGGTATCATCCTGCTTGTGTGGGCATGACAATTGAAGAAGCAAAAAAGCTTGAACATTTTGTTTGTTCTGAATGTTCGTCTGATGATGACATCAAAAGATCCCAGAATGAATTTTCTTCGTTACCAGCAGCTGATGTCAAGGTGAGACTAGTTGTTGCGAGTTTTTGTTTTCCCTGATGGGTAGTTATCACATTGGAAGTTGAGAAAAATAATATGGACATTAAATTTCTTGAAATGTTCAAAAATGGAGATTTTCTGTGGCTGGTTCAAAAATTTGCTGTTCTTTAATTTTTTTATCGTCATTGTTTTACCAAAGAAAAATTATATAGTTCCGGTCTCTCTTATAATGGAAGTGTTCACTTGAAGGTAAAAGATTTTTGAAAGCAGTGAAAAGGTCTTAAGAACTCCAACCCCAGTAGATGAAATTTTTTAATAGTATAGGCTTCTTTTACTTCAGTTATTGTTGCCTGTGTAAAGTACTGTTTACGACACATTAAATTCTTTGGCTGTAGTCCAAAATGCTATCTATGGCCATTATTTGGTCGATGCTGTTTTTTAAGATGAAAGATCTTCCAACACTTATCTCTGCGCTATATAAGGACCCAGGATCAAATCTGTTATGAAGTCCATGTTCAATGCAGGCTTCTCATGCAGCAGAAAATGTTGGGAGGGAAAGAAACAGATATTTTAATAGCATGTCATTTTTCATGACAAATGCGGTTCTCATTTTAATATTACCCATTATATCCGAAGTTTACTTTTTCCATGATATAATCTCAGATAAATAAGTGATATATAGTGTTTGTTGATAATGAAATTGGCTGTTTCTCTTGTGGTTCATTGGCATGTTACTGAAAATGTGATTGTTGGATATATTAAGGCTCTCAGATATGGGAATTAGTACTTTTCTTTTTCATCAATGAATGAAAGTAGCAATTGATACATGAATGAAAGTAATCAATTTTACCAATGTCTGGATGTCAACTGATGATGAATGATGTGCACAGGATAACCGGTGCGCTAATTCAGAAAGCTTGATCTGTCTATTAGATATATCTGTAGAGATTTTCTTGCACAATTTATGCTGCCCACCAGTTCTCGAAGCAAAGTAATGCATGGGCTAGCTACATGCTTGAAGAGGAGAAATTAATTTTTCAGTATGTGCTATCAAGCTATACACTTGATTGTGCTTCTTAACTTCAATACTAAAGGGGGCACAGTCCTCAAGTGGTGATGTGTACTCTCTTAGCCGTATCAATCGCAATCCTGAGAAAATTAATGTTGCAGATTTTGTCATCTTCTGTTGATTTCTTCTTGCGGACAATGTTTGGTGTTCCATGCAACTTCTCCCATGAAGTGCTGGTTATACACTGGCATATGGGTTCTTAATTCCGGAATCTTGTGTCAGTGTGTCTTAATGCTTCATGAATTTAGAATTTAACATTTGATGAGTTACATTTTCTTGTTTGAATGCCACATTCATAGTTTCTCATAACATGCTGATGAATTGCTTTCAATGCTAAGTTGCTATGGTTAAATGTTTTAGCACTATGTACCCTGTTATATTTCTACCTCTTCTTATTTAGCAGCACTGTACCTTTGAGGATTTGATTAGTCCAGATATCAAATTGTTAGTTTGACCTTGAACATTTATGTATAATATTATCTGGACACATTGGTGACATGATATGACCTCTAATTTTCTTTATTCTGATGTCTGGTGATAATCTGTTTCTGTTGATCAAACATTTTCAATTGATTTGGTTATCAACTTTTTCATTAGAAGATGTTTCAGACCTCTGTACATGCCTGAGTCAACACTCAATGGTAATGAGGACAATTAGTAGAATCTTCATTTTTGTGCATGTTCATTCTATAAAAAGTGCTTTTTGTCTTTTGTATTTTTGTGATAACGAGATCCTTTAGTCTACATGATTGGGTAGAGGTACTCAGTGATTATGCTGTCAAGTTTGAGTGGTCATTCAGTTGGATAATATCTGCATGCTTGCCAGGGAAATCCTTTTCTTACAAATATTTGCTCAAGTTTTATGATCTCTTCTTTCTTGTCTGCAATGTGTACATTATTGGTTAATGAAACCTATTATCTTTATTACCGGGTGGAGCCCAAGCGACGGAAGAGATGAGTACATTTTGGGGGCATTGCATTCAATGCATGAGGGTGGTGGCTCATCTTCCAGTTTTAGCTTGTAGAATGCCGTTGTGTAAGTTGTATAGTGAGGAATGCTTTGTCGGGTCAAACTGTGGGTCTGTTGGTAATGTTTTTATTTTGAGACAGTATGTACCTATTCTAGGTTTAGGAGTTGGTTCTCTCTTTTCTGTCCTGGAGAGATTCAAATCTAGCTTTCTTGACAAACATTTAAACCCAGAAATTTGAGTTTCCAGTGTTTCTGTTACTTTTTCTGGTTATCCGATTTCTGCATGCATGCTCACATTATACTAAGCATGTTGATGCTATTAAAGAATCTTGAACGGCTGTTTCACTTGTTAATTCGTTTTCCTAATTCTCTTTCCAAATGATCACGGTTTCTAAATTTTAGTTCGTCAACTTCTCTGGGGAAGGATTTGATATATCATTTACCTTTCCCTACTTTTGATGTGAAATTTAAGCATTGGTCATCGAGATTGTCAAATTCTGTATGGCAAACGGAATTATGTGAAGCAATTTGTACACCTCTGCTGGCTAGAACTTGCATCAGAAATTCAATATTAGAAACAATCATCGACCAGCAAAAAAATATTTAATATACTTAACGTCTAATAAGTCTCGTAAATTAAATTATAAAAGATAAACTGAAATTAAATTATTTTATTTTATTTTATTGTGAAATTCGGTTGAAGAAGAAGAAATCAAACGAAGCATGTTAATATTTTTGTACGGGTATAAGGATAATTAAATTTTATGTGAATAATAATCCGTACAATTTCTGCTAGTGACAGAAGTAAAATAATGTGAAGTAGAAAAGATTATTATTAACAGCCAGATATATGACCTTGCTACCGATGGGTCGGGGACAGAGCCAAATGACGGCGGGATGGTATGACGGAGAGGGGAGGTTGGTATCCTCAAGTCCTCTAAAAAGGTTTTCTCCCAAAATCAAGTGGAGGCAGAGTTCTCCTTAGTGGAGCATATTAGACTTCTCCCGAGTAAGGTAGATTTAACCCATATTAGGTGTAGATTTTCGTCGACGGTGTCCAAGTAGATTCAATCGAGATCAAAGAAAAGGGAAGATAATTTAACCTTAAACAGCAAATTCACCATATGGCTATTAAGAGTGGGTATACAAGGGATTTGTTTGTTGGCAATTCCTTGATCACCATGTATGCTAAATGAGGAAGGATTAAAAAAGCAGAACTTGTATTCAAAGATGTGGATCAAGTTGATGTTATTTCCTGGAATTGTTTGATTGCTGGCCACGCCTTAAATGGATATGGGAAAGAGGCAATCAAACTCTTTGAAGAGATGGTAACAGAAGGCGTGGCTCCTGATCAGGTAACCTTCATCGGGGTTTTTTCTGCATGTAGTCATATTGGCCTGGTGGATTGTTGCTTAAAACTATTTAAGTGCATGACTGAAGTGTATGCTATAGACCCTCTGGTCGAACATTATGCATGCATGGTTGATTTGCTAAGCCGTGCAGGGAGGTTAGATGAAGCTTTTGAAATGGTGAGAAGAATGAAGATGAAACCAAATGCAGGAATATGGGGCACATTACTGGGAGCTTGTCGGATATACCAAAATATAAAACTTGGTAAAATTGCTGCTGAGAAGCTTTTGGAGCTTGAACCTGGGAAAACTTCACATTATACACTCTTGTCTAACATGCATGCTGAGGCAGGCAGATGGGATGAGGTGGAGAAAGTGAGGGTGTCAATGGAAGGTAGTGGTGCAGAGAAACAACCTAGATGCAGCTGGATCGAGCTTAGAGACCAGATACATACTTTTCTTTCCGATGATCCAAAGAAGTCTAGAACATCAGAGATTGGCTTTACTTTGAGAACTTTGTCTGCACAGATGAGAAATACATGTCACATCTCTGGTAGTGAAGCTCTAGCTCTTCACAGTCTATGATTGAGATTGCTTTCTCATCTACTAGAACATTTAGGGGGTTTTGCTGTTTTGCTGTTTTGCTGTATATGATTTTGTGTATACATTGCTCATTTGATCTATTTGTTCTAATTTAATCTTTTAGTCTAGCATTGCATCCTTATGGAGGTTGAGCTGCTTTCATGAGTCCGGTTATGTATTTATCTGCTACTTTTGGCTGCCATTTTGACAATCTGCAACACATTAATGTTTTATTTGAGATTTTTGTAGCTTTCCTTTTTGAATGAAAACTACTGGTGTGCTTAAGGCTGTGAACGGAAAACTGCGTTTGTAATTATCCCAAAAAAGAGTACGACTTTCACAATTGATATATTATCTAATAGGATGCTACACAATTTATAGGCATAGACCAAGCTCTTAACTTTCTGCAAACTGATTTCACTAATTCTTTGGCTGTAGGAAATAATCTGCTTATAGTTATCTAAGAAATTATTTTCTGAGCCGAAACTGTCCACTAGTTGAAGAATAGCTTGTTGAAGCTCAATGCTGCCTAAGCTACTGCAGTGAGCTGAGACGTATAAAATGGTTAAGCCGTAGCCATGGGAGGACCATAACCTTTCATGTGTGACTTCTGCCATCTCCAGGCAATTTGTAAACTCTCTTGAAGGTCTGTATGTTGTGCCGTCCAATTAAGCTCACGGCTTATTTTTGAAGGATCACTGAAAACTTCAGCATAATCTCCTGGCCGGCGACTCAGGTATTTAACCTTTATGTTCACCCCTGTTGCTTTCTTACACGCCTCCACAAATTCCTTCACCGATCTACCTGTAATTCATCCATACAATTTTCAAGATAGAGCGTGAATTTGAGAATATAGGACACTGCGATTCATTGCCAAAAACTAATCAATCACCTTTTCCTGTGCCAACATTGTAGATGCCAACTTTCCCAGGTTTTGCGTTGGCAAGAGCTAGCACATGAGCATCAACCAAGTCTGTTACATCAATGTAGTCACGTATGCAAGTGCCGTCAGCTGTGTTATAATCTGTTCCTCTAACCTGAAATTGTCCCATAGGCAGAGAAATCTCAGTCTCTCATGTGCAGATATGAGATATCATCTTCAAGGCATGCAAGAGAGAAGAAGAAGAAAAAGGTACCTTGAGTCCAGGAACAATCCCTCGAGCTGCATCAAAACAAGCTCCAGATATCCGGCCATGTTCTCGAAGTTCTGGACGAGGAGCTTCCCCTAATCTTCCTTCCGGGTCTGATCCGATCACGTTAAAATATCTGAAATTACAGCAACCAGGAGTATTCTGAAGACCAAGAAAAGTAGAAATAAAGAAAGAACAAGGAAAAAATCCATGCTTCCACCTACCTCAGGATCATAACAGCCATGCCTGTTGTTTTGGAGAAGTCAATTATGATATCTTCTGACATTTTCTTGGCTTTTCCATATGGGTTGATTGGAATCTAGCATCAATAATTTTAAAGACAAATTCACTAAAAATCATTCATTCTCATATTTTTTATATTTATAGCTTTTCAGATGGAAAGAAATTGTATTAGGAAATCTCACTTGAGGAGTTTCTTCTGTTATTGGCATCTTCTTAGGCTCGCCATAAGTTGCACAAGTGCTAGAATATATCAATGTCTTCACATTATGTGCTGCCATTGCTTCTAAAACTACCAATGTGTTTGATGTAATATTGTGATAGTATCTGCAAAAGAAATTGTTATTATTTCGTCGTGTAATCATCATTTTCCAATGCAGACGTTCACATGCAAACTTGAAGCATACCTAAGAGGTTCAAGTGTACTTTCACCAACATAAGCAACAGCTGCAAAATGCATAACAGCATCAAATGCATTTTCTTTGAAGATTTTGTCGACCTGAAATATTCCTTCAATTATTCAAGAGAAAGTTCAATGATATAAATATGTATTCACATTCCATCCTACTCTTACTGTCATTTATTACCATTTTTGCATCCCCTAAATCAGCATAAATGAACTGAAGTCTCCCAGGCTCTGGAAATAACTCCTGAAGAATTTTTACAGCACCCAAATTTCCTCGCGAGAGATTGTCCTGTCGAAAGAAGCAAGAATTTAACTCAGACTAATGCAACTCTGTAAGTGAAACGAAACTAGTTTTGATGAATCGAATTAAGATGTACTACCACAATGGTTACACGGTACGAATCTTTAAGCAGCCGAAGAGCAGCATGGGAACCTATGTAGCCGGCACCTCCAGTCACTAAGACATGAGTCACCCCTAGTTCATGGCGGGAGAACTGTAAATGCAATAAAAGAAGCTTTTACGTACATTCAATGTTATGTAACATTACAGCTATGATAAAAGATTTAAATTTTTTATATGAAGGAAGAAATTTCTAACACAAAATTTGAAATTTGAATTGTTTAATTCCATAAACTAGTGAAATGAGGAGCCTGATTCCCTCTACTTTGAATAAACACTTGAGGCTGTTAAATTCAGGGGACAGAACACCAATCTACTAGAAGTTATAAAAAAAACTATATATACCACACTATGGCTGTTATGTTCCGGAGACAGCCTGAATATGATTATGAAAACAGTTGTGAGGAAAGCAGCAATAAGAATTCTGCTTCTTCGTTTTGTATTCACAACATCCATTTCTGAAAGCAGAAGAAATTTTTCAGAATAATAAACACAGAATTTATAGCGATGAAACAAATAACAGATTCGAAAATTTGTAAACAAATATCAGACCTCAGAACGTGTTATATTTGAGTTTTGAAGCATACCCAGATGAAAATATGAACATACTAAGAAGCAGAAATAGATAAGATACCAAAAGAATGAAATACAGATGAAGAGATAAACCTACCAAAATTTCAGAACTGAGAATAGAATTTTGCGATGAGAATGGTAATTAAAGGCTTGGAGGGAGAGAAACTTGAGAGGAAAGAAATGGTAATTAACTTAAAAACACGGGAATGGAAATAGGTTGTTAAAATATCAGAAGTTGAAATGAAAGAAAAGGTTGAGTGAGGAGAAGGAAATGTAGTGAGAAAAATTGAAAGTGACAGAAAATCAGCCATTAGATTGATTACTAAGTAAAAGAAAGACGGTAGAGACCTTGGACTGAGTCCTGGTCTACGTTTGAAATGGGGGAGAAGAAGAGAAGAGAAGAGAAGAGAATTTATTGGTTTAGTGGCAAAAGCACTTCTTTCTTGCTCTTGGAAGCACTTGCCATGTGGAAGTCGAAGGAAGAGTAACGTATGAATTTGGATTATTGACTTTTCATATTTATACATATAATATAGATAGATATGCATGGGTAGGAATAGGCTCGGATAAAGGATATGTATGCTTTCTTTTGACAATGACGTGTTCTCTTTCTACATATAATTAATATTTTTTTCTTTATTTTTTTAATTAATAAAAAAACTATCTCCATTTTTTAAATCTAGTTTTAACTTATTATTTATACATAATGATTGGATATTGGAGGGTGAGCATTGAAAGAGATGGTTTGATTTTAGTTGTTAACTCAAAACTTATGCAATTTAAATAAACATTTTTTAATGGGTTTTTACCTAATTTCAAGAGTATGACCATTATCCATTTATTTATTAACTAATGTTTTTATATATATTATAGTGTATACCTTAAATTAATTAAAGAATATTTTAGAAATAATATCAAAACTAATTTTAAAAGTTCCCAATCATATAAGTTTTTTCCTTTTCACTTAATTTTCATTCGAGATTGCTTTAAACACAAACAACCTCCTTAACCTTTTTATAGAGGTCAATATTTCAATTTGCAAACTATATATATATATACAACATGTGAACTCTGCGTCAATCAAAAGATTACATCAATCAATTACTAATATTTTCATTTCATCAAAGTCTAATTAATTAAAAAAATTAATTATTAATCATAACATGCACAATTCCTTCCTAATTGAAGCCAGCTTTTTCTATGCACCATTTACAATTTGACTCATTATCTTTTATATTTGGTTTTGTCTTTATTTATGTCCTATGTCTTCACGCACATGCAATATTCCAAAACAAAAAATTATTGATGTGTGTGTGTATATATATATATATATATGTATATATAGGTTGTGAATTTTGTAAGTATGTATGTGACAACAACCATATAATTGAATACTAGACTCTTTTACCATTTTATTGATTTTAATAATCTAAGAATATAATATAAACCTACAAAATTATTACTCAAATCAAATACTTACATTTTTAAAGTGAGTAATATTCTAAATATAAATAATAAGATATTATATATTTATTTCAAATATAAAAATGAAAACATGGTATTCAACTATATTTGACAGTTAATAACAACTTACTTTTATAAATAAATATTTTTTTCTCCACATAAAACAAAATTATCTCTCTATTTTTTTATTAGAGAAGAGTAATTTCATGATAAAATATTGCTTAACAAAATTAAAATCACTCAATGTATAAATTAACAAATTAAGCTAAAGTAAACGGTTGATAATGATAGAGTTTAACGGTTGAAATTAAACAACTTATTATTATAAATAAATAGTTTTATTATATAAAGGAGAATTAACACATATCTCCCATGAGATTTGAGAAACCTACACTTAGATGAAAAGTTTGAAAAAATTTATACTTATCTCACTGAACCATTAGTTAATCGTTAGAAGACTGTTATAATCAAGAAGACTTTTGGACATTACTATTTTCAACTTATTATATAATTAATTTTTATTAAATATTATATTATTATTCATATGATAATATTATTTTACATAATATAAATTAGTCTTATTTTTTATAATTTTAAAAAAATTCTAAATTTATTAGCGATATTTAGAATCTTTGTAAAAAAAATTTAGTATACCCATATACTGATTTAATTAAATTAAATTTTATATTATTTTTATTAACTTAGTGTATATATATATGAAATAAGTACAATTTTAAATTTGTTATTAACTTAAAAAAATTTATAATTGTGATAAATAATAATATTAAACGTATAAATTCTATTTATAAATTAATGTGATAACATTTTTTCGTTTACATGTATCTTATATGATTTTTTATAAAATTTATTTAAAAATCTCACTCTCATAACTTGAAATCTTGAATGATCAATGAATAATAATACAATATTTTATAAAAATTAAATATCTAATAAATTGAAAATAATTAACTAATGATTTTAGGAGATACGTGTGAGTTTCTCTAAATTTACTATTTAAATGTGAGTTTTCCAAATTTTAGAAAAGATATGTGTTAATCGTCCCTTATACAAAAGCTAGTTTCTTTTTTTAATTTTTCTACGGAACGAGAGTAATTTCAAAGTAAAATCCAACTCACAAAGCTCAAAACCACTCGTCACTCAACAACCAAATTTAACAAACCAAACTAACATTAAGAGGGCCAAACAAATGATTTCTATAACCTTAAAGAAACATTTAACATTAATGAAAACGAATGGGATCTATTCGAAATTCACCCTAACAAAGCAGTAAACATGATAGATAACAACATTTGCGTCCCTAAACTTAAAGAAATATCATAATACACTATAATGTTCTCAATCGCTGACAATTTAGTCCCCCCCTTTGTTTCTCAACAAATGCTTTCCACAACGTAGCAACTGGCAACTACTACTAGTCTACTAGGTACTAAAATGTTACAAGTCGGGTGAATGATGCCCTAATGTATTATTACAAGACACTCAAGGAATGTCAATGTTATTAGCCAAAAATAAATAGAAGAACAAAAAAAGGAGCGTGACGCAGGGCGCGTGTAATATAATTGCTAAAGTAAATAGCCGTAGCCCGAGCTTTGACCGTCGTTGTCTAAATCGTGCACATGTGTCTCTTCTTGCGCACGAAAATAAAAATTACCAAAAATTAATAATAATAAAGAGAGGAAAAAAAGTCTTCCCTTTTTCCCTCTTAATTAATAAAAACTCTCTGATCTTCAACCATTTTTCCATTTCTCCTCTCCCATCTCTCTCTCCGCGAGAGAGAAACCCTTTTCCCCTTTTAACCAAAACCCTAATTAGGGTTTCCAACGATCATGTTGTTCCCTTCTGTTTAGTTCCCAGTTTCGAACTTTTTAGGGTTTTGGTTTGCCCTGTAAATATGGAGAGATCGGATGGCAAAGATTTCTTCAACTTCACTCGTACCTCCTCAGGCTAGTTTTCTTTCTATCTTGCTCTACCGTAATCTTCAGTTTTTGAATGGTTTTTTCTTTTGATTTTTGTTTTTCTAATTGCTATAATGATTTATTGGGTTTATTTACAGTTCTATTGTTGTTTTTTATGTTTTGTGATTTGTTCTTGTGCTTTTTTATTTATTGTCGATACGGGTTTTGGGTGGGATTTATGCTATGTTTATTTTGCGTGTTTCGAAATTTTATGTGGGTATTTGATTGTATTGGTTTCTTATATTGATTTTGAGTTTTTTTATGTTATTTGGGTGATTTGTGTTGCAGGCAGTGCGCTTTTCGATGCATCGCAGTATGAGTTTTTTGGACAAAACGTTGGGGAAGAAGTTGAATTAGGGGGGCTAGAAGAAGAGGAAGATAATGCACCTGTCTTTGGATCGGTTGATGATGAGTATCATTTGTTTGACAAAGGAGAAGTAAGAGTTGTATCTTTTTTATCTGTTGTGTTCTCGAATTATATTTGTTGTGACTTGTATTTCAGTTTGGGATTCATTAATCTGGAAGTGTATAATTGACCTAGCCTGTGTTTTACACTAAGTCGGTATAATCATTGTAAGCTTTTAACCTTTTTGCAGTCCTGTTCTGTGAAAATATGATATTATTTGCATTGCAATTTTTTGCATGGTAGCATTTTGTTTTTCTGCTTAGCTAAGTCGGATGTATTCAACTTAACATGTAGAGGATAAAACCTTGTCATTCTTCAAGATTTAAGTATGTATTGGTGGGCATCTATTGGATTTATGAAAAGTTGAAATAAATAATAAATGATTATCCCTGACGATTGAAAGGCATGGTGCTTTTGTGGGAGGGTAGGGTAGGGTAGAAACTTTTGGTTTTGTGGAATTGTGCAATGATTGACTATTTGTTTATGTAGTTTGGTTCAAAAGAAATTTAAAATCTTTTTTACTCCAACACGGTTGCACTTTGGTGGGTTCATAGATTCATAAACTCTTTCTTTGTTCCTCATTACCAGGAAATGCAGGTTTATTGAAACTTTGAAGTAGAAATAATGAGTTCATTTAAATGCTTTATTTGATTGCGTTTCTATGCTTTCTTATCTCTTAGGGTAGGTGCAGTTTTATAATTTATTTTCTGCGTCGTTTGCACTTTAGAGAAATCCCTACATCAATGAGCTTATTCATGAGATTTGCATTTATTTTCTTGATTAAATTATTATGCCGTTTGCCACCTTTTGTCAGCGATGCTGAGTAATTCTGTTTTAACAGTAATAATCATTTTGTGGTTTCAAGTTTGACTGCAGTTTTACTGTCTAGTGCATCACACCTGTGAGTTGGCTCTAACTTTTTCTTTCTTTTACTTGATCTGCAGGGTCTAGGTTTAGCCTCTTTGTCTGATGTGGATGATTTGACTACTACATTTGCAAAGGTGAGACTCTTTCACTTTATTGGTGTGGATACTGATTAATATATATTATTACTGTAGTACATGACAGATTTCTAACGTTAACTTGAATATATTATGATGCAAATGATGTCAAGTTTCTTTCTTTCTCTCGATTGCTCGAGGCACGTACTAATGATAAGCTCAATTCACCTGCAAATATGGCTGAGAGCTGTAAATTAGTTGCAGGGAAAGAAAAGTGGCTGAGAAACCACCAACAAATGTAATTATATATTTTGTCAGATATCTTTCTTGTATTACAGTTGAAAGTCTGAAGATTTTTTCTTTTCTGTTGTTTCTGATAGAATTTTAAGCACTTCTTCTTTTCTATCCTCCTTTTGTTTCTTCACTTTTTATTCTATGATTATTTATTGGTGAGGAATGATGGTCTATTTCATGCCAAGTTGGGAGCACATTTTGAAGAGTTGCACCATTATATATGCTAAGTTTTTGAGAAATAAAATAGTTTTTAGGAGCTCTTGTTGAGATTTGAGGTCCTGCTTTAATAGATTCTTTTACTTATAACTATTGTAAAATTTGCTGCCTCCTGCATTACCTCTTGGATTATTATGTGTTTGAAGGTAGCCATCGACAATTAAATCTCCTTTATACCAGTATCTGATTTTAGATTCTTATGCTAAGTCGGAGGGGAATCCAGATAATAAATACTTATCAATTTAGATTCTTTAAAATACTAATCTCCTTTTTCCTTACTATTCTGCATGGTTAATAACTTTGATGTTGCTGAACTGAGCCGTTGTGTGTGCATATTACTAGATAATACCCCAGCTAATTGATTATTGCTTGTCACTTTTATTGCTGTTTCTGATGCTGTTCTGCTGTTATAATATTGTTTATTTTGCTGGAGTTATGTATCAGTGGAGACTTAAGATTTTGAGATTTATCAACCCTTTTATAAGGTAGATTCTGAATTTGTTGTTCTGTCTCTCAGTTGAACAGAGTTGTCACAGGACCTCGAAATCCAGGTGTTATTGGTGATAGATCTGGATCATTTTCAAGGGAAAGTGAGTATAGTTTTTGTCAATAATTCTACCATCAGCTTTTAGATGAATGAAGTCTCTCCTTATATTGCTCCAGATATCTGATATATACATATATATATTTTATAATTAGTTATGAAATCTGAGCTACAAGCTGTATGTGTAAAAGAATATGTTAGTCTGAAGCAATTTTTTCCAACATTGTATGATATGTTGGGATGCTTTAGCCATTTTTTCACAAGTAAAAAGGTTTGGTTGCTTTTAGAAATATGCATTTTGGTATTTTCTATAATTGTTTGAAGATTTTTATGATGGTTAATGCATTTGTGATAAATATATATAGGAAATGTTGGGCAAAAGTCAAAAGTTCTCTGTAGCCATGCATATGTAAATTGTTGGACCATTGGAATTTGATCTGTATCACTAGCTTTTTAATTGCTACATCTGGGATTGAAATCCAATTAATGGTTTATGAAAGGTTTATTGGCGTATCATTTAAAACATGGTTGAGTGTGTAGTTATTACCATTTGGTATTGATATCCTTAAGAGTTTATTATATGCTTGCATTACTTGAACCTACAGTTTGTGGCTCATTATGTTTTGTTGTTTAATGAAGTGTTTATTTAAACTCTGCTTCTATTTTCTAGGTGATGCCAATTTCAATTTGCTTGATTGTTTTTCTATTTTCCAGTTTTTAAAATTATATAAAGTTTGCATGAATTCATTCATCATAACAGCTTTTGAATACTTTGAGCTGCTTAGATTCTTTCATGCTTCAACTGATGGTAATTCTTTCAGGTTCATCAGCTACAGACTGGGCACAAGATGGAGAATTTGGAAATTGGTTAGATCAGCATATGCTTGACATGGAAAATTCCGAGGAAGGAAAGCGATGGTCATCACAACCACAACCTTCTTCTGCCCGTTTTTCAGAATCAAAACCTTTGTACAGAACATCATCATATCCCCAGCAACCACAGCATTTCTCTAGCGAACCAATTCTTGTACCTAAATCAAGTTTCACGTCTTTTCCTCCTCCCGGTAGCAGGTCTCAGCAGGCTTCACCACGCCATCCGAATATTCCTTCCCCTGCTGGTGGACCGCAGTCACCCTTCTCTGCAGCAAATCTCTCTCCTGTATCAAACTCTAATCTTCATCTGGCTGGCTTATCTCATGGATTACACTATGGTGGAAATTTGTCTCAGTTTGCCTCTCCCAACCTTTCTCTTAATAACAGGCCACAAAGTCACTGGGTTAGCCATGCTGGCCTTTTACATGGAGATCACTCAAGCCTCTTACACAATATATTGCAACAACAGTTACCATATCAAAATGGCTTGATATCTCCGCAGTTGATGTCGCCACAACAGCAGAGACTGCACCATCCTGTTCAACCATCTTTGGCTCATTTTGCAGCTTGGCAATCCCAACTATACAATGCCCATCATTCATCATCTCACAAAGCAATGCATGGAGCTGACATTAGGGATCAAAAACCCAAGTCGTCACATAGAAGCAGGCGTTTATCCCATCAAGGCTCTGATACTGGTAGTCAGAAAAGTGATAGCGGGTGGTTGCAATTCAGATCCAAGTATATGACATCCGAAGAGATAGAGAGTATCCTTAAAATGCAGCATGCTGCGACACATAGCAATGACCCTTACATAGATGATTATTACCATCAAGCTCGACTTGCAAAAAAATCTACTGGCTCAAGGATGAAGAATCATTTTTTTCCATCTCACTTGAAGGACCTACCTTCTCGAACCCGCAACAGTGCAGATCAACATCAACATCTTCAAGCTGATTCTTTTGGGAGAATTCCCCTCTCTTCCATACGTAGGCCTCGTCCTCTCCTTGATGTTGACCCTCCCTCTGGTTCTGGTGATGGCAGCCCAGACCAGCAAGTCTCTGAGAAGCCTCTAGAACAGGAACCACTGCTTGCTGCTAGGATCACCATTGAAGATGGCCTTTGTTTACTTCTTGATATAGATGATATTGACAGGCTCCTACAATCGAGTCAGCCTCAAGATGGTGGGGCTCAACTTAGGCAGAGGCGACAAGCACTGCTGGAAGGATTGGCAGCATCTCTTCAGCTTGTTGATCCGCTTGGCAAAAATGGCCATACAGTTGGGCTGGCTCTGAAGGATGACATTGTGTTTCTTAGGTTGGTCTCTCTTCCTAAGGGTCGGAAACTCTTCATCAGGTTCCTTCAGCTTCTCTTTCCAGGTAGTGAGCTCACACGAATTGTCTGTATGGCTATTTTCCGTCATTTGAGGTTTTTGTTTGGTGGCCTTCCCTCTGATCCAGCAGCGGCACAAGCAACAACTAATCTTGCGAAGACGGTTTGTGCTTGTGTGAAGGGCATGGATCTTCGTTCACTTAGTGCTTGTCTTATAGCAGTTGTTTGTTCTTCAGAGCAGCCACCGCTACGGCCCCTTGGAAGCCCAGCCGGTGATTGTGCCACCGTTATTTTAATATCAGTTCTTGAAAGAGCAAGTGAACTGCTGTCCCATGCTGCTGGTAGCATGCGTAATCTTGACCTCTGGCATGCTTCATTTGACAATTTTTTCGATCTTCTTACCAAGTATTGCATGAGTAAATATGAAACTATAAAGCAGTCCCAGCCTAGCTCGGAAATTAATGATTCAGAAGCTATAAAGCGTGAAATGCCCAGGGAGCTTCTACGTGCTAGTCTTCCTCACACCAACGAGGAACAGCTGAATTCTCTAAGAAGTTTTGCAAGTCAGTGCGATTCCGCAGCTGGATCTGTTGCCTGTGCTGGCCGTAGTGGACAAATAATTTCCGAATCAGTGCGGGGTTAACAAATTGACGATGATGATCTTCCTCAAAAATCTCAATGCTGTTGCCGGGTAGGATGATTTCAGGGATTGAATCTGCAGAAGAAGGGAATCTGTATACATACACTGGAAGCAAAAATGGTTTGTGCATTTAGCTAGGGAGTTCATTCTAAGGGTTCAACATTCTATGTTTTTTTTACTTTTCCTTTGTTCTTTTTTTTAAAAAGAAGAAAATACCGATAATACTCATCTTTAACTTATCGGTGATGCATGAAAAATGTGTAATATGATGGGAAATGATGGATCGGAGTTTAGTGACTGGAAGCTTTAATCTTCTGGGGAGCTTTATTTTGGTGCTCTTTGATGGAACTCCAGACCAAAAAACAACTGGGAAGCAAATAGGGATGGGAATTAGACTGTACAGGTGGTTTGGTTTGACCCGGGAAAAAAAAACACTTTTCAAAACGCTTTCACATTTGTTCATTTAAACTCTGTGATTATGTTTTCTGAACGCAAATGTGTATTGTCTTGAGGGAAAAGGGAGATGGGTTCTCAGGGCAGGGAGACTATTATGAATTTGTCAGAGATCCTGTACTTTTAACTGAAAAACATTGTTTAGACATTCACAAATTGTTAGATTAAAGTAGTGCTGTTCTCTCCTTCCGAAGATTGATTCTTCATGTGATTTGCATCCATATTTATTTTCCTTTCTATTATTATTATACGCACAGGGAGAGCAGATTTGATATTTTTTGCCATTTTGCTACTCTGATGAAAAACTGCTTCACAATGCTGTTGTAACAAAATAATCTATTAACTTAATTTTATTTCTTGGTATTCCTTCTGTGTATGATTCGAAGTGTATCTATCTAGTCTTTTTCATTTTTCTTTATTATTTTTTTTTTTACGAATTTTAAAATGAGTACTTAGTTTCATATTTTAGACCAATCAAAGAAAGTGATAATATGAAAGTTTGCCGACGTAATTTGTGAGCCCGTTAAATAGGTCTACATGTTTGGTACTTGGTTTTCAAATTCGTTTTAGGGACTATATTGTCATTTCATTATATGGTCTTTAGTGATTTTCTTTTTAAGAAAATAGAAATTCTGAAGGATTATTTTGTAATATGATCAACAAATATTATGAGGACTTCAAGTGTATTGTACATTAATATTAATGGTACAGTGGCTAAAAGTTTTATACATATGCTACTTTTGGATGAAAGCCTAAACCTAATTTCTTAGAAGATCTTTGTGGGTTCTGTTGGGCCAACTAGTAAGCCCATCTAGGGCCCAAAAAAGAAAAAAGAAAAAAGGAAACACTATCCCGGAACACTTCCATTAGGTCTGGTGCTGCAGTAGTTACTGATAGGACCAAGAAACAAAAGACGACGAGCAAATAAAAACAAAACAACGACGTCGTACAGCCTACCAGAGACGGAAATATGTCCGGAGAAATGGAAGTAATGGTGGCGGAGGAAGACGAGGAACGACGTCGCCAAAGACGCCTTGAAGAAGCCCTCGAAGTCAAGTCCCTTCGCCGTATCATCAGCGCTTATCTCAAGTATTTTCATTTCCTCCCTCCATTTTATTTTATTTATTTATTCGCTTATTTAAAAATAAGTATTTTCTGAACCGAAATTAAGATTTCGATTTGTCAAATTTTGCGAATGAATGAATACAGTTATCCTGAAGCAGCAGAAGAGGATGTTAAACGATACGAGAGATCTTTTAGAAAGCTTCCGCCTGCTCACAAGGTTATTTTGCTTTTGCTTTCGTCTGTTTTTATTTTTTTATTTTTTAATTTCTGTGTTGATTATTATAATTATTCTTCTTTTGTGTTTTCAGGCTTTACTTTCTCACTACCCTTTGAAGTTTAAGAAACTAAGGAGGTAGTTCTTTTTACTGTTTCGTGGTTGTGATTATTATGCATTGCATTTGCTTGGTTAAGTAAGAACTGAGTTTTGATTAATTATTGGAGGAAGTATGAAGTGGGTTACTTAGCTTAATTTGAAACTTAAATAGAGATATTAAAACAAATGTGCTTATATCTTGGTTGGTAGTCAAGTAATATCAATTGGCAAAATCACAATGAGTTTTGATGGCATTTAGCATCTTGTGTTTGTGACTCCTGCACCTGTGTTCGAGACAAAGCTGTTGTCTGGCTGTATGCTGGACTTATCAACTGTTACTTCTTGGCTGAGTGCTTAGTTTGGCTGTTGATTCTGCAGGTGTATTTCAGCAAATTCGTATTTCATATTCGCTATGCTTCAGGTGAGTTGTTGCTAATCTTTCAAATCTTGGTTATTGTGATGCTTTGAAATATCTGAAAGAAGCTCTCCTAAAATGTGGACTTTGTATCTATTTGGCAGGCATTTGATCCCCCACTTGATATGAGCCAGGACATGGATATTTGTGAGGACTCTCATATTAATCATTCCCATCATGATAATCAGTTATCTGGCGGGAGGGATATTTGCTCAGGTCACTCTGCCTCAACCAGTGGAAGAATGTGTTATTCTGAAGCTGATCAATCCTGTTTTAAGGAACAGAGTGATGTAGTAACTGATATTCCAGAACGGATTGCTACAAATGAGGTCTCAAAATAACTGTATTTTTTTATTAATGATAATTGTTGAAGCTGCATGTTCTGGTTGTTTTGTCTGTCTTTTTCATTATGAAATTTGACTTATGTAGATAACAACAGGAGGTTGCAACAGAAGGTCCCATTGAGTCTAAAGCTGCAAGCTTCCCTGTTAAGTTGGAAAATGAGAAGGAGATGAAACAAAGTTGTAGTGATGATGTCACTGATTCCAATGGAAATGTAATGTCATGGGTTCATCTCAACAATATTTTAGTCTATTTCCTCCAAAATTTAAATTTCTGGTGTACTCCATACTTCTCCAGTACACCTCCACTCCGAGAATGATTCGACACAATTTTTCAATGTATTTTTGTTCTCTTTTACTTCAAATTTGTTCAATTACATTGTAGTAAAACTATTTTCTTGCTGGCCTTTAAATATGTACAGGTATCTTCACCACCTTGCGACTGGTTGGATCCATCATTTCAGTTGAATGTTCCATTAGTTGACGTTGATAAGGTATGTATTTTTTTTTTCTTCTGGGTGAATCTGGTTGTGTTCTTTTATTTCATGGCCACACATAAACTTAGATGGGTAGGGCAGTCACTTTGTTTTGTAGCTATTATATGTCGGGTACTTAGTTACTGATCTTAGTTTGGCTTTAAGCATCTGCCATGGAACCTATTGTGAATAATCTGAATATTACTTTAAGATGAATTTATTAGTAATGAATGAAGAAAAATGACAAGGGCTTACTGAGCTTAAGTATTCATATTTTATAGTTTATATAGGTACAGTGGTAACTATATCAGTACAGTGGTTGATATCCTCCAGGTCTCTAATTGTTCATGCACAATATAAAAGCAAAATAGGTGTTTCCTTATCAGCACTCTTGGGGTGTAGATTTGTTGTTTCCCAACATAATTATTTGATATGTTATTATGTGTCTGCAAGGTAGAGAATGTGTCTACCTGTGGTATTGATACGACATAACATATAGGAGGACCTCTAGATAGGCCTTATTATGTCTATAATGCTGAAAAAGAAATAATAATGGATAAACATAATTTAAATTGTCTTATTGCAAATAAATGTTGGACCTGCACTTGTTAAGATGACTTTCATTTGGTATTATATACTAACTTGTGGTGCAACTATTATTAGTTAGGCCAGTTTGCAGAATTTTCTCACAAAATTCATAATCATCATTATCTTTTCAGGTCCGTTGTATAATAAGGAATATAGTTAGAGACTGGGCTGCAGAGGTAATGCATTGTTTTAATTGTTTTAGGTTAGGAGTTATCATCTAATTTGAAGCCAATCCTTATTGTTTCTTCCTATTTTACTATCTTGGATACAGGGACAAAAAGAACGCGACCAATGCTACAAGCCTATTCTTGAAGAGCTTGATGCTTTATTCCCAAATCGATCAAAGGAGAGGTATACAGGATTTCTTGTTGCTTTTCTCATTTTTCAGAAGCTATTGATCTTGCTACAATTTTCCCTTTTATTGATCATGTAATGTTCAAATTACTATTTATTATTGTATTACAGTTGCATGTGTTCTACTGTCTAATGATATTGAAAAAATTGTCCACAGCCCTCCTGCTTGTTTAGTTCCTGGTGCTGGTCTTGGGCGGCTGGCTTTGGAGATCTCAAGTCTAGGTATGCCTAAGATGTCAAAGTGTCGTAATTACTACCCCTAATTTTTTACCTCACCCAACCTTTTCTGTCTGCATTTCAGGTTTTATTAGCCAGGGAAATGAGTTTTCATACTACATGATGATTTGCTCAAGTTTTATTCTTAATCAGTAAGAATCTAATGGGAAATTTTCCTTGTCCAACTCCTTTATGCATTTTGTTCCCTTAGTTAATAAGAGTTAATCTCTGACAAGAATGTGTCTTGTATGCAATTGTTTGGTCTGATCATTTTAGTACTCAAACTGCTGGGGAGTGGACAATGTATCCTTGGATCCACAGCAATTGCAACTCGCTTTCTGACAGTGACCAACTTCGTCCTGTTTCAATCCCAGACATTCATCCAGCCAGGTATCATACATGCTGCAATATTGTTTGTTATCTTGAACTTCTATGAACTTGTTTCCCCAAAAGTTTTGACCTTTTGGGGCCTGTGAGTTGCCCAAACTAAAGATTTCTCGGTCACTTTTGATTATCTATTGTAAGGAGAACTCCAAAGCTTGTTGAGTGGTCTATGGGATTAATACTTGGTGGTACCAACTTTTAAACAGAATGGAATGGTCTCTCTCTAATTTTAGAAGCTTTTGATGTACAGATTGCCTTGTGGTTGTGATGATACATGAGTTACTATTCAATCAGCATCTCAAAAGTAGTAACCATAGCATGGTTGGGATTTGCATATGCCTAATATGTCAAAGTTGATATTATATTTCCTTCACAAGCTTTGTTTGGACAGTTGAGTTGAAATGCTGACAAAGTTTTGGGTCCTGAAGAAGTCTCCTATGTAGAACTCAGTGAACATAGAAGGGTCAAGGGATTTCTAGGTATTAGAAAAAGAAAAAGAAAAAAGACATTTTCTATGCTTCTAGATGACCTATTTCTTTAATATGAATTTTATTTTTGAATTTCCAGTATGTAACGATTTCCAGGACTCATTCAACTCCTAATTGATGGCTGGCTAATTGATAAATAATGCAATTGTATTCTGTTTAAAGTATTTCAGAGAAATTCTAACCTAATTTGGCCCTATTTGGCTAATTTTTGTTACAATTCCCTTTTATCTTGTTTGAAAGAAATCATTTCAACTCTCAACCAAATTATTTCCACCTTGGGAGCAGTGCAGGGATTACAGAAGGTTTTTCTATGTGTGGCGGTGACTTCATTGAAGTCTACAATGACCCAAGCCAAGTAGGTAGGAATTTTGACTTCTTTGTCATATTTTTCTTAATTTTTAATATATATGGTTGTTGATATGGTAATAAGTAAATATTTATGATTGCTAGACATGGAAGCATCTATTGGTATCTACCGTCAACTCTTATCCATAAACTTGCAGT
This sequence comes from Melia azedarach, assembly GCA_028052125.1. NCBI lineage: Eukaryota > Viridiplantae > Streptophyta > Magnoliopsida > Sapindales > Meliaceae > Melia > Melia azedarach. The sequence continues at coordinate 12,453,383 of CM051405.1, forward strand.
AAAATGTTGATGAATTAGCAGATTTTCAATGAAAGGCCATCTTTCAGTTTAGTGATTTTGTCATTCTGATGTGCTTCATAATGCTTCTCTATGCTGTTTATATAGAAAAGAAAAATTTTCCAAAACTAAGAAAAGCATTCTAGCTGTTAGAGAGTATGTTGGAAATTAAGATAACCATGATAATTGATAATTGAAAGCATAACTAAACCTGCATCTCAATTGCTTAAAGATTATAATATATGTGGTCGAGTAAAGTAATAAAACAGATCAGATTAATTAAGGTTAATACACTGAATTTAAGAGACGAACAAAAGCTAAAATATTGTTAATTTAGGTGTCTTCTAGATTCCTGTGCATCATATAATCTGAAAACTCTGATAGCTGAAATCATCTCAAAATCTTGTTTTCTTTTTCATTTGATAGATTACATACTCAAGGACCCTGCTAATAACTGTCTAGCAAATGCTGATATTCTTGAAGCTTGCATAAGTTATAAAATTGAATGAAAATAAATTAAATTAGAAGCCTGGCCGTTCGATAGAAAACAAAATTATAGTAGCTAACTGCCCAAACTCCCATGTAAACCAGTCACCATTTGATTTGTGTAAAATTTAGGCATGGACCTTAGAAGCAGCTTTGCATGCTTTTTGAAGACCTGCACATGCTGCTGCCATCTCGATCCATCAAACCATAATCCTTATGCTTTGTCGTTCTGCTGATAAGTATTTGTGTGCAGACATGAATTATATAATCCATAGCACTATTTTGCTTCCAAATTTACTACGAATATAAGAATACTGCCACAGTTTATCCATATTTGTGTTACACTATCTTAACATTCTTATTAGGAATATGTATAATGTACCTGCAGGAGTATGGGATGCAGTTGTCACTTGCTTCTTTATTGATACAGCACACAACATTGTTGAATACATTGAAATAATATCAAAAATTCTGAAAGATGGCGGCGTAGGTTCTTCCTCGATGTTTGGATCACTTTTTCAATTCTTCCTTCTAGACACTTTTGAGTTTGCTTAATAAAACTTTACGGTTCACAGGTTTGGATAAATTTGGGGACCCCTACTTTATCACTTTGCAGATTTGTATGGGCAGGAAGATGTAAGCTTCATTTCCTTCGAGCTGACACCTACTCACAAATTTATTGACTATATCATGATGACGTTGTGTTGTTTCTTACATTATCTTTTCTTTCCCCTTTTTCTCTGCTGTAGGAGATGTCAATTGAACTAAGTTTAGAAGATGTAAAGAGGGTGGCTTTGCATTATGGTTTTGAGTTTGAGGTAATTGCAGTTCCATGCTACTCCGGCCTTGCACGAATGACCTATTTGCTTGGCTATAAATTGTTTCTGTGTAAGTTTGATTTGGTATTGTATCGCAGAAGGAAAAGACTGTTGAGACAACCTACTACTACTAATCCCCGCTCTATGATGCAAGTAAGCTTTCTGCAGTACACGTTTGGACTTCATTTCCCCTTTAGAATCTTGTCTTTCCTCTCGTGTATTAAATAAAAGTGCCTCAGATCCAGTGCTTAATTGTCTTGACAGATGTTTTCTATTCATATTGCTTGAATTCTGGTTTTACTCAGGCCTTATTAAGTTTGATCTTCTGTGCAGAACCGTTACTTTGCTGCATTTTGGACAATGAGAAAGAAATCAGGGACGTCAATGGAGCCTGTGGCATTATAACTTACATGCATCCTCAGATTTCAATGTTTTGGACCTTTTCTTTCTCCAGTGTGTTGAGTGAAGAGCAGAATGCTTAAATATAATTTTGCTTCTGTTTTTGCAGAATCAAACTGTGATTCCACCACATTTGAAATTTTAATCGTTATTCATCAATTTATTGACTGATTCCTTAGATTACTTTTGTGTCCTAGACTTTCCAATTTCTATGTGGTGGATGAAAAAGCTATGTTGTTTATGCTTTTGAAATTTTTTATTAATGTGAAACTCAGCAGAACTAGAACTATTATAATCAACAAAGACGGTTACCGATTAGCTTAATTTTATATTGGTATAGTAACATCTAGGTCCATGAGTTTTCACATTTTTGTGAATACAGATAGAGTTTGTCTATCTATAACAAATAATCTCTTATTGAAACCGATAAAGCTTTTTATAATGTCTGAGTTTTGACCATTTGCATACTTAATAATAAAGTATGCAGTTAACATTGTTATTTTCGTTATTCTAATAGAAATTAAGAAGTTATTCACTAGTAATCTAGTAATTTGGTGATGTAAGTGTTTATTTTTATTTTCTTTTAAAAGGGAGAAGTATCAAAAGTTCTAGTAATATCTAGTAGTGATGTAACTATTTGGGTTCGTTCAAGTAGTTTGAGATTCTGTTTTGATCTAAGGTTATTTTTTAAGTCACGTGGGTTAATCCGTTCGTAGTAGAGTCCATTAAAATTATAAAAAAGAAAAATATCAAAATAGTAGAGTTCATTAAATTATAAAAAAAAAAATATCAAAAGTGGGGTTTGAATAGATTTTTTCTAAGGGCAGTTTTGGCCGTAGCAGATTGGTTTGTCTAATATTAATAAAATAAATGCTATGCGATAAGATCTTGTTGTAGCATGCATTAAAAAAATATGGAATATCTTATATCAAACACTTTGAGATCCGCGCAATTTCATTTTTTGTCGGTTGGTTTAGATAGAGCAGAATCTAGATAAGATCTATGATGATACATGTACATTTTTAACTAATGAAATTTATAAAGCAACGTATAATAAAACTCTTCTTGGTGTGAGCAAATTAAGTTTGAGAGAGGGAAAGAAGGAGATGGGATCAAAAGCAGAGGCTAATTTGTACAAGGCTCATGCAATTTGTATTCCAAGCCCTTTTCAAAGCCACATAAAAGCAATGTTTAAATTTGCAAAACTTGTTCATCACAAGGGTCTGCACATAACTTTTGTCAACACTGAATTCAACCAAAAACGGTTTTTTCAGTTCAAGAGGCAATCGTATCTCTTTGAATTGCTTCCCCGGCTTCCAGTTTGAGACAATTCCAGATTGCCTGCCTTCTTCTTTAGACGAAAACTCCGGCCAATACGCGGAATCTCTCTGCGAAAACATCAAAAACAATATCTTGTTGCAGCCATTTCTTGATCTGATCACAAAGCTGAATAACCGCAGCAACAAATCTTGTTCAAATAATACTGAGAGTGTTCCTCCAGTCAGCTGCATAATCTCAGACGGATTCATGGCATTCACCATTAGAGCTGCTCAAGAACTCGGACTTCCTGTTCTAATGTTTTTCACCATCTCTGCTTGTAGTTTTATGGGATTTAAACAGCTCCGGACACTCAAAGATAAAGGTCTTACACCGGTCAAAGGTAGGAGTTAAGATTTGAGTTATATTGCTAGCACTCAAAACATCATAGTTAATTATATTCGCATATGGAGAGCGGTACCAATGTAGTGAGATTGATATTGATAAGTGCTAGTTGTCAATTAATTTTCTGAAAGCTGCTTAATTGTATTATTAGCTTATAAGCTAATTAAGAATTCTTTTTATTTGTGTTACTCATCTTCTGCAGACAAAACCTGTGTTACAAAAGAGTATTTGGACACAGTTCTAGACTGGATTCCAGGAATGAAAGATATTCGCATAAGGGATCTCCCAAGTTTTGTTCAAACAACAGATCCAAATGATCTCATGTTTAACTTAACCATGGAAGCTGCAGAAAATGCATCAAAAGCTTCTGCGATTGTCATTCATACTTTTGACGCATTAGAACGAGTAGTTTTGGATGCTCTGTCGTCTATGTTTCCTCGTTTGTTTTCCATTGCTCCACTTCAGCTTCTTCTCAATCAAATACAAGAACAAGATTGTCTGCTAAACTCCATTGAATGTAATCTATGGAAAGAAGAAACTGAGTGTTTGAAATGGCTGGATTGCAAGGAACCTAACTCTGTGATTTATGTAAATTTCGGAAGCTTTATTTTTACGACCAAGGAACAACTTTTTGAGATTGAAATGGGATTGAGGAATAGCAGTCACCCATTTCTATGGATTATTAGGCCTGATCTTGTTTTAGGCGATACGGTGGATTTACAGGTTAGTGATAAGGAAAAAGGTTTTATTTCAGGTTGGTGCCCGCAAGAGGAAGTTCTGAAACACCCATCAGTCGGAGGATTTTTAACACACAGTGGGTGGAATTCAACAATGGAGAGCTTAACTGCTGGAGTGCCGATGATTTGTTGGCCATTTGAGGGAGATCAAACGACAAATTGTAGATTTACTTGCAATGACTGGGGAGTTGGAATGGAGATAATTAATGGGGATGAAGAAGGAGAAATGTCAGTGATAAAGAGAAATGAAGTGGAGAAGTTTGTGAGAGAATTGATTGAAGGAGAAAAGGGTAAGAAATTGAGGAAGAAGGCTGCAGAGTGGAAGAGATTGGCTGAAGAAGCTGCAGCTATAAATCCTGATGGCTCTTCATTTAGAAATTTGGATAAGTTGGTGAATGAAATTCTTTCACCAAAAGATGTATGATCAAAATCATTAATTTTTTTTTATTACTCTCTGGGATGTTCTAGATATTAAAAATACAATCTATATATGTTTTTTTTATTGCCTTTTCTCCTTTCTTTTTACAGATTCAGCTAGATTCTTTCTTTTAATCTCTTTTGAATTTTTCTGTTTTTAATCACTAAAATTTATTAATCGATATGAAAGATGAGTTCAACTGTTTTAGAGATCTAAATTAACAAATTCCAGCGGCAGCCAGCTTAGTACAACAAATTAAAAAATTAAATTGAAAAGATGCTATCAGATTCTATCTTTCAAAACGTACCTGCATGTGAATTTTTCGAGTTATTCAAGTGAAAGGCGGAGATAATAAATAATTAGTTTTAGGGTTAATAGCGTGTGAGTATTTAAAGTTCAGCTTATTAATCTGATTCTAATAGTTACTGTTAAATAACGATTATATGACAACAGGAAACTGTTTTAAGTATCTGTCATCAACACTAGTGATGGCAAATGAGCAGTGTCCGACCCGACACGGCCCATGAAAAATAAGTCCATGCAGACTTTTGAGTTGGATTGGTACGATATACACAATAAAATATATAAGTTCAGTTCGACCTACGGCATAGTTACTGTTCATATCGTGTCAGCCCAGTTTATTAAAATGCAGCCCGCTTGAGATGCACATCGTAAATAATGACTAATATTTACTGTTTATGGGCTAAATAGTAACTCATGTATTTTTTTTCCATTACTGCATTAATACTGTTTACGGTCCGGTCTTTACTTAGACCAACCCGCCCATTTTACCACCTCTAATCAACACTCAATAGAGGCTAGCGATGAATTCTAGATGCATTACTTTTTTAAGTACAACTAAAGAGTTTTGTGTTAATTTGCAGATGAAAGTTATCTATCTATCTATCTATTTATCTTACAAGAAACTATTTAGACTGAGTTGTAGAGCGGAATATTCCAGATATGAAAGATATCCGCATCAGCGATCTTCCGAGTTTTGTTCGATAAACTAGCTAAAAGTCAATGAAATGGGATCTGATCGAAATAATTAATTTAATTTAATGGACATGTGAGGAGTGAGGAGTGACACATACAGCTGCACGCTCTACTTCGATGAAATATATAATTGTGTAAAGATTACTCAGACACGCAGGCAGGCTGGCTGGCATTAATTTAAATTATTGATTTTATTTTAATTTAATAACATGTGATGATATAAAATATTAGTAAAATACACAACAGGTCAAAGAGTATACACATAATCAAAACCCAAAGAACCCCAATCATAAAAAAACTATGCTATATTAATATTACATGAGTTAAAAGATCAAATAAAATACAAATTATTTTTTATTTTTATTTTAATAAAAATGCATTACCCCTAAGGGCAATTCTCCTGGACCCCTGAGGTTTGGTTGAAATACACACTACCTCTAAGGGTTCAAAAATTTAATTCTGAATTTTTCACGGTGCATTTTTTTTTAACTTTTTAAAAGTTAAATTATAAGTCTCATTTTATTTTAAAACATTGCTTTTTTTCTCTTCCAATATAATTTTAAATTTTTCTATTAAAATAATAACACGATTTTTAGTAGTAAAATTTATAATAATGAAATAATTAATAAATTTTTATTAGAAATTTATAAAAAAAAATAGACTCTACTAAAAACTACTAATGTTTAAATTTTGTTACATCTCTTATAAATAGAGGTGGCAGAAAAGCCTGGACTCAGATTAGTTTGGAAAAAATCCGGAATTTAGGACCGGGTTAAGCCGACTTTAAAATATTTTGAATCGAACCCAGATTATTATTTTAAAGCCCGGAGCCAGGCCCAGTCCGAATCCGAGCATTCATTTGAAATCCGAGTTAGTCCAGAATTTAGATTTAAAATTAAATTTCCTAAAATTTAAATTCCTAATTCACCTAATTTTCTACAAGAGAGCAATGTCAATCGTGTAATCGTTGTAATCCCTGCTCGCGGTCTCTGTTGATCGGAAGAAAGACCACCTTCAGTCACTGCCGGTCACCGTTAGTAAGTTTATTTGGTTCAAATCTCTATAATTAAAGTTTTACGTGCTTCGATCCTCCTCCATTTTGAGTGGACGCCCAATTCCGTAATGTTTATTTGGTTCAAATCACGTATTCAAATGCACAACTCGAATTAAAATAATATTTAAATTAAGCTGTAATTAGTACTGTTAATCTTAATTTCTAATTGGCATGAAGAGCACAATCTATTGAAAGAGATGGTTTTGGAGAATATTGACTTATTTTCATATTGGAGTCTATTCAATTTTGTTTCTAGAAATGATCAATACATATAATATTAGTCAATCATATGTTATGCAATTTTTATTTTTTTATTGAGAGTTGAATAAATATTTGTTGTCTAAGAATTTTTATACAAAAAATTGTTCTAATATGGGTGCTATGAAGGAACAAAACTATGACAATTTAGTTTTATATAATTAAGTAAATATTGCCCATTTTATGCACACAACCGATATCATATTTGTTTTTGAGTTTTGCATATAAAATACATATACTTAAAATACAAATTTCGCCCTGTGATAAGCTAAGACCTTACCAACGATATTTCGTTGGTGCTTTTGATCCTCCTTAATTTACCACCTAATACAATGATGAATATATTTTCTAAAATACAACAATTTGAGAAATCTTCCATAACTGATTTGAAAGTCTCCAAATCAAAAACAATCACATAATAGCATATAAAAATAACAAAATCTAACATAAGCAAATTAAATACTATTATTTAGGATTTTATCCTCAAGTTTAAGCCAGTCAATTTTACATATTTTCATAGCTTAATTTTAATTTAATTTCCAATTAAAAATATAATCAAAATCTCTAGATGAATCAAATTACACGGCTTACAAAGTAATCTATAGAAGAAACATAATTAAAAGTAATGCCAGGCTGCATATTCTTCCGAACATACTTCAATAAAATTGGATATATACCTGCATTTTGAATTGAATACGTTAATTGCCATGTGACAACGTGGTTGCGACGTCCTTCAAAACGACATGTCAACAAGTAGTGGCTATAACATAATGTAATGTAGAGTGCTGTGAATCACGCGTAATTATATTTTCAGCAGCACATGGACCATGAGATACTAAATTAATTATATTTTCTATAAATTAATTAATTAATAGTACATTATAAATCTATTTAAATTAATTTAGTATCACATGGTCCATGCCATGATATATTCAATTCAAAATGCAGCCTTGTTTCAGCGGCCAACTTTTTTTACGTACACTGAGGCCGGTTTCTCTTTTTTTTTTTTGTGTCTTATTTATTTATTTACTGAAAAGATCGCGACAAATTCCTAATTATTATTTGGTAATTCTATTATTTTTATTTAATTAAAATAATCTTAATTTTATCATAAATATTTTTTCTAATTATATTAATAGTATATTTTTGTAAATCTAATATTTTTATTTTGATAATTTTATTATTTTTTTATAAGCTTATGTTTAATTTTATTATTTTCTTAGATTTGAAAAATAAAGTTATCAAAATAAAAATATTATATTTGCAAAACATACTATTAATATAATGAGAAGTATTTTTTATATTAATATACTATTAAAATGATTAATTTATAATTTTTTAATGTGTAAGGGCAAAAAAATCATTTTAGAAGATGAAGTTAACTTTACTATTTTACGAGGGTATTCGTCTATTTCCTCAAACTTCAAAGAGGCATTTGTTGTTTTTAACAAACATGAGGGGGGTATCCATTTGTTTCCCTGAATATCACGAGGGAACTGTCATAATCCTTTTACTTAAATGTATATTATTTTAGGTTATATCTTGATATTTATTAAAAATATTTAAATATAATTAAATTATAAATTTTGACTTAAATTTAAATGAATAAATATCTAAATAATTTAAATATTTTATTTGTCAATAATACTCTTAATTTATTACTTAATATTTATATATATTGATAAAAAAGTTTTTAGCACATATATATCGATATATCAATTTTAAATTTTTTATTTTATAAAATCAATCGACTTAATATTATTTAAAATAAAAAATAAATATATTTAAATTCATATTTAAGTTATGTTTAAATTTAAGTTAGAAAAAATAAACACTATCTTAGCTACACTGTCCACAATTCAAAAATTGTCACGCCGGCCAGCTCATGTTATCATTTTGTGCTGAATGTTTATCAGTACTATTACTGTCTGTCTATATAGCTGCTATATCATGGAGACGATATACAGGGAGTCTCCACATTGTAAATTAGTGTTACAGTTTGTGAGCTAGCCATGGAATCAAAAGCATACAGCAGGGGCCATGCAGTTTGCGTAACAGGCCCATTTCAAAGCCACATAAAAGCAATGCTCAAATTTGCAAAGCTTCTTCGTCACAAAGGTTTTCATATAACTTTCGTCAACACCGAATTCATTCACGATCGTCTTCAAAAAGCAGAAGGCTATAAATATTCTTTAGATGGTTTGCCCAACTTTCGTTTTGAAGCAATCCCAGATGGCCTTCCACCTCCTAATGGAAAAAAACCTAGTCAAGATCCCAAACCTCTCCTTGATACCATCAGAAACAATGTCTTGTTGCACCCGTTTCTTGACTTGCTTTCAAAACGCCATGACCCCCCTATCAGCTGCATTGTCTCAGATGCTTTCATGTCCTTCACTGTTACAGCTGCTAAAAAATTTGGACTTCCTATTGTACTATTTAACCCCATCACAGCTAGTAGTTTTATGGAATGTCATCAATTCTACACACTCAGATCAAAAGGTCTTATCCAATTTCAAGGTAATTAATTATTAACATATATAGTTTCTTAATTACTTTTCTCGTTTCAAATTTTTATATATTCTCATGAATTTTCTTATATATATTATGTGTGTTGTAAGTGCAGATGAGAGTTGTCTTAAAGAAGAGTATTTGGAAACAGTTGTAGAAGGGATTCCAGGTATGAAAGATATCTGCATGAGAGATCTTCTGAGTTATATTCGATCAATACATCCGGATATTTCTTTCTTTGACTTTACCATGAAACCGTTCGAGGAATTATCTAAAGCTTCAACAATTGTTATTCACACGTTTGATGCATTAGAACAACAGGTTTTGGACGATCTCTCATCTAAGTTTCCTAACCTATTTGCCATCGGCCGACTACAACTTCTTCTGAATCAAATAGAAGAAGAAGATAGTCAGTTAAAATCCATTGGATATAGTCTATGGAAAGAAGAAACTGAGTGTTTGGAATGGCTTGATTCTAAGCAACCAAAGTCTGTGATTTACGTGAATTTTGGCAGCGGTGCGGTGATTACAAGGGAACAATTTATTGAGCTAGCAATGGGATTGGCGAATAGTGATCAACAATTTTTATGGATAATTAGAGAAGATCTTGTACTCGGTGGAACAACGGATTTGCCAAATGAGTTTGAAGTTAAATTAGCAGATACAGGAAAAGGTTTCATTGCAAGTTGGTGCCCACAAGACGATGTTCTGGACCATCCATCAATTGGAGGATTCTTAACGCATTGCGGATGGGGATCAACCATCGAGAGTTTATCCGCAGGTGTGCCCATGATTTGCTGGCCATTTGGGGGAGATCAACCACTGATTTGTAAATGCGTTTAGAATGGAAAGCAGGAATTGAGATCAAAGGCGAAGAAGATGAACAAGTGAAGAAGAGAAATGAAGTTGAGAAGTTTGTGAGAGAATTGATGGATGGAGGGGAGAAGTGTAAGGAACTGAGGAAGAATGCTGCTGAGTGGAGGAGATTGGGCGAAGAAGCTGCTGCAGCTCCTAACGGATCCTCATATAAAAATTTCGAAAAGTTGGTCAACGAAGTCCTTACACGTAAACAGAATTAATATACCATCCGAAATTTATCACCAGACTCTTTGCAAGCTCAATAAATCTAACTATATAATTAATTAATGCACCATAATTCATGTCTATGTCATATCCCATCTCAATTGTCAGTGTGTGTTTAAATTGAAAGCACTATAAATAATATAAGATTTGGTGTGTTTATTCTATCTATATATATAGAATAAAATAGTTAAAAAATAAGAATAGAAAACTAAAATATCAAAATTGATTTTTTCCGTCATTAAAATTTATTGTTGATTTTTTATTTTCTATTTATTTATTTATGTTTAATTCTTGATTACTAGATTTTCAGAGAGAAGAGGAACTAGAGTCCAATTTTAAATTAAATGATATAAAATGATATTGTATTTTTGTGTCATATAAGAAAAATTATAAAATCATAAATTCCTTTGTCTTATAATATTTGTAATGTCATGTGTCACATTTTAATTTAAAATATCGAGAATAATTAGATGAGAAAAGGATTCATCCTAATAATAGATGCACACAAATTTTTTTATTTGCATATAAACAAGGCAAATATTTTTAAGCCATAATATTAGTTTAATTTTTCTAAAAAGAAAAAGAAATACCCTAATATTTTAAAATAAAGTATATTAAATTTATCACAACTGTCAATTTATTAGAACTTGGGTAATTAACTCGATGATGTGAAGATAAAATATTGATAATTATTAGATTGATCATCGATCTCATCTCCATTTCAAAATATTTAACAAATATACTATACTTTTGAAAATTTATACACTTAATTGGTATAAAATAAAAACCGGAAATAAAATTTAATAGTAAATTATAGCGAAAAAGAAAAGGAATTTTTGAATTGCAACAAGAGTCGGGAGAGATATTGTACCATAACAAACCTTATAAATAGAAGAACTCCTATAAGAAAGAGTAGGTTGTGTATTATTTACCAAACGAAAACTAATAGAATCAGTGAGTAAGAATGAACAGCTCGATTCCAAGGAAACTAAAAAGAAGGTAAATTTTGGCAGCATTGCAATTATAACAAGGCAAGCAACAATTAATATATAGAGACTGAATGGGGTAGAGGCAATCACCCATTTTTTAGGAAGGATCTTGTTACTGGCAGCAGCATTACAGATTTAATTAATTCCATCCGAGTTTAAGGTTAAAAGTAAAGGAAAAGGTTTTGTATTGTAGATATAATAACTGCAGTGAATGGATGGTAAGTGAGAGAGAGTTGATGGACGGAGTCGGAGAGAACAGTAAGCAAATGAGAAACAAGGCCACGGAGTGAGAGCTGTGACTATATCCAAATACAATCAAAATGTATTGTGTTGCGGTTTTGAGCTATGACTGACAGCTTGATACTGTTGTTACTTCTAGCGTTTTATTTTAAGAATAACATTACGGTAATAATGATCTGGCTCCCTGAATTTCACATTTTACTAATTTGTTTTGATATTTTAGTTTTCTATTATTATTATTTAACTATTTTATTCTATATATATATATATATATAGAGAGAGAGAGAGAGAGAGGGGAAGGCATGTATGTTCATGTATTTGAAAAACATTAAAACACTAAGAAGACCAGGATGTTATCGAACCCATTACGATGATCTCACACATGTCCGTTCAGAGCGTTTATTAAGAGAAACACCATTGTAACAACAGTGTGCAAAAGGACAAAATCTGGATTGCAAAATCTTCCATATAAGCTCATCTCACTTCCTCCTTTCCCATATTCTCCTCTGCTGCTCATTTCTACATTATCAACTAGATAGGGATGATGAGTGCACGAGTATATAAATATTACATCATTGCCATAAATTAAAATTCAGTTACAGGTAAAGTAGAACATTTTTTAAGGCATGCAAAAACAAATATTGTTAGGCATATTTTACTTTAACAAACAAACTACCTCATCCTTTTTGCTTCGTAAATTTCTTTAATGCTGTACAGATATAAAGTTGTTAAATACATACCTCAGATTGTCTCCAGGATCAATGCACAAAACCACAGAATTAAACGCAATGAAGGACTTTGTGGCATCAGTTCTTATCCTGGCAGTAGCAGCGCATTTGGCGGCAGCAGCAGCAGCAGCAGCTCAAGTACAACTGGAAGCAGTGGAAATCAGGCCGGATGTATTCGAATGCAGTCGTATTGCAGCAGTGGTTGATGACTGCTATAGTTACTTGAGTGGTATTGAATCAAAGCCATTGCCGTCATGCTGTAGTGGTACTAAAGCTATTGTGGAGATGACTTCGCCAAAATCAGAAGACAAGTTTATGGGGTGCAAATGTTTGAGGGAAGCAAATTCTTACTTCAAAAGCATCAAGGAAAGTGCCATTTCAGATCTTTCCATAGAATGCCACATCAATTTGGCCCTATTCTCTGTCAGTAATTGTAACAGGTAACTTCTACTACTCTTGCATAGTTGCAAAACTTTTCTCTATCTGTAAGTGGATGCTCATCAACCATAATTTGACGATTTTTCAGCAAATTACCATGCCAGCTGGATATACTCATGACTGTAACAATTATATTAATATAGCCCTATATATAAGATACAGCATCAGAACAGGAGTATAAATTATATTTTAACCTTACCCTAAAGTTTTATAACTGCATGAAAATGCATGAAATTGAAAGTTAGGTCCTAGGGGATGAAGTATGTTGATAAAAAACTCTGTCAATATTAAGAATTTTTATCTAAAATTACAAATTAACTGTAGGTTTAGGAAAGCACTTAAGCACTTAAATCATCATGATAACTTGTGTATCCTTCTATTTCTTTTTTCTGGTGCAGGCATCCATAGACTTCACAGAATTTCAGGCAATAGAACAAGACTCAGAGCTAATCCATTCATAGGAGAGCTGAAGAATAATTTGAAAACTTTTTTACACAAATACTGTGTAAATCCTTCTCTAGTTACCACATGTTAAGTTGATGGAAGTGTCATTAAAGTCATTACTTTGTTTTGTAATTCCATTAATGACTACTATATAAATAATTTTTCCCGATTGTTCTTTAAACAGAGTATACAGCACATAATAATGTATTCTAATTGAGTTAAAATTAAAACAAGTTGACAAATAACTACATGTTTGGTTCCTTTGAATACGCAAATGAGCCAATAATCCTTCCAACCATAACGAAAATTCTTGTGTTATTTAAAACAGAGTTCAAGCTTTATGGTTCAAAGAATGTATCACAAATTATGTACCTAAAATTTTTCATTTATTCATAAATTCACTTTTATCCATTGTTATTACAAATATTGCAATCATGATGATTTGAGCTAAATCATTCTACTTTAAAGGACTCAACAATTCAAGAAGCATCAGTAAAGTAATCCAGTCTATTCAACACTTACAACATTTTGGCTTCAGTCAAGAAGCTGACAATTTCTATAGTCGAAGCATTTTTTATTCCGTTTCTCTGTCCTCACTTGCAAGGCTAACGGGTAGATCTTCACCAACAGCTCCTGATAGATCCTTGTCAACATTGTTATTTAATTCATCTACGTATGCCTGCGAGCTCACTACCTGACCCATCAAATCTTTGTGTTTTAAATTTCCTGCCAAAAATTAGAGATTAGAAAATGATTATTAAATTGGGTATAGCTGTATAAATCTAGGTTTGCCATTCTGATGATGCATTATCTGATTGCCCAAAGTTACGATGCATTAAGTAAAAAGCAAAACAAAAGGCAACAATTAATCAACAAGATGGAGCTCCTCTTTTATAGCCATCTCTGAGATCATTGTACTATTAATATCAGATGATAAGACATTAACAGAAAAGAATGAAAGCATAAATCACCTCATGAAACTTTACTTAATATTAAAGAAAAATAGTGACTCTGTTCCATGCCTCCTTTCATAGGGAATGTCAAAGACCCATTTTGCAAGTTCGTTATTACGGGTAGTTCCTACAAAGGATCGGACTATTGACGTATACAATACTTGAATTTTCGCCAATCCCTAAAATGGAGTATGTAGTGTACTTTATCTGCTGGGTTACAGGAACCATCTTCTTTGCGACTTGTCTACTTGTATTGTATATTTTGAATACTTGCTAATTACATAATATCCACTTATAACAGGAAAGTAAATACAAATATATGCTTCAGCCCCAGACAGAGATGGGGAAAAATCACTGTAGTAAAAGAAGAAAATGAGGGATGCTGATTCATTGAATGTAGTATGAGAAATTACACGGATTTTTAAACTAAATCCAATTATATCCCAAAAGTTGGCCAAAATTGGTTAATTCTATTAATTTTAAATAGATTCTATTTATTCTGAAGTGTCAAATTTAAAGATCCAAAATTATCTAGAATTTAGTTAAATATTAAAAGAATTTTACAATTATATTACTTCTAGTCTTTTTGCAATTTTAATTATGCAGTTCAATTAGTCGACATATTATTAATAATTGGAAAGTTTTAACGCCGTAACATAGTGTTAAACAGAGCTTTGACCGGATGATCAATGGATCCCACCCTCAATTAAGTTCTAGTGTCTCTAAACCATAAATTAAACTCCAGTAATCAGGTTAATCGCATAAACAGGAGTTCTCACACTGAGAGATTAGTAATGTATCACATACCCATCCAGAAAGTGCATCCACTTGATGTTGTATGGAGAAGAGTCTTGACATGGAATAGAAAACGCTCCATAGACCTCTTTGTACCAGGAATTTTGCCAGTGATTACTGTTTGTTTCAAACCCTTCAAGAAAAAAGAGGAAACAAATTACAGCAGAAGCACTATGATAGTGAATATGAAACTTGTCTCAAAATAGGTTCAAATATTTGAGGTAGACCTTTGCTTCAGAACATAGAATCTGTATTGTTCTTGTAGCCTTCTGTAGCTCCTTCACCTAACAGGAAGCATTAGTAGGACTTAGTCCGTTGTTTATGATGCTTACTTGAAATAAAGCATGGGGGAAGAAATTTGAAATTAATCTCACCAGCTGGATTATAATTTCATTGTGTGTTTGAAAGTGGACCTGCAAGAAGTCAAAAGCTGCAGATATCATAGTTTCAGCATCCCAAGTAACCAAATCTCATACCGCCTAGTGTACCAAAATTGTCAAGAACATACTTTTCAGGAAAAAATCAACAAACTTCCCACCATACTTGACAGCCATGGCATGCACAGTAACCTGCACATCATTTTAAAGCATCAAAGTCTTCCTACTTGTATAGCCATTGAGCTAGAAGATTAAAATGAACATATACGTTTATATAATAAAGAACCCAAAAAAATTTTGATTGGTTACCTTGTCATGATTCCTACACATGTTAACTAATGATACCACCACATTCACACACTTCTGTGTTTTCACTAAATGTGTTTGAACAGTTTCAGGTAGAACACCAGCCTTCTGTTTCTCTAATTGAACAATTTCCTTGACCTAATCATAACAGAGTAAACAAATATACATAATGATTCTGGAGCAAAAAAGGTTTTTCTCTCATAATAAATGATCTTTGGAAAATTGAACCTTAAAATTTACAACTCACCAATTTGTTGAGAATAGAAAGATTCACTTCATGCTGCAAATATTCAATCTCGATAAGTATCTCCACTGCTAGAAACATAAATGTTGCAGTAAATGTTGAAAAAATCGAAGATAACTTACCAATACACGATACCATACAGTAAATGTTGCAGGACATAGAGTTGGGAAACCATGATGATCAACTTCTGCTGTTGTTTTGCACAAAGTAACCTAACACAGAAAGGTGCTACCCTTTAGGGCCAGTTTGAAAAACAAGAAAACTGTATTTCCTGAAGGCAGTATCATTTATGGAGTGACCTCATGCATTCCATTTAAGCAAAATACAAAATCATGCTGTGTCACAGGACAGATCACAGCAAACCTAATTGTATTGAAAGAGTCATTTACGGAGGAACAATTTCCAGTTCTGAAGTGAGATGCAGGGAAAATTACAAGGTTGCAATTCATTCCAACATTGAACAAACAATTCTATGCATTATTTATGATTGAGCAAATTCATGCACCTGAGGCAAGATGGAGCAGGCAAGCTCGTGCAGCAAATCAAAAGTGGATTCACTGTGTTCCAGATAAATCCATAGTA
Source organism: Melia azedarach (assembly GCA_028052125.1). Taxonomy (NCBI): domain Eukaryota; kingdom Viridiplantae; phylum Streptophyta; class Magnoliopsida; order Sapindales; family Meliaceae; genus Melia; species Melia azedarach. The sequence continues at coordinate 12,469,895 of CM051405.1, forward strand.
TCTTCCGTACTATTTCTCCCTGCAAACATCATAAAGATTGTCACTTGACATGCAATAGATAGTAAACTAAGTTTCAAACAAGTCATTTTCAGGTGTCAAGTGCACAAATGTTTGCATAGAAAAATCATACTCTGTTCTTCCAACCATTTTCAAGACTTCCATCATCCCAGTTATGTTTCAATAGCTTCTCAGCAGAAGTTCCAAGTCTGTTACACAAGGAACGAAGGACCCCCTGGATAAATCCCGAGTGAGTACTTTCACCATTTCCCTCCAACGTATCGAGGAATCTCTTAAGCGAGATTACAATCGACTCTAGAGTTAGAAGGGATTCTGAGGCAAGCATAAAGGAGAAAGAACATGCTGCAAGGAGCAGATGGAATGACAAATGAATCACACTGAACATCAAAGGTTGAAAAACTGCAAGGAAATGGGAAAATAGCATACCTATATTCAGGACACCTTCTAGAAATGAAAAGGCACCAAGATATAAATACTCTGTTGTCCCAGTTAAAGGAATAGGTTGTGTGCCTGAAATCACAGAGTTTGGTATTTCTATGGGCTGGAAGGATTGAAGCAAATCAGAGAGAACTGATTTGTCCATGTGGATCTCAAGAAGGTCTAACATCTGCACTCAGATAAATAAAAATTTTATTAAAAAAAAAAATTTTAAAGCCTGTAACAACGAAATACAATAAAAATGTGTAGGTGGAACCATAGAACTCTAATACAAATAATTGGCAATATAAACATATTGGTAGCCAGTTTGAGGAGCCAAAAGAGAGCAAAAGCAAGAGAAACTTAAAAATTTTACCTTTCTGAAACAACTGAGTACTTCTTTAATAACCAAAGTGGAAACTGAAGAGCTTGAAAACAAAAGGTTGGGTATATCAGGAATCCCAGCAAAAGCAGATTGCGCTTTCCAACGATCTTCACAAGTTTCATCACCTACAACATATTTGCTTTCCTATTAAATGAGCACAGGAGAATTGATCTTAGTGTATACAACCAAATTGGATGCTATTGTTTTACCTTCTTTAAGAATACAAACTGCACTATCAAAATGCTTCCTAAGACATGGAAATACTGGTTTGACTTCAGTCAAGAATTCTTCCACTGTCATCCTAGTAAAACCAGCAGGCACACTTCTGGTGCAAAACAGTTTGCTAGGAGTGAAGTAATCCAGCTTGTAGTGAAAATCCCGTAGAAGATACAGATACAAGGGTAACTAGCATAGAAAATAACAGTTATTTTGTTCTTGAGGACTTCACTAAATAAAAATAATCAACATTAATCAGGGAAATTGACATTGTACCTCTGCTGCAGAATCAGAGCAACAAGAATCTTGCTTCTGCATAAGGAAAAACACAGCAAACAACTCCAATAATTTTTCATGCAATAATATAGCAAAGCCAAATTGCTACTAGCTTGTGGGCACAATAAACAAGAACCACAACCTCGTCTAACAAGGAAACCCACACACTTCTCAGAAATATAGAAAAGGAAACTGAGCAATTCTACTAGCACTTCAACAATCTATTACATGATAGTGCACACCAGAGCCATCTACTGCTAACTACTAAAATGTAGGACTATTAGCAACTTAAAACTTAGAGAACTGGAGACCATATATGGAACCATCAGCAAGCACTAACTACTGCCAATTCACCTACTATCAAGGCCTCTAACAAATCTTTGTTTATTTCATAAAGCTATCATAACTAAATCTAGAAGTATACCTTACTGGATCAAGTCTAAGAACAGAAATCACTATCTTCATTTCAACCAAGGGTTCCAAAGGTGATATCATCTTAGTAACAAGACTAAAAATCCTGGAAGAGATGAAAGTGTTGATGCAAAACACTTGGAACACTGAATCCCTGTAGTTGTTGATATATACATCCATAGTAGTGAGCAATCAAGGGGGAGAGAGAGAGAGAGGTAGAAAAAAAAAGTTCTCTGCCATGCTGTCATGCCTAACAATAATTTAATTCCAAGAACATTTTTTAGGCGAAAAAACACTCAGGAAACTTAAATCATAAACCAGTACACAAAAAGAAAATAACCCAAGAAGATCTAAATTTGGGGATATTGTCCAAATTTTTAGAGAATAAAAACCAAATCCTTGCTCAAAAGTGCATCAATAGTGTGGGAAAATGATGCAAAATTTGTTTTGTAGTGAGGAAACAATAATGAAAAAGAAGCAAAAACTAATATAAGCAACTAGAGTACAAGCATACAAACCTTTGAAAATGTCAAAACGGAAAGACATTGAGACAGAAGAGGTCTGAACTTAAACCTCTGTGTTTCTAGAGCCTTGGCAACTGCAGAAACTTCTAAAATTACTTGCTCATTAGAGCCACAGGAAGTTTCATCAGCAGACCCAGACTTCCTGCCCTTTGAAACTGTACATAAAGAATCCCCGTTTGGCACCTCCTGACTTGTTAGATTTCCCCCCTTTCTGAAAACATCCAGTATTGTTGGCTGCCGTAATTTACAATTTGTGTCTGAGACTGTTGATGCCTTTGAGACCTTTTTATGTTTCCTTTTCTTGTCTTGAGAGCTACTGTCATGTGTTTTCTTTTGTTCATTCCTCTCTACATGCCCCATGTTATTAGGTTGATTCAAGAGTGACGATCCAGATTGCTCCAAATGAAGATGAAGCTCAGGCAAAGATTGAGGGCAGCATTTGATGGAAAAATTTAACAGGCTTTCAAGAACTCTGCAAGTTCAGATTCTTCCATCATTAGCATCAAAGTGTCTTAAAGTCAGCAAAACAAGGAACTGAGAGTGCAAACATACACTAGGTTCCACAATCGCTTCAGTAGCTTGGCAATTATATCCTCTCTTGTACTCTGACTTGTACATTGCAGTCTTCCAGTAACTTGTGTACAAAAGGCATTTAGCTACATATAATAGCAAAAGTATTACAACCGCAGCACATGTGACTATCGATCATAAAAATGACTTTGTCTAACTACAGCACTCACCAGTTCTCGTATCCAGTTTGCTGCATGATAAAGTGAAAGGCTCACAATCTGTTTCTGCTTTTCTGATAGAGACTGCCAACCAGCTACAGCAAAGCACTGACAATGAACCAACCAAATAAACTTAAGCAAACTGTTAGTGAACAGCATTATTTATGAGCTACATAAATGTAAAGTACCAAGCTGCAAGAAAACATCATAAATCAATTGTAGCATATTAAGTGTCATAAAATAAGTATAAGGTGGCCAACGTATTGCATTTCACTGGCAATATATGTCCAAATTTAATTGATACCAAAATAACTGAAACTAATTTTACATGCAGCCGTGGTTTTAATCATAAGAGTCCCTGGCGAAAAGCAAGGGCCTACTTGCTTCAAAGTGGCTTTTGGAGAGGAAGTGGCTGCCATCAAGACCCAAATTTAGACAACCAGTGCACTACTGCAGTATAAAATGGCCTTTATGTTCAACAAAGGGGGAAAGCGATAAAGCCCAAACAACTGAAGACTTTTTAAATTCTGTTAATACAATTTTCTTTATTCCCCATCCTTCCAATTATTTAGTAAATTGCATTGGATTTATAAGAATAGCACAAAGATACTGGCCAAACAAGAAAGGTAAAAAGACCATGCTGTGAAGAACAGAAGTTTGACCAGCATAGAAGTTGAAACTCTTATAAAGAAAATTTTTCTGCGGTACATTTCTCAAATGGGAAAATATCAATAAGCTTTGGCACAGAAGATATACTGAAAAAATTACGTCAGCATCGAATTTTTCTAGGTCTCACCTTAGAGGAAGGAAGGTGTAAGGGGCAGCCAAGTAATGCATCAATTCCTCCAAGAGATCCCTGATTTGTCAACCTCTCAACCTGGCAATTGACAACTCCAATATTTTATCCATTACTTAAAATCTATCTCAGTGCCCTAAGGATCATTCACTTACAGCAGAGAGTAAAAGAAAGTTAGCATGAAGAATTTGTAAAGAAGCAGACCTGCAGACAACAAGCTTTCAACATTAGTATCCACAAAAATTGAGACAAGTCTTAAACACAGAGAGGTTGACACAAAGGAGAGAATGGAAAAACTTACTTCAAGCAAGAGGAAGCCAATGGCAAAATGTTCAAACAAATAGGAGATATATCCCCATCCAAATTCATCCATAGTTCTCCTACACAATTAAAAAGGATGGAAAACTGCAAGTTATATCCCAAAATTATTTATCATACAACTTACAGGGTAGATCCTCTTAAAAAGAAAAATCATGAACTGCAAAACTAATCTCACCTTCTATACCACAATATGAGTCCTTATTTGGTAGTTGTCCACTTTCAAGATCAGACAGAAACAGAGATTCAAACTCCCCAACATATTTTCCAATCCTATAAAGCAAAGGAAACATTCTTGCTTATGAACATAATTAAAGAAGGTAATAGTTCGTAGAAACTTGCTCACCATTCTATAATTTCTGGCTGAAGTGTTCTGTGGTTCAATATTGCAGTCAACTCATCATAAAAGAGGGTCAAAGGTAAATACAACTGTTTGCAGGAATTCAGAGATGTTTTTATGAGTTCTACAGCCTCTTCAGCATTTGATTTCTGTTAAAAAAAATGTTCAGGTATGCTGAATGCACATCATAGAAATAATATGATAGATTGAAATATGAAAAAAAATATACAAACTTCTCTTATTTATCTAACACGGCAGCAACTCATTTGACCAATTATAATTTTATCACACCTTAAATATCCATTTAACATCTGTCACCATAGTAGAGTAACATATACCTAAATGCACCCATTCATGTAAAACCAATCTCCAAATGTCACCATAGTAGTCCCATAGGATAAGATTTCCTCACCGAAAGTAATAAGTGTTATTTAGGTTTCTTAAATTGCACATTTTGTTTGGATCCTATGTGTTATGTTTGAACCAGGCAATTAGCGATGTGCATAAAATATAGAGGGAAGGAAGCTGATAGGTTTGGGTTAGCTGATAGGTGTTTCTATGATAACCGGACATATAGATGTCTAATTTGTGCATCAGAATTGATTATGAGAAAGTATGGTTTGGTCAGGCTATTAACTAGTTACTGCCCTCAATGTCATTTATTGACATTTCCAAAGGCTGGCTACATATTTCACTCTCAAACCATACTCTAATATCATGTCACAAGAGTGAATAAAGATATAAATACTATATTTTCTTAATTCTCAGTCCTGCATCCTTAAGTTTAATTCCTCATTATCCATCATGTGTATGTATATTGCAGACTCACTTTACAGTTCACATTACATTTGGAATGATATGGATTCTACCTGACATGGAGTTCCAGCGGAAACATTACTTGCATCACCAAGATATGAAACAATCTTCAGAGTTCCAATCAGGCCCATCTTTTTGTACTTCAGTTCTGAATGGCTGACCTGCCCATAGGAATAGTTGCACAAATTAGTGACAACCTCTTTTGTATGGATAACTATGACATAGATTAACGTGAACACTAGATCAATGTTATAGACACTCTGTATCACAAAGACACTGAATATTAATACTGCACCTGCTTCCGTACTACCATCAGAAGTTCATTTGCAATGGAAGATCCAAAACAGTGTGCACTAGTTCGAGCTGACAGTGCTAGACTACTGAAAACCTCATAGACCTGCAATATTGCAAGAGATAGTGAAATTGACATGTGTATATTCAAAATATACAGCCTACAGAAATAAAAGTATAAAGAGTATCAACCCACCTTGTGCAAATTCTCAACACTATAACCTTCCAAGTAATCCAAGATACCTGAGTAGGAGAACTTAAGTATGTCAAGATGACTAACAAATGAATTCTCCATGAGAAAAAGTCATACAGATACCATTTATATGAGAAGAGAGTGGAATCAATTCCTGCACAAATTTGGACACCAGCAAAGCCATTGCCTCCAAGGCAGAGCTCACTTCAAAACTAACACCAGATCCCAGATGAGTAATTAGAGAACCAAGAACCTGCATATATCACATATCAGAAACACCGGCTTGTGTTGAAGGCACAAGGGATGACAAATAACTGACTAGGCTGCTTACTTCCTGTCTTGAATAAGTATCAGTAAACTCTTCAAACAGGCTAGTATATGCATGAATGCCAAACTCCCTTGCTTTTTGTTCTTTGCAAGCCAGTAAGTACTCGGACAAACAAAGAAACGAAGAATAATAATCCTAATAAGAATCAACAGAAAACTATTGAAAGCATTTGAAAGAATGTAATTTGTGGCAGTTCAGGAAACAGTATATATTAAGCCAAACAATAACTTTACACTGGATAATTGTGACAAGTACCTGTACTAACTCTTTGTTCCCTCGAATGCACTGATCAAGCATAACTTCCTGAATGCAATTTTCAATAATTTTCTTCTTGAAAATTTTCAAAATGCTCTTTTGCATGTGGTCTCCATTCGTATACATGAGCACAAGAAGCCATATGTCTATAACTTTGTGATCCTGAGGTTTCTTGAGGCTGTTCAGTTCTTTTAAAATCTCCTGACAGAGCATCTATATAGCATAGCAAAAGCACACAGGCTACATTAACTGGAGGCCTACATTCTAAAAACATAAACAAGTAGACAGACATCAAACTTACATTCTTAAATCGAAGACTTGATCTCAAAGCATCAAGAATAGACACCTCTGAATTGTCCATTACAGACTTTCCCTTTAGTTTATTTTGTTGCAATGCACGAGAACTCGACACCCCAACAAACTTTAAGTGCTGACGAACATGTGAGATAATTCTTCGAACATTAGATTGTTTAGCAGAAAGCAATAAAAATCTAAGTAAATATGGCATGTGTTCAGCATCAATGGATCTAATACACGACAATGCTATGGTGATAACTTGTTCTTGCAACTCATCATCTAAATTCAAGTTCGAAAAAGAGTCGAGCACCGGGACAATTACAGCTGAATCTTCTTTAAGCATTTCTTGGAGGGAATCAATCACAGACTTATTATTAGTTTGATCACCAATAATCTCAGGCAATGATCCAATGATCTCTTTCTTTAAATGTAAAGGACAAATAATGAGAATTTCCATTAATTTATCAGTAAATGATTTTGGATCAACGAGAAAATCAAGCCACCGAAATTGATTGATAATAAGCCTACCAACATCATCTTCTAGAGACTGTGATTTCTGTGTCTCCGAATTTATGTCAAAGAATTCTGGAAGTTTCTCAAGGAGCAAGTTCATTAGGTCTAGTTGAATACACGGAACCAGTAAGAGATGCCGAACTAAGCTGTCGTTTCTGCCGGGATTTAAAGAGCTCAGAATTCTGAAATCACAAGAAAATTAACTAGTTTTAGTTAACAATTGAACCGAATTTTCGTAATAAAATGGCGAAAAATTAATTGACCTAGCAAAATTCTTCGGAGACTGAATATAGGAAGAGAAACCGAGAAGGAAATGGGAACGAAGCGTGGAGTCTTGGGAGAAGAGACTGGTGAGGTGGCGACGGAGCTTGTTGGTGTCGGAAGGAAGAACCGGCGGTCCGGAGTTGTACATTAAGGTACAACCGGCATCGGCCAAAATAGACGCCATTTTCTCTATTTCTGAATCAGAGGATTTGGGGATTTTGGAAGGAGGAACTGGGAATGAACTTCTCGACGAGGAAGAGGAGTCTCGTTTAAGCGACGACGACATTTGCTGGTGAAGGAACACCATTTTCTCCGGCGAAGAGGTACTATGCGACGTCGTTTTGTTCTGGAAGTTGGCCACTGCGACGGAGAGATTTGAAAAGGCGCCAAAATTTTATGGGTTGGCAGGAGGATTCTTAAATTAAAGTTTCTTTTTAAAATTTTGGGCCGATAATGGGCCTGCTCGGCCCAGTACAAGTGTACTCCTACGGCGAGATCTCGTAGGACTGAAGTGAAGCATGAAAATCTACACTCCTATCACGAGATCCCGATGGACTTGAATAGAAGTCCGAGTAAAAGGAGAGGTTTTCTTTCATTTCTATCAATACTGCCTCAAGACTCGAGTGTATGGAAATGGAAACCGCCTCAAGATCACATTTTATCTCATAAAATATAACAACTTAACATTAGATTATTAACAATTAAATACAAAATCATTTGTGTGTGTATATTGATATATGTATTGTTTTTCAAACTAGTTAAAGGTTAAAAAATAAACTTTTTATATACATATTCACAAAGGTAAAGTCAGAATTAACTAACTAAAGGAAAGTCAAAATAATTAAAAAGTAAAATTAGTTAAATAATATTATAAAAGTAATAAATAAATTAAGGAGTAAATTAATAACTTTTTAAAATATATACAGTAAAATATATATAATTTTAATAAATAAGTTTAAAATATAAATATAATAATAAATAATTTTAAAAAATTTATAAAATCGAAGGGCCCATACCCCCTTAAGTTTTGAGGGAGCTCCGCCCCTACATATTCACATATATATTGTATTTTTTAAAACAATTTAAAAAGTTGAATAAAGCCAACTATCATGAAGAAGTAGATTTTGTTTGAATTGAGTATAGATTTGTAAAAAAATTTTAAAAAATATGAGTAACTTATAAATATAATATTATTAAAAAAATTGAAAAATAAATTATGTTAATCCCAAAGGAAGTATAGATTTGTAGAAATTTTTTAAAAAATATGAGTAAAATATAAATATAATATTATTAAAAAAATTGAAAAATAAATTATGTTAATCCCAAAGGTTGTATAGATTTGTAGAAATTTTTTAAAAAATATGGGTAAACTATAAATATAATATCATTAAAAAAATTGAAAAATAAATTATGTTAATCCCAAAGGTTAAGGCTTGTAATAAGATTTAAAAGCTGTTTCTTATTTTTTTTTTAATTTGAATCTTTTTATAATATGCAGTCAACTAATCAACAATAAGCTAATTAAATAAATTATTCAAAATGAATCAAATCGATACACGATACCTAACGTCATAGCTAATCCAAAAAATGACTTTCATTGACATGTATTATGTATACTACATCATTGAATTGGATTTTAAAGGCACCATTAAAAAAATAAATTTACACATATAACTTTGCATTTTTATTAAAAATTTAAAATTTGAATTTTACTTGCAAATAATTATTAAAATAAAAATGGTAACTCTTTTATACGTGGTAATCAACCCATTGTTATTTTCATTATTTTTAAATTTTTATAGGATAATAATATTTATTTGGAATTTAGATAAAATTATAAATAGATTAATAGAGAGAAAATTTACAGCTAATTTTTACAGTAGTCTTTTTTCTTATATTTTAATATTAATGAGTGAATGCTAATGAAATTTTATATCACACCACGATTATTTTTTAAATAATTATAATGCGAATAACTTGGAGTTACATGATAAAATAAACAAAGATAAATCCATAAACTCGTATAAAAATAAATAAAAATCTCTATCTATTTTGATAAAAAAAAATTATGACATTGTAAATATTTTTAATGTACTTCATTAATTTAACGTCATAATAAAAATCTCTCTATGTATATATATATTCTAAAATTTAAGAATTAAAATGTATATTTTTCACCTTAATTAGTTATTAGAGTTGTAAAAATGCAACTAGGAACTTGTATGAAAATGATTGCAATTATATTTTTTATTGATCTATAATTTCATTAAAATTAATAATAACATATTTTTTAAAAGTTAAGTCGTAAAATGTATATTTTAATCGAGATATGCAGCACCTAAAAAATAATAATTATAATACGATATACAAACTTAATTTTATTTATTATAATACGTTATAAAATCTTAATTTTATTCTTATTAAGTTTTGAGTAGCATAACAATTGTAGAAAGCTTTTAAATAATATACATGTGGAATATTAATATAAGGTAAATAATAAATACCCTCTCTCTAAAGTTAATGAATGAAATGTTTTCAACCAAATAACCTTATCTTTTTTCTTTTTTAGGGAATGTATTTAATTAAAATTTCAAATAAAAAATTACTAAAAATTTTATACACAAAAATTTATAATTTATTTAAATCAAACGATGATGTTGTTGAATAGATATTATAATATATGTGCATAGTTACTTAAAGTGTGTCTAAATATTTAAGATATAGTATAATTGTTATATCTAAATTTTTAATAGTATGTTGTATATATGTAATTAAAAAATAATAATATTAGAAAACACTGTTTAACTTATATAAAAAAATAATAAGTAGATAAACATAGAATGGGTCAAAAAAAGGGGTAATATTAAGAAAATAATATCATTTATTCTAAATATCCGTTACGTCTAACATGAAATATCAAAAAAATGAAGGTAAAAAAACGTTGTTTTCATACATCATTTATAATAATAATTAAATCTTATAAAATGATATATAAAAGTGTCCTGTAAGGCGGTTTGTTTTCCATATTATCTTTGATAAAGACTGGGAAAGTCAAATAGCGTTACTCTTTTTTTCTTTTTTTAATATATTTTATAATACAACAATTTTCAAATAAAACACTTTCCTATTTTATTGATTTACAAATTTGGCCCTGGATTTTCCACGCCACGTCATCACGCGGGAGTTATATTTATGCGCCAGCTTAATTTCTTGCCCCAATACCTCTCAAACCTTATCATATCTCCAGCAAAAATGGAAGAGCTCAAGCCCCGCCCAGCAAATTCCTCCCCTCTAACGCCGGTAGGTTTTCTAGAAAGAGCCGCGACGGTTTACGGCGACTGTCCTTCCATCATTTACAACAACATCTCTTACACTTGGTCTCAAACTTACCGTCGATGTCTTCAGTTAGCTTCTTCCCTTTCGTCTTCCGGTATCACCAGAGGCGACGTCGTTTCCGTCATCGCTCCCAATATCCCAGCCATGTACGAGGTTCACTTCGCCGTTCCCTTCGCCGGCGCCATTCTCAATAATATAAATACTCGTCTTGACTCTCGTACTGTATCCGTACTCCTGCAGCACAGCCAATCAAAGCTCGTGTTAGTTGATTATCAGTCGTCGAATATTGTTCTTGAGGCCGTCTCTTTGTTTCCGTCTAATGCGAAACGGCCTCCTTTGGTTCTCATCACTGATGATTCAGATCATGATGTTGATCATAATTCACTGCAAACATCTGATTCTGATTTCTGTTGCACTTACGAGAGCTTAGTGGAGAAAGGTGATCCTGGATTTAAGTGGGTCCGGCCGAAAAAACGAGTGGGATCCGATGATATTGAACTATACGTCGGGTACGACGTCGTCCCCTAAAGGTGTTGTGCATTGCCACCGTGGGATTTTCATTATGACCGTGGATGCTTTGATCGATTGGTCCGTTCCGAAACAACCAGTGTATTTGTGGACCCTAGCCATGTTTCACGCCAACGGATGGAGTTTTCCGTGGGGCATGGCGGCGGTTGGTGGGACCAACATCTGCTTACGTAAGTTCGACGCCGCCATAATTTACAGTTTGATCAGAAAACACGGCGTCACTCACATGTGCGGGGCACCGGTAGTCCTTAACATGATATCGAATTCTCCCGACAGCAAACCGCTACAAAAACCGGTTCATATTCTGACAGCCGGAGCTCCGCCACCGGCTGCCGTGCTGTTTAGAACTGAGTCTCTGGGATTTATAGTGAGCCACGGATATGGTTTAACCGAAACGGCAGGACTCGTCGTGTCATGCGCATGGAAATCGCAGTGGAATCGGCTGCCGGCGACGGAGAGAGCGAGGATGAAATCCAGACAAGGAGTGAGAACAATAGGGTTTACAGAAGTAGACGTGCTTGATCCAGAATCGAGACTCAGCGTTACTCACGACGGAGAGTCGCTCGGCGAGATTGTATTCCGAGGCGGAAGCCTCATGCTCGGCTATCTTAACGACCCAGATGGAACTCGCAAATGCATGACGGACGACGGATGGTTTTACACCGGAGACGTCGGCGTGATTCACCCGGACGGTTATTTAGAAATCAAGGATCGATCAAAGGATATTATAATCAGCGGCGGAGAAAACATAAGCAGCGTGGAAGTCGAGTCGGTGCTGTACACACATCCGGCGGTGAACGAGGCGGCGGTCGTCGCTCGGCCCGATGAGTTCTGGGGCGAGACGCCGTGCGCGTTTGTGAGCTTGAAAGCCGAGTTGACAAGGAAACCGACGGAGAAGGAAATTATAGAGTATTGCAGAGCGAAGTTGCCGCATTACATGGTGCCCAAAACGGTGGTCTTTAAGGAAGAACTACCGAAAACTTCGACTGGAAAGATTAAGAAATTTGAACTGAGAGAGATTGCCAAAGCAATGGGAAAATCCAGAGTGAGTCGATTGTAGTAGTGTAGCTCAGAACTGGGTCGGAGCCGATTTGACTCAGAATAATGTGATGATGAATTTATATGCTAAAAAAGTGTTTGTTTTTTAATTTATTTTAAAAAAATTATTAAAAAAATCATAATATTTTAAAATTTTTAATTCAAATAATTAAATATTTTATTTATTAATAATAAATTTATTAATATTAATATATATAAAATAAATATATAATGAAATTTAGGTTTTAAGTTATATTCGTAGTTTTCGCTGAAAAAATCAAACACTTCTGTATTTCATTAAACTCATTTTTCATTGTTCATGTGTATTCATATTTATCCATTCAGGGATATAATAACAATAACGGATCCCGAGTTGTTAAGATCTTGCCGACATGTATTTACTTTCTCATTTGTGTCAAAAACGTCTCCAAAAACCTATTAAAATAACTGATGTGTCATTTAGTTTTAGCTAAAATATCCAACAAAATTTAATATTATGATGATAATTTATATTTTAATTTAACTATTACAATGGTGATCTAATGTCGCTTTGTTCCGGTTTTCAAATTGAGAAACATATTAAACATTAAGATAAGAGTTTTTTGTTATATCATGTTATCAAAGTTGTGTGATATTAAATGTGATAATAACATTTTTATTTTTAAACTTTAGTGAAAATAATAAATAAAAATATGATTTAACTAATTTCAACAAATAAATTTTCGTTGAAAATTAAAGATAAAAATAAAAATAAATTATTAAAATTTTTATCTTTTATCTTTCTTCATCTTCTCCGAAAAAAGAAACGCAATATTTACTCCAAACAACTCTTTATTTTGCTAAATAGTTTCGTCAATCGTCTCCCCAATTCAAAAGAAAAAAAAATCTAAATGAAAAATTACAGCACTTCGAGTCAAAGAAGAAAAAAAAAACAGTCGGCTTTTTCGGTAAGCACAGATTTTTGTTACTTTAGAAGCGTAAGTGACAGGCAAAATAACAACGCACACTTATCTCCCCTATGACATTCCATTTTTATCAGTCAACCCTTTAATTAAGGGCAGTATGGTAAAATTACGTACTATTTTATTTTTCTATTCCTTGTTTATATCTGACTCTTTTGCTTTCCATGGCTGTCATCGTAGTTCAAACACTTCTACATCTACAGCAAAAGGTTGTTCAATTTCACAGGGAAGTGTCATGTCAATTGAATGTTGACAGAGGCCTGCATCGTGGACAAGTTCTCCAAGCCCCACGAGTCCGACCACCAGAACCAGAACAACTAGTTGTTTGTCTTGATTTTTCTCTTGATACACCGCCTAACCTTAGAACTATATCGGATTTCTAGATCAGTGAGGTAAGAAAAAAGGACGGCAGCTACGAAATAAATATGGATTAAATTTGTCATTGATTTTTTAAATATTAGATAAATTTAATTTAAATTCTTTAAATTTTATTACTCTAATTATTTTAATAAAAATAGACTATTAACTAATTATTTATGAGAATTAAGTATATTTTTTTAATATTTTTTTAACAAATAAAATCTGAAACATTAATAGAAATATGTATTAAAATTCTTTATAATTATTAATTATTATTGACATTCTTATTAAATCAGAGTAATTAAGTAATTGTATAAAATTTTATTAATAATTTGAATGGCATGGATAAATTTATTTAAATAAGAGAATTTATGTTTTGATTTGCAATTTTACCAAAGTTTGTACTCTACAATATTATTATCCTTATGTTAAATTGTCAATTTGGATATTTCTATTTAATCACTTACAGAGAGAACGCAAGGTACTCTCCCCTGAGCTTTTAGGAAGTATTCAATAAATACCTATGACTTGAGAAAATAGAAAGAGTTTTGGAAAATTAGAGAGATACGCTTGAGTTAAATGGATTAGTTTGACTTGTTAGATAATTATTATTTTAATTTTTAAGTTTTGATAAAATAACAATATAAAATATAATTTTTTCATAATAAATAATTAATCTCCATTATTTTTAACATATTAAAGATTAAAAATGTTAAATTTTAAAAAAATTTATTTTATTTTATTATTTTAAATAATTTTAAAAATAAAAATATAGTTTTCTAAATTTGAATTTTAAATAAATTTAAAAAAATTGATATAAAAAAAATACTCCAAACTTTTTATTTATTTATTTATTGTAATGATTATAAAAATTTTAGATAAATAATATATATTTAAAAAAATTATATAAATGATTGAAGAAAAGTCAACGAGATATTTTTAATTTTTTTAAAATTTAAGATTATTTAACAATCTCTAAAATTTAGAGTTCCTCAAAAAGTTTGGAGTAAATAAAAAGTCATTATTTTGGAAAGCATGGATGACTTATTTTATATAAATAAAGAAATTATATTTTATTGTAAACATTTAGAAATTTAGGCATTCTTATCTCGTTCAGGGATGGAGCATGCCCTTTTCGTTGATGTTGCGTAAACGTCTGTAACATGTCCACAACCACAGAGCATTAAGTGCTGTCCAGCGTCCAGTCCAGTCCATCCCATTCCATTCCATTCCAATAAACAGCGAAACTCCCAAACAAAAACGACAACGAATTGGTGTCCCATTTAATATGGACAAATCACAACTATAGCCAAGTGGCCACGGGTTGGCACTCCTCACGGCCTGCTTCGATCTCTCACAATGTAAATGATAGTGACGATTTTTATATTAAAAATGTAAGGTGTTCTATTTATTAATAGTAAAGTTTACTATATTAATGTGTGAGTTAATTTTTCTTTCGTTGACGGTACAATTTTTTCTTAAATGAGGATAAACATCGCTCAAATATAAATATAGATGTTCAAAATCACGCTAAACTCAAATCAATCAAAACTCTTAACTCTTTTAAATTTTTAATATAATATTAATAAATTGTAATATATAATATTAAAAATATATATATTCTATTACATGTAACCGTAAAATAATTTTCGTATTAAAAATAATCGTTAATTTAATATTTTTTATTATTTTTTAATTTTTAATTATATTAGCATAAATATCCCATATATTTTTGCTTTTGATCGGTGCATTCATGATATATAATACCTTTCATTTTTTCTTTTTTAAATTTGAAGTATTAACAATGAATTGGTTATTAATCAATTTGATAAATTCTCTATTCAAAACTATGACCTCCAACATTTGATCATTAAATCACAATTAATTATTGTGAGATGAAGATCTTACACATTAAATTTTAATAAAAAATATATATGGGTGTACTTAAAATTGATATTACCAAACACTTTTTTAATTTTATTTTTAAAAAACAACATAAGAATTATAATACCAAACGAAGTTATCACAAAAAATAAAAATAATGCATTCAACATAAATTTACAAAACAAAAATTCATAAATTTTACTTGTGTTAATACATATAAAAATTCTTGCACAACTTATTATTTATATAAATTAATATGATAATATTATATTATTAATATATGACTTATATAATTTATTATTTTTGTAATTTTATAAGATATAAGTGACAATGATGCCATACTACTAGATTTCATTGTATAAATAATTAAGTTTTTATAATAACTTGTTTATATTGATATTAAATGTTCATTGTTGTATTAAATATGTATTTTGATAATTTATATTGCATTACATATGTTAATTGTTTGTATTATTTTAATTTAGTCAATCTTAACAAATTGAAATCTGCAACGTCACCATTTATAGCCACCGATCTCCTCTGTCGAGCTTGTATGTAAACTATAATAAATTTCGTCATATTTGCCATCCCATGAAATCAAGGATTGTATAGTCAAATTTGTTAGGCTAAGAATATTGAATATTTAATATCGATGATTCGTAACATGCAAAGTTATAACTAATATACAATATCAATATAAATTTTAAAGTTTCCATCTAAAAAATAATAATATTCAAAATAAAAATGAGAACATAAATTATATAAAATTTGTATTATGTGTTGGAGAAAAATGTTTTAAAAATATTATTTAATTTTATGAGTTATATTTTATAAATTATTATTATTATATGGTGGTTATAATATTTATTTTACACCATTAATCCTATCAATTATTTAGATTTAATATATGAGTTATAAAAAAATATTAATGTGTTTTAATATTTTCTTTAAATCTTAAAATATTTTATTAGTATATAAAGAATATTTTGCATGCATTTTGATGTACAAAAATAAAAAGGAAAAAGAGAAGACAAAACTATATGTCTATATGTTTTAACAAAAGTTATATTAGTAATTGTAACATCGAAGACTTGACGTTTATCTTCCAATGGTCGTGTTCATCAAGGAAATTGGTTGTAAGCATTAGGTTGAATCTCAGAACCATAGAGAAACGTCATTACCTACATGAGGGCAGAACTCTTTAGTTTTAGGACAACGCTTTTTAGCGTGCTTCATTATGCTTAGGCCAGAATTTCTTTACCCTTTTTTACTTTAATTTATTATTTATTTATTTTAATTATTTTTGTTACAATTTATATTTATAATTGTGATTGTGATATTTGTATGTTTAATAGAATATTAACAAATATATCCAAAATTATGTAGTATCAATGTCAATTTATAATAGTAATTTATAATTTTTTATTGTGTAATTTTGATACAAACAAAATAACACATTTAATTCTATAACATTGTGTAACTCTAATACAAACACTATATAATAATAATAATAATAATAATAATAATAATAATAATTTATTATTTAATTATTAAATGGATAAGTTTGTATTGTAGTATAAAAAGTATGATGGTGGGCGGGGTTGGTATTTGATAAATCAGTCCAAGTCAAAGGTGTCCTTTATTATTAAAGTCGACGCACAATAGAAATTAACATTTTTTAAATGGGATTTTTCAAATAGATCAATTATTCGCTGGTTGGCAACAAGAAAAGATTTTTAATACTTTTTTTGGAGTCATCTTATCTGTCTTTCTAAAGATTGAAGGGACTATTTTCTGCGGAAAATGATTAATAAGCCAAATAACAACTGGGCCCCATAACTTTTAAATCATACACTTTCTCTTTAATCACCGGACAAAGAAAATTGAGCGACATTTCTTTAAATTTAAATAAGTAACGAGAATTGCATAAAATATGATAATAAGGAAATATCTTTCTTTTTCATAAATTTTTTACTCTTTTTTTAAGGTATAAATGTTTTAGGTCAGAATATGTCTATTTTTTTTAAAATTCGATAAACATTTTAACAGATTTTTTAGTGACTGAAAAAATCGTTTAATTACCACATAAAATCTTTACTCTTTATTTTTATAAAAGTTACAATACATTTTGTCACAAATTATTACTATGTTTTCTTATAAAAATTAATGATAAATATTACACACAAAATAGTTTTGTATAAGTTTAAATCTATGGTTTATAAAATAAAAAAAAAATCATATTAACTTTTATTTTAAGTTGGGCTAGAATATAAGTTACCAAATCTAAGGATTGCAATATAATTACTTAGTTTGGTCATCCATACTATACCTGTGCGTGGACATATAATTTTATTTTTGGTGGCTATTCAAGAAAATGTAGCAGACATAACTTTAATGAAAATTTAAAAATTCTATTCCCCTAAATTAAACTATCAACTACGTATGTAATTAGCTACAAGTTTACCATCTTTTTCATTTAGGTCCCCTTTATAATTAATATATGTGGGCATTAATTGGGCTAATTAATTTGATTTCCCTAACAAAATGAAAGTAGAGATGACCTAAAATAAAATTAAATATGTGCATCATGTTATGATAGATTTTATTTAATAAGGTTTTGAGGTATATATAATTTTAAAAGAGAAATATTAAGATAGGGTAGTTTCAATAAAATTATTTAATAAAATATATCATATATTTTAAAATTTATCTCATATAAAATATTATTATTGTTATAAATTACTTTTATTTCTAGAGTTAAAAGTAACATTAAATCTAGAGATGGCAAAAAAATACGGCTCAGTTCAGGTGAACTTGATTTTTTAAGATCGGGTTTAATTCGACCATATATATAAACTGGACTGGGTTATTATAATCTGGACTGGGTTAATTTCAGTTTTTTTTTTTAGTTTCAAATAAATTGAAGTTTGGTCAGATTGGATTGGATTAAAATTCGACTCATAAACAAAAAAAACTTATTTTTTCGAATTTTTAAAGCCTAATTTTTTACTCGATTTGTTCTGAATTTGGGTTTTGATTCTACTTGATTTTATTAAACCTAAATTCAGATTGGGTTAAATGTATAAAAAATAAACTTGAGTCCGGACCGAATTTTTTTTTACTAAGCCTAATTAAATGTATATGTGGGATCATCATATCTAAATTTTTTTCATTAATTAATCATAGCAGTAGACCATACCCCGTTGATTTTATATTCACCGAACAACTTGATACATATACGGCATCTTTAAAATTAATCAGTCATTGTTTTGATTTGACGCATAAAATTAAATAACGATAGAAATAATTTAATTAATTTATGAAAACATCGATGGATGCATGCATGCTCGCCATGGCCAACTCGTCTAATATTTAATTGAAAGTTGGTAATACGAAGAATATTAATTGTCTAATTAATAATTAATTAATGTGCCCAAATTAATTCGATCTTTGATATATATATATACCCAACAAAACCCGAATTCTTGAAGTCATGCTAACTACTCTATATTTAACGTGTTGCATTAAAACTTGAAGTAAAGAAAATAACTGAAGAAAAAGGCAATTAAATCCAAGTTTTCTTAATTTTTGAATTGTTTAAAATAATTGATTAAAATAACCCGAACCTTCAAAATTATTTATTAGATTACAAGCATCTTCAAAAAGACATTTAATTAATTAATGAATAATTTTTATTAAAAAAATTACACACCCAGTAATTTCTAAAAAGAATCGAGGCATAAAAATAATTTATTATTTCTATCGCTCGCTTTGTATACCAATTAGATCTAAATATATTTAACTCTAATTGTGAGGTAGTTAGAACATAGTTAGCTTATAAAGT
This sequence comes from Melia azedarach, assembly GCA_028052125.1. Taxonomy (NCBI): domain Eukaryota; kingdom Viridiplantae; phylum Streptophyta; class Magnoliopsida; order Sapindales; family Meliaceae; genus Melia; species Melia azedarach. Next base: position 12,489,233 of record CM051405.1, read on the forward strand.
AAAAAGAAATTTTATTTTAAAATCTTTACCTACTCTCGAAGTGATATTTTAAAAATTGGGTGAGGGACAAATGAAGTGACGACGTTTGGCATGCATTAAATTACATTCCTCAGCCACAGGACTGCCCAAATTGTGAGGTTATTATTGATTCGATCATTTAGCTGTATGTATATTTTTGACTTTATTAAAGTTGCGTAATATTATTGGATCGATAATCTTAATTCCGGCTTCCTACCCATATATAATTAATCCCCATTATATATATAAGCATGGAAAATCAAAATGAATTTGCCAATATTTTATTTTTATTTCAATTGGTGGAGGAGCGCAGAATAATATTAATTCATAATTAATTAAGATATGCAGTACAAATTTTATAGCATAAACTATAATATGTAAATTAATATTGTATTTATATATCCGATGGAAAATGACTAATTTAATTATTTAATTTTCTTGTCAGAGCACTTCGTTGTTTCTGCATGCATTAATTACGAAGAAGCCTATACGTAAAATAAGAGCACGACTTATTAATTTTTTCAGCAAGATTAGGCAAATATGAGCAACTGTACAATTGATTTAATTAATTAGGTTAATTAATAGTAGTAAGAGAGTAAGGGCTAGGTTCATCTAAAATTAATAATTAATGCTTAAATATATATGCAGCAGCATAGTAGGAATTTAACATGTCTTCAACGTGATCGATATAGTCCTCGAAGAAATTATTATTTAGCTTCTTAATTTATCTTAATTTCTACTTGTTAAACACATTAATTTAAATATCACAATATTCAAACTAAAATCACAATATCATTGCTCGTTATATATATATACATCTAAAAAAAATTATATATTTTTGTACCGTTCGTGTTGATTAATTGTCTGCATTCATAAACAAGTTAATTTTATGATCCCATTAAATATTAATTTTTGATTTAATTTTAAATATTGGATTAATTGGGAGTGAGCTTTAATTATTTTAAATTTTATAATCTAATTCAATCCACCAATTTATGATCAATCTGCCAACGTAATAAATTCATTAATTAAAAAAATTAATGTATTGGATTGGAGAAGTCAGAGAGCAAATTAATGAGATTGAATTGAATAATTTATTTTGATACTTGTACGCGCAAGTATGGAAGATGAAAATGTTACCTGATCAGAAGTTTATTAATTAATTGTAAGAAAATAGTTTTCTCATATAAATTAATTAGGAGGAAGGCCGAATCTAATTTTGATTAAGCTTACGTGGAACATTGAGTCGATACTAGACATCTCAATCAAAGACCGCCTTGTTATATATGTTACCACTTAACTACAGTTTGATACTAATTAGACCAAAATGGAATGATAAACGACGAGCCAAAGAGCTAGCTAACTAAATATATATGAAAAGAAAGATCGAAGCTCTTGTATATTCAAAGCTAGCATTACAACAGGGAATTAATTAAGCATAGATAATAACATATATAAGAAACGACGAGGACGACGTACGTCTTATTTCAAATCCAAGCATATATATCACGCAATTATATTACTACAGATACAGGATCCTTGAGCAGCGAAGTAACTTGATCCTTCATCAAATGAGAATTTGTATAACGATCTCCATCTTTGTAAATAAAATTGCAAGTACGTGAAAGATTAAGAATTCTTTCAAGCAGAGGAAATGAAACGGCCGTTGGATTGTTGTTATCGTTGATGATCAGAAAATATTCTTGATTTATATCTTTCCAAGCATTTGCAACTTCTTGACGTAATACTTCAACTGCTTCTTCTTCGGATGCGCCAAATTGGTTCATGTAGCATTCCACAGCAGAGGCTATGTGTCCTCTCCTTTGCTCAAACTGCATGGGCGCAGTTAGTTTATTTATTACAGGGTGATAAATAAATTGAAGTGTTGTACATGATAATAGGGTTCAATTATAGAGAGCAAGCTAGCTTACCTCATGGCTTTGGATGTCATCTGAGATTCTACCAATAATAGATGCGGCTTTTATAATTTTAGGGTTTGTGAAAACCCATTTAAAAGCATCCTCAGTTGCAAAATCTCCCATTCCCAGGAATGAATTTGTTACAAGCATAGGAATACCACTACTCCTCAATGCAATCGAATTATATTCCTCCATTGTTGGAACATAGCCTTCGTTCAACCATTTGGCTTGTGCAAACTGCACCTCTACTAGTTCTTGCATCTAATCATTATCAACAACATATATACAATATCAATCCAATTTAACTAACTAGTATCTGATTGATATATAAAAATTAAGTGATGTTATTTAAGTTATAACCAATGACAATGTGACATTGACACAAACACAATCTAATTAAATTAAAACTTTAATACCTAGCATATATTTATAAGGCATTAAATAATTATAAAACAATTATCAAGTATCCACACACTTGTATTTCACAAATCTAATTAATATAAAAGTGGATTAATGCGCAAGTCTATACCTTTTCTTTTGCATAATGTATGCAATACGATTTTCCCTCTTTTGTCAATTCTTCATCTATTTCATTATAAATATCTAGGAGTGTCTTATAAATTATTTTCATGTACTCTGGAAGTACATCTATAGTATCCATATTCCATCTGCAAACCAAACAAATGAAAAAAAATCAATAATTAATCTTTAATAAGTAGTAAAAATTATTCTAAAATCAAATAACATTACAATAATATAATTGATTATTATATATATAATTCCCAAATATTATTCTATTACGTTTATCATATTTCTTCAATGTAATGCATAAATTAAAAAATAACGAAAAGAAAAATTATAGATATGTATATGCATGGTAACAACCTCTTGACAGCATCTGTAAAGAGTTGGAGCTCTTCAAAGGTACCATAGGCATCAAATGTATCGTCCATGACTGATGTAATGCAAATTACTTTGGTCAATATTATTCTAGATAAAGCATATTTTGGCTCAAAATACACTCCCAATATCCAAAAATATAACTCCACTAATCTGTCTCTTGCATATTACAATTTTGTGCTGAACTCTAAATCTCTCCACTACCTGAATATATTTCAATTACAAATCAAATTAAAATCAATTATTTTGATAAATTAAATATGAACTCACTTGTATATCAATAGCAATGAATTTGAAACATATTGTTTGCAATTTGTGAGAAATATTAAAAAGAAACGAAAGCCATTATGGGCCGGCCTTTTATAAGGTTTGACTAAATTATCTTTGAAAAGTTATGTTGTGAATCTTTTTTGAGAAATTTACATTTGTACTTCTAAGATCCACATATTTCTAGTAAATTGGTTGGATAATCAATGTTTTTGACGAAAATAATAGAAAGCCATCTGGTTTTAGTATTTTATAGATATAGATTTTATAAACTGTATGTTGTACGTGGGATATTAATTTTTGAGCCCTTGATGTTTTATAGTTTTACAGAGAAATATATAGTTTACCTATTTATAACAAACATGTCCTTGATTCGTATTGAAAGTAGACTAAGAATTTATTCTACACAAATATATTGATAATCCATATTCTTATATGTTAAAATATAGAATTATTTTAAAATTTCTTTTTTATGACTGAATATTTATTTTTTAGGACTAAAAATTTCTTTAATACAACTAAAAAACTCTTCAATATAATAAGAAATGTCTTTCGTATAACTTATTGAAAATTTATTTAATATTTATCTTTGAAGTCGTCATAGAAAAATGAATTTTTTTTCATCTTACACTATATATGCTCAATTTTTTATTGTAAAAATAAGTTTTTTTTGCCTTTAATATTTAAATGATTTTGAAATGTAATTCGTATGTGTTAGAAATGTAATAAAAAGTTTAGAACACGTAACAAAAAATTTAAAAGTTGTAATAAAAGATTAGGTAACTATAAGTAAATATGAAATACTTTACCTTGTTAACCCACTAAGCTCCTTTTGGTGTTCTGCATGTAAAATATTAAAATCTAACTTTGCAAACTTGAGCAAAGTTTGATTGTGCAAATCGTCTCTTGCATAAATATAAAAAAAACACCTCGCTTGTATTCTTGGCACTGCTTTGCGAATAGGACAATAGAGAGCATGATTTATTTGTTGAGCAAGATTAGAGCTAACATGATCATGATCAGGTACCAATGATTTGAGGTAACTAGTGAAAGAAATGGCTTCATCTAGTATTTCTTCTCCATGAATGGCCAAATGTCTTGCCTCGTACAAACTTAACATGCCTTCAACATCCTTTTTCAACGACTCTTTGAAGAATTTGCTTTTTTCATCTTTGAACTTGTTAAATACATCTTGTGACATTTAAAAATACATGTAATATTAATAATTGAAACTAATGAGCTTCTACTTAATTTTAAGAATATAATAGTTGATGTGTTTGATTAATATAACAACATATATCCAATAGTAGCAAGTTAATTAAAATGCAACATATAAGCTGACTAGACATTTTGTTGAATTAATTTTCCTTGCATGCGATTTTTTAATATTTTTAATTTAGCTTTATACATATTTTGAGAGTTAAACTCATTTACGTCTCTCTTAACCAATTTTCTCTTATTTATTTATTTGTGTTTACTTGAAATAAAATTTGTTCACTCCATTGAAATTGAACTAGAAAAAAAGTTAAGTTAGATTTATAAGCAATATATGTACATAATATTTGTCATAAGTTTGTCTAATATTGAAAACGCTGTTCGTAAAATTGTGTACCTAATTGTTTTGCTTAATTAGACACAGAAGCTCGTTACGGGATAATTTGAAGGTCTGCGGTTCATACACATACCATCACACATCATTTTCAAGTAAATACGTACGCTTTTTAAATTACAAATTCATTCCATGAAACAAGTAAAAAAATTATTTAATAAATAATCAATTGATCAAATTATATATATATATATATATAAAAGAACATTTATTCATTTCTAAACATTACAAGATCGCAGGATCACAGAACATTTATTCATTCCTAATTATTACGAGATCACAGGAGCACAGAACGTTTATAAATTAAAGTAAAGGTTAAATAAAAGCGAGCGAACATAACTATTACAGGATCACAGGATCCTTAAGCAGCGAAGCAACTTGATCTTTCATCAAATAATTATCCGTGTAACGCTCACCGTCTTTGTAAACAAAATCACAAGCACGCACAAGATTAAGAATTGATTCAAGCAAAGCAAATGGGACAATCCAGCTTCGATTATTATTATTCATCACAATAAATTCTTCGTTGATATCTTTCCAAGCATTTGCATCTTCTTGCTTCAACACTTTTACTGCTTCTTCTTCGGACACACCATACTGCTTCATGTAACATTCCACTGCTGAGGCTATATGTCCTCTCTTTTGCTCATACTGCGTGCATGCATGCATGTATTGTATCATCAACATCAACATCATCATGTGTACACATGTATATACAAATATACAAATATATGGTCGTGTAACAGTGGGGGGGCCACGGGCGTACCTCATGACCTGCGATGTCATCCATGAGTCTAGTAGAAATTGCTGCTGCTGTTATAATCTTAGGATTTGTAGAAGCCCATTTAAGAACATCCTCAGTTGTAAAATCACCCATGCCAAGGAAGGAATTTGTTATAAGCATTGGAGTAGTAATACTTCTGAATGCAATAGACATATATTCCTCCACTGTTGGGATATAACCTTCCTTCAACCACTCGGCTTGTGCAAAGTACAGTTCAATTAGTTCTTGCATCTGATCATCATGCATAGAGGAAAAATTGATCAATATTGGATATAATCATTTAATATATATGCAAATTATTACTAATGATCCAGCAAACGATGTTATTCAGTTATACATATACTGAATGATACCGTTTGATTAATCGACAACTTTAAGTTCATGCATAAAGTGCTAGATATTGAATAATAATCATTTATAAAGAGAATGATATTATATATAGGATCATGATAATTTATATATATATATATATATATATATATATATATGTATTATGTATGTATGTATGTATGTATGTCTATATATAAAACCATGTAGTTATATATGAAGCTAGCTGCAGGGCATGCATGCATGCGGGTGGAAAATATATAAAGGCCTATGTATACCCTTTTTATTGCATAGGGTGTGCATTGTGATTTTCCTTGCTTGGTCAATTCTTCGTCAATTTCATTGTAAATATCCAAAAGTGTCTTGTAAATTATTTTCATATAATCTGGAAGTATATTTATGGCACCGATGTCCCATCTGAAACCCAAATTAGAAAAAAATAACATTATATAGGCAATAATATATATATATATATGTGTGTGTGTGTGTGTGTGTAAATGTTTGAATGATTGATGATTTCTTATAACCTTTTGACAGCTTCTGTAAAGAGTCGGAGCTCTTCAAGGGTACCGTACGCATCAAATGTATCGTCCATAACTGATGTAATACAACTTATTTTGGTCAGCATAATTCTGCCAAAGGTGTATTTTGGATCAACGTACATTTCCATTATCCAAAAATACAACTCCACTAATCTATCTCTTGCATATGATACCTTTGTACTGAAGTCCAAATCTCTCCACCACCTAATTTCAATTGATAAAAATTAAATATTATTTTACACAAATGACATATTTTGCAAGCACAAACTTCCTTAAATCTACAATTTAAGGAACACAATATGCATATATATGGAAGTTTATATAATAAAGAATATCTAATTTATTACCTTGTAAACTCGCTTAGTTCCTTCTGGTGTTGAGCTTGTACAATATTAAAATCTAATTTTGCAAACTTAAGCAATACTTGATCGTGCAAATCATTTGTTGCATAAATATCAAAAAAATCTCTTGCCTCAAATCTTGGCACTGCTTTTCGAATAGGAGTATAAAGAGCATGATTTATTTGTTGAGCAAGTTTAGGGCAAACATGATCAGGTACCATTGATTTAAGGTGGGTACTAGTAAAAGCAAGGGCTTCATCTAGAATTTCTTCTCCACGAATGCTCAAATGCGCTGCCTCATACAAACTCAGTATGCCTTCAACATCCTTTTTCAATGATTCTTTGAAGAACTTGCCTTCTTCATCTTTAAACTTGTTAAATATATCTGAATATCTCAATATTAAGAAATTCATAAATTAAATAGAAACATAAGACAAAAACTTGTTAATAATTCTTAGTTTGATAATGGTGCGATGCAATTAACATACGTGAACTTAATTAATTAACTGATTACATACCGCATGAAATCATAAGCCCTTGTTGTCTGAGCAGTCGAAAACGAAGGGAAACTGTATAGAGATCATCATCACCATCATCAATATTCTTTTCAAATATTTTAACCAATGCATCTTCAATCTCTTTCTCAAAATGATAGGCAACGGCTAAGCGTTGGACGGCATCAATCAGTTGTAGTAGTGATTTCTGAGTACACTTATCAATAACAGTAGCTGTTATCTTGCTCCTCGCCTCTTCTTTCAGTGCTTTGTATTTTTCTTTAGTTGTAGTATCAACTATCTGCATGCACAAATAAATATATATTAATTGCTTGTCAACTTTGTGATACTCAGTTCTACATATTCTATAACATGCCTATACACCTCTGAAGGACAAGTTAGGAAATAGTTTCCCCATATACTGGGAGGGAAATCAGCACAATGACGAATTTCTGAAGCTGAATTGGGAGCAACGTCTGCTGAACTTTGAGTAGACATAGACATATCTATCGTGATGTCTTTGAGAAAAATCACTAAGTTCTCTTAAGATTTTATTTGCTGTGTGAATTTTGGTTGATGAGTTTTCGTTACGAGCACTACCCTATTTAAAGTAACTAAAAACAGCTAGAAACAAAATAATTCAGCCGCCTTTTTATTTTTTAATTTCCGGTCGTAAAGTGGGGCAGCATATATTTTTGGAGTTACACCCGAAAGGTACTGTGTTGGACATCTAGACACCCTAATTTGTCCAATATATTAAATGGGAAAATCTAGCACATTAATTATATGATATTGATATAATAATTTTATGGAATTTTTGTTACTATAAAATTATCTATCTATCTATCTATCTATATATATAATTTGAAAAATTATGAGAGACGTACGTTAATTTATACTTTGATTTTAAAAATGATCAAATTAATATTGTGGTTATACTAAAAGCGGGGCAACTCAATAATATATATATTTTTTAATTATGCCCCACTCAATTAGCCCTCCATGCTCGAATATATAAAGCAGAATTTGTTGACTATACTAAGAATAGATATTTAGAAGGTACTATGTCATATTTATACAACAATATGTATAATACTAAAATTCTTATATATTAAAAAATTCAGAGAGATGTGACAATAATTTATACTTTGGTTTTGAAAATGATCAAATCAATAATATTGTAGTTATACTGAAAGTGGGACACCTCAATATTTTTTTTTTAAATTTTATCCTGCTCAATTGACCCTCTATGCTTGAATATAAAGAGTCTTGCTCTCATATATAAAACATAATTTGTTGACTATGTCAAGAATAGATATTTAGAAGGTAATATGTTGTATCTATACAACAATAGTTTCAAAAATTCAAAGAGACATGACATTAAATCAATGATGTGGTTATACTAATTAAAGTGGGACAACTCAATAATTTTTTTTTTTTTTGGTTTTGTCTCATGCTGGAATATAAAGAGTCTTGCTCTTATATTATCTTTTATTAGTAAATAGGAGACAAATCAAAATTAATTAATATTGTGATTAATGGAGCATACTACATATGATGCTGATAATTAAATAAATAAATAAATATATATATATATATATATATATATATATATATATATATATATATATATATATATATAAGGCCTAATAATATTGCCAGATGCCTCCATGATGGTTGGAAAAATGTCTCCACGATGGCCAATACTCTTCAGGCTTCCTACGTATAACTATAATCCACTATATATAAAAACCTATAGAAGCAAATATTGGCAAAATGAAGAGTACTATTATAAAGACTAAATTTTAAGTTTTGTATTGAGTTAGTTTCAAATCATACCCTTTCAATATGCGGCTGAGATAATAGACTGGCCTCTCTAGGCCTATTTCGTATTCGTCTTCTTGAGTTTTTGTATTAAGTTTTGTATCGTAATCAACATCAAACAAATTTTAAATGTGTAGTTTTCTATAGACGTGTATAATATCTAATTAATTATTTAACCTATCAATTCTTTGTTAGCACTTGTAGTTAATTTGTGGTGAAATTTTTCTAAATTAATGAATTTTTACATAAATTGTTGACTTTGAAAATTAAATTATATATATATATATATATTGTTAATTTACAACAACTTAATTGCTAGTCAGTTTTTGTGTGTCTAAAACTATTCAAGAATTATTGATGATTAATTATTATATAAATAAGGAAAAAATATTATATATATATATATATATATATATTGTTAATTTACAGCAACTTGATCGCTAGTTAGCTTTTGTGTGTCTAAAACTATTCAAGAATTATATAAATAAGGAAAAAATATTACAAATATTTGTTAGATAACGTGGCAGTGAATTATATTAGTTTGTTTAATATTAAAAATGCTGTTATAATTATGTACCTAATCGTTTTGATTAATTAGACACAGAGAAGGTTGTACGGGCTAACTCGAAGGCCAGGGCGGGGGTGCGGGGGTCACACACATACCATCATACATCATATATATGTATAACCTGTTGAACGAATAATATATATTTACATATATATGTGTATACAGTAACAGAGTTTATAGAAACTTGATTGGAAGCCAATTTGTGAATGTAAAGTGTGCAATAATTGTGATTTAAATTTTATAAATTAGGAAAATATCAAAAATATATTTGTTAGATGAAGTAGTAGTGAATTAAATTATATAAATTATTAAGGGCCCTGTAGTGTACAATCTTTTTTTAGAATATTTGATTGTAAATTATATAACTTATTCAAATGATTGAATATTATTAATATAATAATAATAAAATTATTTAAAATATTAATAATAATTTAATAACTAATTATAAAAAAGATAATTTTTAATTTTAACTATTATTTTATCGATAATTTTTACAAATAATTTTAATTTTTTAACAATATTTAACGGTACCTTTCATTTTTTGACAAGTCATTAACAATACCTCAAAATAGAATAAAATGACTTATTTATCTTTATTGTTATTAATATTATGTATATAAAGATAAAAATAACCCTGTATAGTTAAAAAAATAAAATTTAACTTATATATAGTTAATAATTTATATTTTATTGAGAAAAATGAGTTAATTATATATTAAAATTAAGGTAAAATTTTCACTTAAATAATAAATAAATAAACTTAAATTAAATTATATATCAAAATAAAATTCATATATATATTATTTATTTATTAATTAATTAAAAGTAATTAATTGATATTACTGTTATAATTGTGTATATTTAAATTTTTTACTATTTTTTCATGTATCAAATATCAAATTATTAATTAATATCTTTATAAATATTTATTAATTAATTAATTAATTAATGATTAATATATATAAAATTTATTTTGATATATAATTTATTTTATTTTATTTATTATTTAAGAGAATATTTTACCTTAATTTTAATATATAAGTAATTCATTTTTTCTCAATAGAATATAAATTATTAATTATATATAAGTTAAATTTTATTTTTTAACTATATAAGGTTAATTTTGTCTTTATGTACATAATATTAATAACAATAAGGATAAATGAGTTATTTTATTATGTTTTGGAGTATTGTTGATAACTTGTCAAAAAATAAAGAGCACTGTTGAGTATTATTAAAAAAATTAAGATTATTTGTAAAGATTATCAATAAAATAATGGTTTAAAATTGAAAATTACCCTAAAAAAATATTTGAACATATAATTATTAGAAAGTAAATGATAAGAGTATGCTTCCTAAATATATAAGATCAAAATGGTTATTTTTCATGATTGTATAGTAATTCATAGGTATTTATCTATTTGGTCAAACTTGAAGGGCTATATGATTTTCTCCAAACATCAGAGTGTATTTATCTATTACCACAGGGGGTATTTGTCAATTTTTCTATCTTAATATTTATTCCATAAATATATAGATATTTCCTTATAAATTTTTAAAAATTGGGTCATATTATTCTTAAGCTCAAATTTTATAAGCTCAATTTCTAAATCAAGTTTAATTTCTAACACATCTTTTAAACTTAATTTGATAAATTTTCACTATATCTTAATCCATGTCCATGACCTTGTCCTTGGCAATTGTCTTTTCTATGTTGGATTTTCTCGTTGTCAAAGTTTTTTTCTTTTCTTTGAAGGTGAATTTTGTTTGGAGAAATTGCTCTAAGATCTATTTCTCTTTTTTTTTTTTCCTTTCTTCACATTTGTAATCTATGAATTCTTCAATGATCATAGACTTTAAATCTTTTAAAGTTTAAAAACGTATTTTTTTACCTTTTTGGTACCCTTGTATAAATTTTGAAGCATCTTCCAAACTTCTTTGGTTGTAGTTACATTTACAACTCTTATCTCTTTTTCTTAAATGCTTTAAATAAAGATTCTTTTGAACTTGCATAAGGATGGCCTCATATTTTGGCACATCATCCTCTTTGACAACAACTTCCCACGTATCTTGAGCTCCTAGCAAAGCCTTCATCTTGATACTATAATTATTATAGTTGCTTTTGGTGAATATTGAAACTTAGAAGAGAACAATTCTATTGTTTGTTATGGTTATTCAAACTTTTAACTCTAATACAACTATGTTGGAAGGTGGAGAACTTACATTACAAAAAATAAATAAATAAAATTTTTAGGATTAATTATGGAGAAGGAAGGAGGAAAAAATTCACAATCTTATTGATTTATAATTTTTTTACTTGACATGCAATAGGAGAATTCACTCCTATTTATGGTATAACAGTTCTTTAACCAATGATTAAAACTAGGAAAATAACCAAAAATGCCCTTATTTTATAATAAAAATTCAAAATACCCTCTCAATAAATTTTCAATCAAAAATGCCACTTTTTCACTCTTTCAGACAGAATTGCCCTTATGCCCCTTATCAAATTTTATTTGAAAACGTTGTTCTACGACAAATCCTTAGTACTTTCGAGTTAAGTTATACTCGAAAGTGTATTTATAAGATGACTCGAAAGTGTATTTGTAAGGTGACTCGAAAGTACACTATTTAGTTACGTTTCAAATATACTTTCGAGTTAAAGGTAATACTTATAGTTTCGAGTAATGTACTTTTTAGTTAAAGTAAAACCTATAATTTCGAGTTAAGTTCAAAATACACTTTCGAGTATAGTAGAAAAATAGTTTCGAGTCAGGTTGGAACTATACCTTCGAGTTAAGATAAAATTTAAGTTTTGAGTTAATTGAATTCATAATTTCGAGTAAAACATGACTTTCTAGTTAAGCCAAAAAAAAAAAGGGCATGAGGGCTATTTTGTCAGTTTGGAAAACAAAGGAGCAATTTTGATTAAAAATTAGTGGCAGTGGCATTTTTGAATTTTACTTATCAAATAGGGGCATTATTGATTATTTTCCTTAAAACTATGCCAACACAAATCCAATCTAATGATTATAAACTTCTTCTAAAAATATTCAAAATAATATATAGATATTTATTACAATTATTTAGATATTCTTAAAAATATTTAGATATCTATTTTATAAATATTTAGATATTTCTTTTACACATTTATAAAAATTGAGCCACACTATTTATAGGCCCAAATCTTGCGAGCTTAAATTTCAAATTAAATTAAATTTTCAACAATATATATATATATATATATTCATTTCAAATCAATAATATCAATGATGGTAATAATAAAAAGAAAATTTTATAATTGATATTTTTATTAGATAATTTTATTAATACTTCAAGTTTTTTCTTAACAAAATATAGCTTCTCTCTCTCTCTCTCTCTATATATATATAGCTAAAGAATCACCGGCTTTGTTGTCTCCTCTTGAAATGTGAAGCTACACAAACATAAAAAGTATTAGGACATGTATACTTTTGAAAATATCAAATCAAACAACTGAACAATCTTTTTCTAATTTTGTCTGATTCCTCTTATTAATTAGTTTACATGTTCCAATACAAAGGGTTTTCCTCTAACATCATTTATTTTTTATTAGTTAATATCGAATAACCGAAAATTAGTTAATATATAATATTGTAACAGGTGGATAGCACTATTATAAAGATTAAGTTTGTGTTGAGTTTTATTAAATCACACATTAAAAACTTCAAATTTTTCTGAACAAAAAATCTAAGTTTTGTAGTAAAACTTTCAAATCTTTAACCTTTCTACATGTATAATACCTAATCTTTAACCTATTACTAGTTTCTCTATCGTTGAAATTTGTATAACTACATATTCTTTTATTCTTACTTTTCATTTAAGACGTATGTTATAACCCAAAATTTTCTAAGCATTTTAAGGCAGAGGACAGAATTGGTGATGGGGTTTTCAAGTCTCAAAACAAGGGTTAATAAAGATTTTGGCCAATTCTGCATCAATTCAATCGGTCGGGGTTGGAACCGTTTTCTTCATGAAATTTGGTAAGTTGAAACCAATTAACTATGCACGAAAGGAAATTGCAGGTTTGACCTCTAATGAAAGAGCAGTTGGGCATCTCGCATTTGTTACTTGCTGCAAAAGATTTTGGAGCTTTTGGTAACATATACATTGGAAAAATTGGATGAGAAAATTTCTAGGCATGATAAAAACGTTAGTTAATTTATTCAATCCAACAGGTATAGCGTAAAATTTATTCAATACAGAAAGCAATTAAATAACATAAATAAATAAAAGCCACGCATGCGTGCATACAGAAATTAAATTAAAGTTTTTAAACCAAAACAAGCAAGCATTAGAGGATCATAGGATCCTTGAGCACAGAAGCAATTTGATCTTTCATTAAATAAGGATGGGTGTAACGCTCGCCGTCCTTGTAAATAAAATCGCAAGCACGCACGAAATTAAGAATTGATTCAAGCAGAGGAAATGAGACAGCCCAGCTTGGATTATTATTATTACTCATCAGAATAAATCCTTCGTTCATATCTTTCCAAGCATTTGCAACTTCTTGCTTCAACACTTTTACTGCTTCTTCTTTGGATACACTATACTGCTTCATGTAGCATTCCACTGCTGAGGCTATATGTCCTCTCTTTTGCTCAAACTGGATGCATGCATGTCTCATCATCATCATCATGTATATATATATATATATGTATGTATGTATGTATGTATGTATGTATGTATGTATGTATAGGTGCTCATTATTATATTTATATAACAGTGCACGTACATGTGCATGTGCATGTGCATGTGCATGTGCATGTGCATGTGCATGGACGTACCTCATGACCAGCGATGTCATCCATGAGTCTAACGGCAATAGATGTTGCTGTTACAATCTTAGGGTTTTTAAGAATCCATTTATAAGCGTCCTCAGTTGCTAAATCACCCATGAACAGGTAGCAATTTGCTATAAGCATTGTAGTACCAATACTTTCAAATGCAATAGAAGTATATTCCTCCATTGACGTTGGAATATAACCTTCATTGAACCACTTGGCTTGTGCAAAGTACATCTCAATTAGATCTTGCGTCTGATCATCATCCACAATATAACATATAACCCAATTCAAAAACTAATTAATCGATAATATATGTTTGATTGATTGATATCAATATATGGCTTCAACTTATTCTTGAAGTATTGTTAATCATGATGATCACTTGGATGCTGCTGGAGATTAATTAATTAATTAATTATTCAATGGCCCATATATACCTTCTTTATTGCATAGTGTATGCATTGTGATCTTCCTTCCTCGGCCAATTCTTTCTCAATTTCATTGTAAAAATTTAACAGTGACTTGTAAATTATTTTCATGTATTCCGGAAGTATGTCTGTGGCGCCAATATCCCATCTGAAAACCAAAGAAAAAATAATAATAATCAGTATTATGGAATAATTAATTTCTAATCTATTTATTTGATTGAATTGTAACCTTTTGACAGCTTCTGTAAAGCGTTGAATTTCTTCGAAGGTAGCATATGCATCAAATGTATCGTCCATAATAGATGTAATAAAAAATATTTTAGTCAACCTAATTCTCGCGAAGGCATATTTTGGCTCAATACTGTACATTTCCAATATCCAAAAATATGACTCCACTAATCTGTCTCTTGCATACGATACCTTTGTAGTGAGGTCTGAATCTTTCCACCACCTAAATTTTAATTTCAAATAATAGTATAATATTTATTTATTTATATATACATTGTATCACTCTAATTATAAACATATATACTTTTATATATGTGTGTGCATGTGTGTACTAAAAATTATTAATTTAATTTAATTACCTTGTCAAGACATTTAATTCTTTCTTGTGTTGAGCTTGTACGAAATTAAAATCTAATTTTGCGAACTTGAGTAAAATTTGATTGTGCAAATCATCTCTCCCATAAATATCCAAAAAATATCTTGTTTTGGTATTCTGCACAATGTAAAGTTCTTTGTTAGAAGGAGATATATACCTGTATAGAAACTAATATACAATGATAAATGAAGAATAAACTTAATTCTCTATCGAAGAAAAGAAGAAAAGAAGAAAAGAAGAAAAGAAGAAAAGGAGCTTATTACCTTTTTCCTTCCGATTTCTCTTACTTTTATTTGATTATCTTTTGCAGCCTCTTACATATTTATAATAAGTTTCAAGATATATGTTTTTATATGACTAGATTGTCACGTTTTTCAGCACTTAATTTTTTTTTTTGATAGTCAAATTTATCGCTAGATGTAAGTAAAAACTAGCTAGAAGAAATTAAATTTTATGGATATGATTGCATATACTCTTATTTAATAAATTTTTACCACACATGCATTTTAAAATTGAGTTATAATTTCAGTTATGATAATGATAGGAGGGTTTATTCAACTATACCTAACTTTTCTTTTTCAAAAGCATACAGCTATTATACATTGAACATGTACAAAGCAGGATTTATTGACTCTTATCAAGAAATTAAAGATAATACATCGTATTTATACAATAATCTAATAAAATTATTGCACATCACTTTTTACAAATTCATATAGACATGACATTAATTTATACTTTGGTCTAACAAATATTGATCAAATCAACGTTGCGCTTATATCAAAATTGGAACAGCTAGACAATTGAACAATCTTTTTCTAGTTTTATCCTACTCACTCACGAAATTAGCCTTCCTTACTCCATATGAGGAGTCTTAGCTTTGACATTATGTTTATTAGTTAATATAGACAACTCAAAATTAATCAACTAAAAGTACTATGATGAAAATTAAATTTTCAATTTTCTATCAAGTTAGTTTCAAGTCATACTTTCTGATAAATGCGTAAAACAAGCGTTAATAATTATTTTTAAACTTTAATTGTTTGTTTAATATTTAATTGTTTGTTTAATTTTCAAGTTTGTTTTGTATTTGATGTATTTTAGTTTTTTGTGTAGAAAATGATAGATTTGGCTATTCAAAATGAATTTGATTCGAAAACAATGAATTTGGCTCAAAAAGGAAAATGTTTGGGGACCAAATACAAGAGATGCAGGGACTAAAATGCAACAAAATAAGAATCCAAATGCAGAAATGCCAAAACAAAGGGGCATTTTAAAATAATTATAAGAAAGGGGGTCCAATTAAAACTATTTAATAAATAATCAGTTGAACAAATTATGTATATATAAAAGAACATTTATTCATTTCTAAATATTACAAGATTACAGGATCACAGAACATTTATAAATTAAATTAAAGAAAAAGAACATTTATTCATTCCTAATTATTGCAAGGTTTCAGGACCACAGAACGTTTATAAATTAAAGTATAGGTTAAATAAAAGGAGCCAGCATTACTATTACAGGATCACAGGGTCCTTAAGCAGCGAAGCAACTTGATCTTTCATCAAATAATTATTCGTGTAACGCTCACCGTCCTTGTAAACAAAATCGCAAGCACGTACAAGATTAAGAATTGATTCAAGCAAAGGAAATGGGACAATCCAGCTTGGATTATTATTGAAAATTTATTGAAAATACCTCAAACTGCATGCATGGGCGCAGTTAGTTTATTTATTACAGGGTGATAAATAAATTGAAGTGTTGTACATGATAATAGGGTTCAATTATAGAGAGCAAGCTAGCGTACCTCATGGCTTTGGATGTCATCTGAGATTCTACCAATAATAGATGCGGCTTTTATAATTTTAGGGTTTGTGAAAACCCATTTAAAAGCATCCTCAGTTGCAAAATCTCCCATTCCCAGGAATGAATTTGTTACAAGCATTGGAATACCACTACTCAATGCAATCGAATTATATTCCTCCATTGTTGGAACATAGCCTTCGTTCAACCATTTGGCTTGTGCAAACTGCACCTCTACTAGTTCTTGCATCTAATCATTATCAACAACATATATACAATATCAATCCAATTTAACTAACTAGTATCTGATTGATATATAAAAATTAAGTGATGTTATTTAAGTTATAACCAATGACAATGTGACATTGACACAAACACAATCTAATTAAATTAAAACTTTAATACCTAGCATATATTTATAAGGCATTAAATAATTATAAAACAATTATCAAGTATCCACACACTTGTATTTCACAAATATAATTAATATAAAAGTGGATTAATGCGCAAGTCTATACCTTTTCTTTTGCATAATGTACGCAATACGATTTTCCCTCTTTTGTCAATTCTTCATCTATTTCATTATAAATATTTAGGAGTGTCTTATAAATTATTTTCATGTACTCTGGAAGTACATCTATAATATCCATATTCCATTTGCAAACCAAACAAATGAAAAAAAATCAATAATTAATCTTTAATAAGTAGTAAAAATTATTCTAAAATCAAATAACATTACAATAATATAATTGATTATTATATATATAATTCCCAAATATTATTCTATTACGTTTCTCATAATTCTTCAATGTAATGCATAAATTAAAAAATAATGAAAAGAAAAATTATAGATATGTATATGCACGGTGACAACCTCTTGATAGCATCTGTAAAGAGTTGGAGCTCTTCAAAGGTATCATAGGCATCAAATGTATCGTCCATGACTGATGTAATGCAAATTACTTTGGTCAATATTATTCTAGATAAAGCATATTTTGGCTCAAAATACACTCCCAATATCCAAAAATATAACTCCACTAATCTGTCTCTTGCGTATTGTAATTTTGTGCTGAACTCTAAATCTCTCCACCACCTGAATATATTTCAATTACAAATCAAATTAAAATCAATTATTTTAATAAATTAAATATGTACTCACTTATACATCAATAGCAATGAATTTGAAACATATTGTTTGTAATTTGTGAGAAATATTAAAAAGAAACGAAAGCCATTATGGGCCGGCCTTTTATAAGGCTTGACTAAATTATCTTTAAAAAATTATGTTGTGAAATTTTTTTGAGAAATTTACATTTGTACTTCTAAGATCCACATATTTCTAGTAAATTAGTTGGATAATCAATGTTTTTGACGAAAATAATAGAAAGCCATCTGGTTTTAGTATTTTATAGATATAGATTTTATAATCTGTATGTTGTACGTGGGATATTAATTTTTGAGCCCTTGATGTTTTATAGTTTTACAGAGAAACATATAGTTTACCTATTTATAACAAACATGTCCTTGATTCGTATTGAAAGTAGACTAAGAATTTATTCTACACAAATATATTGATAATCCATATTCTTATATGTTAAAATATAGAATCATTTTAAAATTTCTTTTTTACGACTGAATATTTATTCTTCAGGATTAAAAATTTCTTTAATACGACTAAAAAACTCTTCAATATAATAAGAAATGTCTTTAGTATAATTTATTGAAAATTTATTTAATATTTATCTTTGAAGTCGTCATAGAAAAATGAATTTTTTTTTCATCTTACACTATATATGCTCAATTTTTTATTGTAAAAACAAGTTTTTTTGCCTTTAATATTTAAATGATTTTGAAATGTAATCCGTATGTGTTAGAAATGTAATAAAAAGTTTAGAACATGTAACAAAAAATTTAAAAGTTGTAATAAAAGATTAGGTAACTATAAGTAAATATGAAATACTTTACCTTGTTAACCCACTAAGCTCTTTTTGGTGTTCTGCCTGTAAAATATTAAATCTAACTTTGCAAACTTGAGCAAAGTTTGATTGTGCAAATCATCTCTTGCATAAATATAAAAAAAACACCTTGCTTGTATTCTTGGCACTGCTTTCCGAATAGGACAATAGAAAGCATGATTTATTTGTTGAGCAAGATTAGAGCTAACATGATCATGATCAGGTACCAATGATTTGAGGTAACTAGTGAAAGAAATGGCTTCATCTAGTATTTCTTCTCCACGAATGGCCAAATGTCCTGCCTCGTACAAACTTAACATGCCTTCAACATCCTTTTTCAACGACTCTTTGAAGAATTTGCTTTTTTCATCTTTGAACTTGTAAAATACATCTTGTCACGTTTAAAATACATCCAACAATAATTGAACTTGTTAAATACATCTTGTTCACTCCATTGAAATTGAAGTAAAAAAAAAGTTAAGTTAGATTTAAAAGCAATCGAGGAAATAGACATAAGCTTAATTAAACAATTACTTACCACATGAAATCATAATTCCATGTTGTCTTAGCAGTCGAAAGCGAAGAGAAACAGTGTAGAGATCATCATCACTATCACTATGATCATTTTCTGCAAGGTCATGAAGTACTTTATCCAATGCATCTTCAGTCTCTTTTTCAAAATGATAAGCAACACCTAAGCATTACACTGTATCAATCAATCGCAGTACTTCTTTCTGGGAAGCAGTAGTAGTAGCCGTTATCATCCTCCTCACTTCTTCTTTCAGTTTTTCATGTTGTTCTTTAGTTGTATCATCAGTTGTCTGTATGCACGCACAAATAAAAATATATATTACTTATCAGAATTAAACAATTTTTATGACCCATATGTATGTTTTCTATTCAAATTTATTCTACCTAACTCCAGGTAATATTATACAACGTGGTCTGGTTTATAACCTTACAATCACGGATGTGAAAACATATACATAGATATATAGTAAAACAGGTGGAACAGACCCACTTTAATTTGTGAATTTTAAAATACGCTTATTTATTAGTATTAGTAATGATGATATTTATAAGATCAAGCTACCGTATATTTAACCTAAAAAATTTAACTAAAAGTATTTAGAAAAAATTTAGATATATTTATATTTTTATTTAATTTAATTTACCGGAAAAGTATATTGGAGGAAATGGTTTCCCCATAAACTAGGATGAAAATTTGCAAAATTTCGAATATTTGAACCCGAAAAAGGAGTTGCTGAACTTTGAGGGGCCATTTTATAATTTTGTTTTGGTATTCTGCACAATGTAAAGTTCTTTGTTAGAACGAGATATATACCTGTATAGAAACTAATATACAATGATAAACGAAGAATAAAAAACTTAATTCTCTATTGAAGAAAAGAAGAAAAGGAGCTTATTACCTTTTTCCTTCCGATTTCTCTTACTTTTATTTGATTATCTTTTGCAGCCTCTTACATATTTATAATAAGTTTCAAGATATATGTTTTTATATGACTAGATTGTCACGTTTTTCAGCACTTAATTTTTTTTTTGATAATCAAATTTATCGCTAGATGTGAGTAAAAACTAGAAGAAATTAAATTTTATGGATATGATTGCATATACTCTTATTTAATAAATTTTTACCACACATGCATTTTAAAATTGAGTTATAATTTCAGTTATGATAATGATAGGAGGGTTTATTCAACTATACCTAACTTTTCTTTTTCAAAAACATACAGCTATTATACATTGAACATGTAAAAAGCAGGATTTATTGACTGTACCAAGAAATTAAAGATAATACATCGTATTTGTACAATAATCTAATAAAATTATTACACATATCTTTTCAGAAATTCATATAGACATGACATTAATTTATACTTTGGTCTAAAAAATATTGATCAAATCAACGTTGCGCTTATATCAAAAGTGGAACAACTAGACAATTGAACAACCTTTTTCTAATTTTATCCTATTCACTCACGAAATTAGCATTCTTTACTCCATATGAGGAGTCTTAGCTTCAACATTATGTTTATTAGTCAATATAGACAACTCAAAATTAATCAACTAAAAGTACTATGATGAAAATTAAATTTTTAATTTTCTATCAAGTTAGTTTTGAATCATAATTTTTGATAAATGCGTAAAACACGCGCTAATTATTACTTTTAAACTTTAATTGTTTGTTTAATCTTCAAGTTTTATTTATATTTGATGTATTTTAGTTTTTTGTATAGAAAATGATAGATTTGACTATTCAAAATGAATTTGATTAAAAAAAGATGAATTTGGCTCGAAAAGGAAGACGTTTGGGGACCAAAGTACAAGAGATGTATGGACTAAAATGCAACAAAATAAGAATCCAAATGCAGAAATGCCAACCCAAAGGGGCATATTCAAAATAATTAAAAGAAAGGGGGTCCAATTAAAACTATTTAATAAATAATCAGTTGAACAAATTATGTTTATATAAAAGAACATTTATTCATTTCTAAATATTACAAGATCACAGGATCACAGAACATTTATAAATTAAATTAAAGAAAAAGAACTTTTATTCGTTCCTAATTATTGCAAGATCACAGGACCACAGAACGTTTATAAATTAAAGTATAGGTTAAATAAAAGGATCAGAGGATGACAGGATCCTTAAGCAGCGAAGCAACTTGATCTTTCATCAAATAATTATTCAGGTAACGCTCACCGTCTTTGTAAATAAAATCACAAGCACGTACAAGATTAAGAATTGATTCAAGCAAAGGAAATGGGACAATCCAGCTTGGATTATTATTATTCATCACAATAAATTCTTCGTTGATATCTTTCCAAGCATTTGCATCTTCTTGCTTCAACACATTTACTGCTTCTTCTTCGGACACACCGTACTGCTTCATGTAGCATTCCACTGCTGAGGCTATATGTCCTCTCTTTTGCTCATACTGCGTGCATGCATGCATGTATTGTATCATCAGCATCAACATCATCATGTGTATACATGTATATACAAATATACAAATATATGGTTGTGTAGCAGTGGGGGGGCCATGGGCGTACCTCATGACCTGCGATGTCATCCATGAGTCTAGTAGAAATTGCTGCTGCTGTTATAATCTTAGGATTTGTAGAAGCCCATTTAAGAACATCCTCAGTTGCAAAATCACCCATGCCAAGGAAGGAATTTGTTATAATCATTGGAGCAGCAACACTTCTGAATGCAATAGACATATATTCCTCGAATGTTGGGATATAACCTTCCTTCAACCACTCGGCTTGTGCAAAGTACAGTTCAATTAGTTCTTGCATCTGATCATCACGCAAGAGGAAAAATTGATCAATATTGGATATAATCATTTAATATATATGCAAATTATTACTAATGATCCAGCAAACGATGTTATTCAGTTATACATATACTGAATGATACCGTTTGATTAATCGACAACTTTAAGTTCATGCATAAAGTGCTAGATATTGAATAATAATCATTTATAAAGAGACTGATATTATATATAGGATCATGATCATTTATATATATATATAGCAGGGCATGCATGCATGCGGGTGGAAAATATATAAAGGCCTATGTATACCCTTTTTATTGCATAGGGTGTGCATTGTGGTTTTCCTTGCTTCGTCAATTCTTCGTCAATTTCATTCAAAATATCCAAAAGTGTCTTGTAAATTATTTTCATATAATCTGGAAGTATATTTATGGCGTCGATGTCCCATCTGAAACTCAAATTAGAAAAAAATAATATTATATAGGCAATAATTGCTTGCAATATGTAACCAAAAACTTAAGTTAATATAAAATTAGGACTTATAATATATTGAAGCTATATATGTATATGTGTATGCTTGAATGATTGATGATTTCTTATAACCTTTTGACAGCTTCTGTAAAGAGTCGGAGCTCTTCAAAGGTACCATACGCATCAAATGTATCGTCTATAACTGATATAATACAACTTGTTTTGGTCAGCATAATTCTGCCAAAGGTGTATTTTGGATCAACGTGTATTTCCATCATCCAAAAATACATTTCCACTAATCTGTCTCTTACGTATGATAATTTTGTACTGAAGTCCAAATCTCTCCACCACCTAATTTCAATTAATAAAAATTAAAAATTATTTTGCACAAATGACGTATTCTGCAAGCACAAATTTCCTTAAATTGTAGATTTAAGGAACACAAATATCGATATGCGTATATATGATAAGTTTATATAATAAGGAATATCTAATTTATTACCTTGTCAACTCGCTTAGTTCCTTTTGGTGTTGAGCTTGTACAATGTTAAAATCTAATTTTGCAAACTTAAGCAATACTTGATCATGAAAATCATTTGTTGCATAAACATCAAAAAAATCTCTTGCCTCAAATCTTGGCACTGCTTTTCGAATAGGAGTATAAAGAGCACGCTTTATTTGTTGGGCAAGGTTAGGGCAAACATGATCAGGTACCATTGATTTAAGGTGGGTACTAGTAAAAGCAAGGGCTTCATCTAGAATTTCTTCTCCACGAATGCTCAAATGTGCTGCCTCATACAAACTCCGTATGCCTTCAACATCCTTTTTCAATGATTCTTTGAAGAACTTGCCTTCTTCATCTTTAAACTTGTTAAATATATCTGAATATCTCAATATTAAGAAATTCATAAATTAAATAGAAACATAAGACAAAAACTTGTTAATAATTCTTAGTTTGATAATGGTGCGATGCAATTAACATATGTGAACTTAATTAATTAACTGATTACATACCGCATGAAATCATAAGCCCTTGTTGTCTGAGCAGTCGAAAACGAAGGGATACTGTATAGAGATCATCATCACCATCATCAATATTCTTTTCAAATATTTTAACCAATGCATCTTCAATCTCTTTCTCAAAATGATAGGCAACGGCTAAGCGTTGGACAGCATCAATCAGTTGTAGTAGTGATTTCTGAGTACACTTATCAATAACAGTAGCTGTTATCTTCCTCCTCACCTCTTCTTTCAGTGCTTTGTGTTTTTCTTTAGTTGTAGTATCAATTATCTGCATGCACAAATAAATATATATTAATTGCTTGTCAACTTCGTGATATTCAATTCTACAAATTCTATAACAAGCCTATGCACCTCTGAAGGACAAGTTAGGAAATAGTTTCCCCATATACTGGGAGGGAAATCAGCACAATGACGAATTTCTGAAGCTGAATTGGGAGGAACGTCTGCTGAACTTTGAGTAGACATAGACATATCTATCGTGATGTCTTTGAGAAAAATCACTAAGTTCTCTTAAGTTTTTATTTGCTGTGTGAATTTTGGTTGATGAGTTTTTGTTATCTATCTATCTATCTATCTATCCATATATATATAAACCAAAAGTAGAATGACTGTTGATTCCAAATATGAATCTATATATTTACTTAAGAAGGGAAAAATTCATCAACTGTAGTGTTATGATTCAAAATCCAAGCATAATTATATAATTTTTTTTAATTTAATTCGAGCTTGCTCTAATTTTATTGAAGATGAATTTTGTATCCTGAAAAGTGAAAACAGAAATACAAATGAAGATGAGTCGAGAATCTTACTCTTACCAATAATAATAATAATAATAATAATAATAATAATAATAATAATAATAATAATAATAATGAGATAATTTTGAAAATACTAATTTTAAAATACAGGAATCCGATTGTCATTTTCACACTCGTTTACATAAATGAAGATTAATTCATGAATGTAATCGGTCGAAGAGCAAGAATAAGACAAAAGTAGCCCTCCAATCTTGATTTATTTATTTATTTAACATCGATTCATGAATTAATCCTTTATTTATGTAAACGTGTGTGAAAATGACAATCGGATTCCTGTATTTTAAAATTAGTCGTCGGATATTAATAAGGACAAAAATTAAGTGGGGGCATTTTTAAGTAAAATAATGGTTCTATATCACTACAAAGTAGACAAAGGTTGCCACGTTTGTGAGCATGGTGGCCGACACCTCCTCCAGCTGTTGAGCACTTCAATCCTAAATTATTGATTTACTTAGCAACGCTTCAATTTAAAGTGGGGCAACGCCATTCATGATCATATCCCCTTCTGCATTTTTCTTGTTCTATTATTTCTTTTAATGCATCCCCTCGCTCTATCGAATCCACGGTTAATTTAGAAATTTAAAAAAAAAAAATAGGAGACACGAGACATTTATACAACAATATATTTAATAAAACTCTCTCTCTCTCTCTCTCTCTCTCTCTCTCTATATATATATATATATATATAATTTGAAAAATTCTGAGAGACGTACATTAATTTATACTTTGGTTTTGAAAATGATCAAATTAATATTGTGGTTATACTAAAAGTGGGGCAACTCAATAATATATATATTTTTAATTATGGCCCACTCAATTAGCCCTGCATGCTCGAATATAAAGAGTCTTACTCTCATATATAAAACATAATTTGTTGACTGTGTCAAGAATAGATATTTAGAAGATGATATATTGTATTTATACAACAATAGTTTCAAAAATTCAAAGAGACATGAAACTCACCAAATTCAA
The DNA here is from genome assembly GCA_028052125.1 of Melia azedarach. NCBI lineage: Eukaryota > Viridiplantae > Streptophyta > Magnoliopsida > Sapindales > Meliaceae > Melia > Melia azedarach. The sequence goes on from CM051405.1 coordinate 12,515,031, forward strand.
GGATAGATACAAAGTAGTCACCAATTTCAAATATTTTGAAACTCAAAAGGATAAAAGACAAAACATTAAAGAGAGAAAAAAACATTAGGGTCTTTGTGTCTTCCGTATGTTATTTTTTAATTATAAAAATTAAAAAGATAAAATAAAAAATAAAAGATAAAAGAGATAATGACACTGGGGTCTACATGTCTCCCATGCATCGTTATCTTTACAACCAATAATGCAAATAAATTAATAAAGTGAATTTATCACGTGGCTTCCGCCTTTGGTACACCTCGCGTTGGTGTCAATCCTTTAAGGTGAATTGAATCTCCGTTGGTTGAATTCCAAAATTATCCTTGGAATTTAACTTTCCCTAATTTAAAGCTAGTTTCAGTAGCTCTTTTGTTTCTTGTTGCAAGTCTTGGGTATCAAGATTTTGAGGCTTGAGTCCATCAAAGAAGACTTGCACTTGTTCATTGTTTTGTTTGAAGAACTGACTACTCATTAGAACATAATCTTTAGGAATAACTACTATGACACCATTGTAGATATGTGTCAAGCATTCATTTGCAAGTAATTGCTCTGTTAATTATATGAATTGCTGAATTTATTTTTCGAAATAATACTATGAATAACAGATATGATACTAATGAATTATTAGGATATTTGTTCATCTTTTTAATGATTTTTTGGTATTGATTTTTATTATAAGGATAATAATATTATTGTTAAGCTGATTTTAGCTGATAATAATAGTATTATTATGGTATCAGAGTTAGATAAAAGAAATTGAACAGTTAGACAGACATTGTTATTGGTTCGGAAACTGTGCGAGATTTGGTTTAGATCTGCCAATTTCTATAGCTTGAGATATTTGGTAATTAATTGGTTGAATTAATTATCGACTATTGATCTGAATGATCAGTAGGAATACTAATTGATCAAACTAATCAATTAGGAAACTAATCTGTTAATATTAGGATAATTAATTAAAAACGATGATTTAAATAGTTCTAGATGTAAAATCGAATTCACATATTTTACAAATTCTTAGTTTTGTAAGCGCTTCCATGGCTACCACTTCAGCCAAATTTCTACTGGTAATGGTTACACCAATAAATTCGCGGCTAATCATATCCTAAAAGGAGCCAAGATTGCCTCCACTATTTTTAAGTCTCTTACCATATCTAAAATACCAGATCCTGCTTCTAAACTTTTCTAGAAGCTCTCTGCAGAACCTTGCAGTGTAGATCTTAAGAAACAAGCTAAATACACGAATTTGTACCACTCTGAGCTATATATAGTGAAACTTATTTTTTCCTTGCTTCCCCTTAGCAAGTTCTTTAATACGTTTAACCCATTTGTCATTCGAAATAACTATTTCTCCTTCTCTCAATTTAATACTTTCACGATGTAAGGAACACAAAGTTCTTCTAATGAAAAGGAAGATTATTTGATATCGATTACTGATATTGAAGAATCATCTAAAAAACCAGTAATTAGTAGTAATACTAATTATGAAGATACTTCTGGAAGTTCTGATATTTGGGTAATTCGTAAACTTACTCCTAAAGATGTCTTTGAAAAAAGGTCAAAATGGAACTTTCGAGCAGAAGGAATAGATGATGTACATGAGCAACCTGTTAAAGTTGCACTTAGTCAATCGAGAGAAGGAGAAATAGTTCTTTCGAATGACAAATGGGTTAAATGTATTAAAGAACTTATTAAAGGAAAGCAAGGAAAAAATAAGTTTAACTATGTACAACTCAGAGTAGTACAAATTCGTGTATTTGGCTTGTTTAGAGAAAGTATGAATGTTCCTGTCTAGGTAGCTCTTCTTGATCGAAGGTGGTTGACCTTTGAAAAAGCCTTAATAGGAGGATTCCATGCAAATCTGGCTTTAGGAGATGTCTAAAGTACAATAAAACCAGGATATATGGTAAGTATTATAAACCCAAATCTAAAGCATTTGATGGTCTTGAGAATTCATACCTCTAGGTTAGAGGATTTAATGATCTCAAGCGATGGAATTTCCATACAATATAGGATGATATACAGACTAATAAACTCTATAAATCCGTTAAAAATGAATCACAGTGCAACTACTGAAGTTCATGGTCCTAAGTCAGATAGGATAATACTAATGACCTCTGAAGTACGGGATGCAAAATCTCTTACTTGGCCAAGAAAATGGGTATTAGATTATACAACACAGCCAAGCATGATGGACCTAAACCTAAACAAAGGCGTTGTCATAAGAGAATATGACAATAAGATTGAAATAGATTTAGAACATCCAAATAAAAGAGGAAATCTCTTGGAACATTCAAAATCTATGAGTTCTAGTATGCAAATAAATAAACCTGTAATTTCATATATATTGGAGGAACACAATGATGAAACTAAGAATGAAACTAGCTCTGTTAATAGAAAAATCATTAGATACAAATCTGTGCAAATTCCAAAATATGAAGAAAAGGAACATGGAAGAAGAATTGAAGCTGTTAGACAATTAATTCGAACAAGATGTTTAAACACCAAGCTGAATAAAGAAGCTACAAGGCTTGAGTTTAATGAATCTTGTTGTCAAGATTTTGCTGGTGTTCCAGGACAATATAGTTGTCGAAGGAATAAAATGCCAATTAAGCAAAAATTGCAAAAATCTTGGAAAAAACGTCGATGAATTTTTGATAAAGATAATTGGCGACTTAGAAAGATGACAAGGAAACCTTTACGGTCTAAAAAGAACTTTCCAGATCATGGAAGATTTATTAGGCGAACTAAGAAATGAGACAGAGGGAGTGCTAAAGAACGTGGTACTCGAAAATTCTAACCTTTAAATTCTGTGTTCACAAGACTATAAAGATCCCTCACTAGGCCAGATTAATTGTGGCATATAGGTTGCAGCTCAAAGCAGAAGTAGGCAGAATAGTGATGGACTAAGATGAAGGATTAGTCTGAAAGGTAAATTTTGTAATATAATTGTGTTAATTATATGAATTGCTGAGTTTATTTTTCGAAATAATACTATAGATAACAGAGATGATACTAATGAATTATTAGAATATCTCTTCAATAATCTTCAGGCTTCCTACGTATAACTATAATCCACTATATATAAAAACCTATAGAAGCAAATGTTGGCAAAATGAAGAGTACTATTATAAAGACTAAATTTTAAGTTTTGTGTTGAGTTAGTTTCAAATCATACCCTTTCAATATGCGGCTGAGATAATAGACTGGCCTCTCTAGGCCTAATTCGTACTCGTCTTCTTGAGTTTTTGTATTAAGTTTTGTATTGTAATCAACATCAAACAAATTTTAAATGTCTAGTTTTCTATAGAGGTGTATAATATCTGATTAATTATTTAACCTATCAATTCTTTGTTAGCACTTGTAGTTAATTTGTGGTGAAATTTTTCTAAATTAATGAATTTTTACATAAATTGTTGACTTTGAAAATTAAATTATATATATATTGTTAATTTACAGCAACTTGATTGCTAGTCAGTTTTTGTGTGTCTAAAACTATTCAAGAATTATTGATGATTAATTATTATATAAATAAGGAAAAAATATTATATATATATTGTTAATTTACAGTAACTTGATCGCTAGTCAGTTTTTGTGTGTCTAAAACTATTCAAGAATTATATAAATAAGGAAAAAATATTACAAATATTTGTTAGATAACGTGGTAGTGAATTATATTAGTTTGTTTAATATTAAAAACGCTGTTATAACTATGTACCTAATCGTTTTGATTAATTAGATACATAAAAGCTTGTACGGGCTAATGTGAAGGCCAGGGCGGTGGTGCGGTGGTCATACACATACCATCATACATCATTTTCGAGTAGATATGTTCGCGTTTTAAATTACAAATTAAATCCACGAGACAAATAAAAGAAAAGTTATTTATAAATAACCTGTTGAACGAATAATATATATTTCCATATATATGTATACAATAACAGAGTTTATAGAAACTCGATTGGAAGCCAATTTGTGAATGTAAAGTGTGCAATAATTGTGATTTAAATTTTATAAATTAGGAAAATATCAAAAATATATTTGTTAGATGAAGTAGTAGTGAATTAAATTATATAAATTATTAATTGCCCTGCAGTGTGCAATATTTTTTTAGAATATTTGATTGTAAATTATATAACTTAGTCAAATTATTGAATATTATTAATATAATAATAATAAAATTATTTAAAATATTAATAATAATTTAAGAACTAATTATAAAAAAGAGTAATTTTTAATTTTAGCTATTATTTTATTGACAATTTTTACAAATAATCTTAATTTTTTAATAATACTCAGCAGTGCCTTTCATTTTTTGACAAGTCATTAACAATACCCCAAAATAAAATAAAATGACTCATTTACCTTTATTATTATTAGTATTATGTATATAAAGATAAAAATAACCCTGTATAGTTAAAAAAATAAAATTTAACTTATATATAATTAATAATTTATATTTTATTGAGAAAAATGAGTTACTTATATATTAAAATTAAGGTAAAATTTTCATTTAAATAATAAATAAATAAATTTAAATTAAATTATATACCAAAATAAATTTCATATATATTAATTATTAATTAATTAATTAAAAATAATGAATTGATATTACTATTATAATTGTGTATATTTAAATTTTTTACTATTTTTCCATGTATCAAATATCAAATTATTAATTAATATCTTTATAAATATTTATTTATTATTATTAATTAATTAATTACTGATTAATATATATATAATTTATTTTATTTTATTTATTATTTAAGATAATATTTTACCTTAATTTTAATATATAAATAATTCATTTTTTCTTAATAGAATATAAATTATTAATTATATATAAGCTAAATTTTATTTTTTAACTATATAAGGTCATTTTTATCTTTATGTACATAATATTAATATTAATAAGAATAAATGGGTCATTTTATTCTGTTTTAAAGTATTGTTGATAATTTGTCAAAAAATAAAGGATACTGCTAAATATTATTAAAAAATTAAAATTATTTATAAAGATTATCAATAAAATAATAGTTTAAACTGAAAATTACCATACACTAGGATGGAAATCAGCACAGTGGCGAATTTCTAAAGCGGCAGAATTGGGAACAACGTCTGCTGAACCTTGAGTAGACAGAGACATAGACATAGACATAGACATATTTATCATGATGTCTTTGAGAAAAATCACAAGTTCTCTAAGTCTTTATTTTCTGTGTGAATTTTGGTTGATGAGTTTTTTTGTTACAAGCTCTACTCTATTTAAAGTAACTAAAAATAGCTAGAAACAAATAATTTGCCAAACTCATTGCAAGATCAATGAATCTAACTATATAAGTAATATTATTAATTAATGTACTATAATTCATACATATATTATATTCAATTTCAGTTGTTAAATATTTTTAAATTGAACGGATTACAAATGATGAAAAAATTTGTATAAAACAAGAAGTCCCATAAATCTTCCCTATATACATATACATATACATATACAGATATATATACATATACATACATACATATATATATATATATATATATAAGATTAGGTAGGTTTTTTTTTTTAAAAATAAATATTATTAGAATAAAGAAGAGAAAATACAAGAGCAATGTTTCGGGATTAGAAAGCAATACAGTGAGAACAGAGTATAAGCCACAAAAAATAATTCCCAGCTACAAATTAAGCCGCTTTTTCTTATGTTTTTAAAACCAGCCGCAAGAAGCAATTTAACCAGAAGAATCTGCATTCAGTATAAAGCTGCTGGAATAGTAAGCAGAAATGGAGTAAGCTTCAGATTTTAGTTGTATCAAGAGAAGCAGCAGTAAAACTAGCCCTCTGACAGCAGCCAGCATTTGCTACAACAGTAGTATCAAAAGGTTTTGTTTCCAGCAGCAATCAAAACAGAGCACAGAGCAGTTGAAATTGCAACCATGCAACTAAAGAAGACAGTAAACCGGCTCATGGATTCAGCAACAAAAGTTCAGAACAGAACCAACAACAATGAGTACAGGAGCAGCCCAAAGGCTAAAAGAAGCTCTAAAGAAATCTAAAGTTCGGCACACCTAAAGCATTTAGATGAAGGTTCCTCAAGATATTTTGGGGTGGTAATGACCACCAAGTAAAAGAAGAGAGAGTTAAACCTGTATTTACCAGTAGATCTGCGACTCGGTTTCCTTCTCTGAAAATATGACTAATATAGACTGTCATCTAATTAAGTAAGAATAAGCAATTCCTCCATCTTGTAAAGATTGACCATGGGATATCCAAGTTTCTCTCCTTTAGGCAATGGACCAAGGCCGAAGAGTCACATTCAATCCAAATTTTCTGCCATCCTTTCGACCAAGCTTTCTCAACAGCAAAGATAACTGCCATAACTTCAGCAAAGAAAGACGTTTGTATTCCTAAGCTAGAAGCAAAGCCACCAATGAAGGAGCCATTGTGATCTCTAAAAATACCTCCACAAGCAGAAGGTCCGGGTTTTAGATAAACCATCAGTGTTTACTTTGATCCAATCAACATGGGGGGAGCAGACCAGTAGACTGGGATAACTTTCGGAGCCTTTCCAAATTTTGGATGGATTCCCAAGCGAGAGAGAATGCGCAAGTCGTTGAAATGAGCCACGTTGCCTGGACAGTATTGGCATAGAACTTGCAATATTGATTTACCAAGAGCTTTGACTCCTTGAGGACAAGGATTAGCATCCCGAAACCTTAATAAGTTACGGGTTCTCCAAATGAGGTGAACTACACAAGCACAGGCCAAAATCCACATATTCCAAATATGTGTTGGGAGATTCTTATAAAATAATTCCATCCAAAAGGTACTCCAATCACAAAAATTTGAAATTGAAACATTAAAAATCTCAGCAATCCAAAGCCATAAATTCCTTGCGAAGGAGCAAGAACAAAAAAAATGTTCAATTGACTCGCAACAGTTATAAGCCGAAAAGAGGAGGCAAGTGGAGACAATAGTAATGCCACGACGTCTCAGCAAATCATTTGTTGGTAACTTTTTATGAAAGATATGCCAAAGCAATATCGAGAATCTTGGAGGAATGAAGTACTTCTAAATCAACAGTTATAAGATTAGGTAGGTTGGCATTGCATTAATTTAGTTTAATAGACGTGATATATATATATATATATATATATATATATATATAATATTAGGCAGGTTGGCATTGCATTAATTTAATTTAATAGACTTGTGATATGGTATATATGGTCAATTAAATCACGAGAGTCATATTTTGACAATTCAACTACTTCATGTTGTGAAAATTGTAAAATCTAATGGTTAATAAAGGGTAATTGGGAAATAAGGGTTCATCATTATTGCAAGGGAAAGAAGCATATAATTTGGAAATAAGGGTTCTAGGAGATCTTTTTTATTAAGCTAACGCCTTCTCTTAATATGCACATTACCCAAGTCATCTTTTAGTATACCATGCAAAAGCAAGTCTCCTTCTAGTGCATCATCAAGGCAAAAATTCATATGTGAACAGTGCCAAGCATAAACTATGTCGATTCGAAACAATGACCCGTGAACATTGACTTTGTCCAAATTACATATTTGTCTACCAAATCCAAGAGTTGATCAAATAAATTCAATCCAAGCGTAAAGATAAATCTAGTAAGTTTAGTCCAAGCCCCCCATACCCAATTAACATGCAAAAGTTTAATAAGGGATAAAATTCTAGCTAAGATGGGTCCAAGAGGCAAAAATTTAAGTGCTCTGGTAACCCTATTTTTGTACATTAATGAAATTTCTCCTAAAATATTTCATTTGTGAATGTAGGCTATATATCAAATCACGTATATTTTAATTTCTTTGTTTCTTTATTTCTTTGTTATTTTATTTCAAATTCTCAATTTACACCGTTAATCAAATTTTTACGTTAACACATGTAATTAATAGATCAAATAAAGATTAGCCAGCCTAGCTTGAAAGTTTACGTGCGTTCATTTTTTGTAGGTCGTGCCGGCCGGTCCATTTATCACCTCTATCTCAAAGTGATTTTAAAAATTGGGTGAGGGAACAAATGAAGTGATGACGTTTGGCATGCATTAAATTACATTCCTCAGCCACAGGAATGCCCAAATTGTGAGCTTATTGTTGATTCGGTCATTTACCTGTATATTTTTTACTTTATTAAAGTTGTGTAATATTATTGGATCGATAATCTTAATTCCGGCTTCCTACCTATATATAATTAATCCCCATTATATATATATATATATATATATATAATAAGCATGGAAAAGCAAAAATGATCGAGCATACATTCACCTAATTAATTAAATTTTGGCCAGCTGTAGTTGCCTTCTTAAGGTAAGGGTACGGAGCACCAAAATGAATTTGCCAATATTTTATTTTTACTTCAATTCGTGCAGAAGGAGCGCAGATTAATATTAATTCATAATTAATTAAGATATGCAGTACAAATTTTATAGCATAAAATATAATATGTAAATTAATATTGTATTTATATATCTAATGGAAAATGACTAATTTAATTATTTAATTCTCTTGTGAGAGCCCTTAGTTCTTTCTGCATGGTGTTGATAGGGTGCAATACTAAAATCTCACTTAACATTGCAAACTTGAGCAAATTAAGTTTGGTCGTGCAACTCATGTATATGTTTGCATAAGTATAAGATGAAAATGTTACCTTTTCTTCTTGACTGCAAAATAATATATTAATAAAGAGAAATAAGAGAAGCCCGGAGGCACATTACAAGAAAAGAAAATAACTGCAGGAACAACAGTTAGATGATGTAACAGCCGCAAATGAAAAGCAGTAAGCATGCAGATATCACTAGCAACCGCAGCCAGCAACAAGATGTTACCTGATCAGAAGTTTATTAATTAATTGTAAGAAAATAGTTTTCTCATATAAATTAATTAGGATGGAAGGCCGAATCTAATTTTGATTAAGTTTACGTGGAACATTGAGTCGATACTAGATATCTCAATCAAAGACCGCCTTGTTATATATGTTACCACTTAACAACAGAATTATAAACGATGAGCCAAAGAGCTAGCTTACTATATATATATATATATATTTAAATTAAAAAGAAAGAAAGATCGAAGCACTTAAAGTATTCGAAGCATTACAACAGGGAATTAGTTAAGCATATATATTCTTCATCAAACGAGAATTTGTGTAACGATCTCCATCTTTGTAAATAAAATTGCAAGTACGTGAAAGATTAAGAATTCTTTCAAGCAGAGGAAATGAAACGGCCGTTGGATTGTTGTTATCGTTGATGATCAGAAAATATTCTTGATTTATATCTTTCCAAGCATTTGCAACTTCTTGACGTAATACTTCAACCGCTTCTTCTTCGGATGCGCCAAATTGGTTCATGTAGCATTCCACAGCCGAGGCTATGTGTCTTCTCCTTTGCTCAAACTGCATGGGCGCAGTAATTAGTTTATTTATTACAGGGTGATAAATAAATTGAAGTGTTGTACATGATGATAGTGTTCAATTATAGAGAGCTAGCTAGCGTACCTCATGACTTTGGATGTCATCTGAGATTCTACCAATAATAGATGCGGCTTTTATAATTTTAGGGTTTGTGAAAACCCATTTAAAAGCATCCTCAGTTGCAAAATCTCCCATTCCCAGGAATGAATTTGTTACAAGCATAGGAATACCACTACTCCTCAATGCAATCGAATTATATTCCTCCATTGTTGGAACATAGCCTTCGTTCAACCATTTGGCTTGTGCAAACTGCACCTCTACTAGTTCTTGCATCTAATCACTATCAACAACATATATACAATATCAATCCAATTGAACTAATTAAATTAAGTGATGTTATTTAAGTTATAACCAATGACTATGTGACATTGACACAAACACAATCTAATTAAATTAAAACTTTAATACCTAGCATATATTTATAAGGCATTAAAAAATTATAAAACAATCATCAAGTATCCACACACTTGTATTTCACAAATGTAATTAATATAAAAGTGGATTAATGCGCAAGTCTATACCTTTTCTTTTGCATAATGTACGCAATGCGATTTTCCCTCTTTTGTCAATTCTTCATCTATTTCATTATAAACATCTAGGAGTGTCTTATAAATTATTTTCATGTACTCTGGAAGTACATCTATAGTATTCATATTCCATCTACAAACCAAACAAATGAAAAAAAATCAATAATTAATCTTTAATAAGTAGTAAAAATTATTCTAAAATAAAATAACATTACAATAATATAATTCCCAAATATTATTCTATTACGTTTCTCATATTTCTTCAATGTAATGCATAAATTGAAAAATAACGAAAAGAAAAATTATAGATATGTATATGCATGGTAACAACCTCTTGACAGCATCTGTAAAGAGTTGGAGCTCTTCAAAGGTACCATAGGCATCAAATGTATCGTCCATGACTGATGTAATGCAAATTACTTTGGTCAATATTATTCTAGACAAAGCATATTTTGGCTCAAAATATACTCCCGATATCCAAAAATATAACTCTACTAATCTGTCTCTTGCATATTGTAATTTTGTGCTGAACTCTAAATCTCTCCACCACCTGAAAATATTTCAATTTCAAATCAAATTAAAATCAATTATCTTGATAAATTAAATATGAACTCACTTATATATCAATAGCAATGAATTTGAAACATATTGTTTGCATTTTGTGAGAAATATTAAAAAGAAACGAAAGCCATTATGGGCCGCCCTTCTATAAGGTTTGACTAAATTTTCTTTGAAAAATTATGTTGTGAAAGTTTTTTGAGAAATTTACATTTGTACTCCTAAGATCCACATATTTCTAGTAAATTGGTTGGATAATCAATGTTTTTGACGAAAATAATAGAAAGCCATCTAGTTTTAGTATTTTATGTTCTACGTGGGATATTAATTTTTGAGCCCTTGATGTTTTATAGTTTTACAGCGAAATATATAGTTTACCTATTTATAACAAACATGTCCTTGATTCCTATTGAAAGTAGACTAAGAATTTATTCTACACAAATATATTGATAATCCATATTCTTATATGTTAAAATATAAAATTATTTGAAAATTTCTTCTTCACGACTAAAAATCTTTTTAATACGATTAAAAAACTCTTCAATATGACAAGAAATGTTTTTAGTATAACTTATTGAAAATTTATTTAATATTTATCTTTGAAGTCGTCATAGAAAAAATGGAATTTTTTTTCATCTTATACTATATATGCTCAATTTTTTATTGTAAAAATAAGTTTTTTTTGCCTTTAATATTTAAATGATTTTGAAATGTAATTCGTATGTGTTAGAAATGTAATAAAAAGTTTAGAACATGTAACAAAAAATTTAAAAGTTGTAATAAAAGATTAGGTAACTATAAGTAAATATGAAATACTTTACCTTGTTAACCCACTAAGCTCCTTTTGGTGTTCTGCCTGTAAAATATTAAAATCTAACTTTGCAAACTTGAGCAAAGTTTGATTGTGCAAATCGTCTCTTGCATAAATATAAAAAAAAATACCTTGCTTGTATTCTTGGCACTGCTTTGCGAATAGGACAATAGAGAGCATGATTTATTTGTTGAGCAAGATTAGAGCTAACATGATCATGATCAGGTACCAATGATTTGAGGTAACTAGTGAAAGAAATGGCTTCATCTAGTATTTCTTCTCCATGAATGGCCAAATGTCCTGCCTCGTACAAACTTAACATGCCTTCAACATCCTTTTTCAACGACTCTTTGAAGAATTTGCTTTTTTCATCTTTGAACTTGTTAAATACATCTTGTCACATTTAAAAATACATGCAATATTAATAATTGAAACTAATGAGCTTCTACTTAATTTTAAGAATATAACAGTTGATGTGTTTGATTAATATAACAACATATATCCAATAGTAGCAAGTTAATTAAAATGCAACATATAAGCTGACTAGACATTTTGTTGTTGAATTAATTTTCCTTGCATGCGATTTTTTAATATTTTTAATTTAGCTTTATACATTTTTTGAGAGTTAAACTCATTTACGTCTCTCTTAACCAATTTTCTCTTATTTATTTATTTGTGTTTACTTGAGATAAAATTTGTTCACTCCATTGAAATTGAACTAGAAAAAAAGTTCAGTTAGATTTATAAGCAATATATGTACATAATATTTGTCATAAGTTTGTCTAATATTGAAAACGCTGTTCGTAAAATTGTGTACCTAATTGTTTTGATTAATTAGACACAGAAGCTCGTTACGGGATAATTTGAAGGTATGCGGTTCATACACATACCATCACACATCATTTTCGAGTAAATACGTACGCTTTTTAAATTACAAATTCATTCCATGAAACAAGGAAAAAAATTATTTAATAAATAATCAATTGATCAAATTATATATATATATATATAAAAGAACATTTATTCATTTCTAAATATTACAAGATCACAGGATCACAGAACATTTATTCATTCCTAATTATTACGAGATCACAGGAGCACAGAACGTTTATAAATTAAAGTAAAGGTTAAATAAAAGCGAGCGAGCATAACTATTACAGGATCACAGGATCTTTAAGCAGAGAAGCAACTTGATCTTTCATCAAATAATTATGCGTTTACAGGATGACAGGATCCTTAAGCAGCGAAGCAACTTGATCTTTCATCAAATAATTATGCGTTTACAGGATGACAGGATCCTTAAGCAGCGAAGCAACTTGATCTTTCATCAAATAATTATCCGTGTAACGCTCACCGTCTTTGTAAACAAGAACACAAGCACGTACAAGATTAAGAATTGATTCAAGCAAAGGAAATGGGACAGTCCAGCTTCGGTTATTAGTATTCATCACAATAAATTCTTCGTTGATATCTTTCCAAGCATTTGCATCTTCTTGCTTCAACACTTTTACTGCTTCTTCTTCGGACACACCATACTGCTTCATGTAGCATTCCACTGCTGAGGCTATATGTCCTCTCTTTTGCTCATACTGCGTGCATGCATGCATGTATTGTATCATCAACATCAACATCATCATGTGTACACATGTATATACAAATATACAAATATATGGTCGTGTAACAGTGGGGGGGCCACGGGCGTACCTCATGACCTGCGATGTCATCCATGAGTCTAGTAGAAATTGCTGCTGCTGTTATAATCTTAGGATTTGTAGAAGCCCATTTAAGAACATCCTCAGTTGCAAAATCACCCATGCCAAGGAAGGAATTTGTTATAAGCATTGGAGTAGTAATACTTCTGAATGCAATAGACATATATTCCTCCACTGTTGGGATATAACCTTCCTTCAACCACTCGGCTTGTGCAAAGTACAGTTCAATTAGTTCTTGCATCTGATCATCATGCATAGGGGAAAAATCGATCAATATTGGATATAATCATTTAATATATATGTAAATTATTACTAATGATCCAGCAAACGATGTTATTCAGTTATACATATACTGAATGATACCGTTTGATTAATCGACAACTTTAAGTTCATGCATAAAGTGCTAGATATTGAATAATAATCATTTATAAAGAGAATGATATTATATATAGGATCATGATCATTTATATATATATATGTATGTATGTATTATGTATGTATGTATGTCTATTATAAAACCGTGTAGTTATATATGAAGCTAGCTGCAGGGCATGCATGCATGCGGGTGGAAAATATATAAAGGCCTATGTATACCCTTTTTATTGCATAGGGTGTGCATTGTGATTTTCCTTGCTTCGTCAATTCTTCGTCAATTTCATTGTAAATATCCAAAAGTGTCTTGTAAATTATTTTCATATAATCTGGAAGTATATTTATAGCACCGATGTCCCATCTGAAACCCAAATTAGAAAAAAATAACATTATATAGGCAATAATATATATATATGTGTGTGTGTGTGTGTGTAAATGTTTGAATGATTGATGGTTTCTTATAACCTTTTGACAGCTTCTGTAAAGAGTCGAAGCTCTTCAAGGGTACCGTACGCATCAAATGTATCGTCCATAACTGATGTAATACAACTTATTTTGGTCAGCATAATTCTGCCAAAGGTGTATTTTGGATCAACGTACATTTCCATTATCCAAAAATACAACTCCACTAATCTATCTCTTGCATATGATACCTTTGTACTGAAGTCCAAATCTCCCCACCACCTAATTTCAATTGATAAAAATTAAATATTATTTTACACAAATGACATATTTTGCAAGCACAAACTTCCTTAAATTGTAGATTTAAGGAACACAATATGCATATATATGGAAGTTTATATAATAAAGAATATCTAATTTATTACCTTGTCAACTCGCTTAGTTCCTTCTGGTGTTGAGCTTGTACAATATTAAAATCTAATTTTGCAAACTTAAGCAATACTTGATCGTGCAAATCATTTGTTGCATAAATATCAAAAAATTCTCTTGCCTCAAATCTTGGCACTGCTTTTCGATTAGGAGTATGAAGAGCATGATTTATTTGTTGAGCAAGGGTAGGGCAAACATGATCAGGTACCATTGATTTAAGGTGGGTACTAGTAAAAGCAAGGGCTTCATCTAGAAATTCTTCTCCACGAATGCTCAAATGCGCTGCCTCATACAAACTCAGTATTCCTTCAACATCCTTTTTCAATGATTCTTTGAAGAACTTGCCTTCTTCATCTTTAAACTTGTTAAATATATCTGAATATCTCAATATTAAGAAATTCATAAATTAAATAGAAACATAAGACAAAAACTTGTTAATAATTCTTAGTTTGATAATGGTGCGATGCAATTAACATATGTGAACTTAATTAATTAACTGATTACATACCGCATGAAATCATAAGCCCTTGTTGTCTGAGCAGTCGAAAACGAAGGGATACTGTATAGAGATCATCATCACCATCATCAATATTCTTTTCAAATATTTTAACCAATGCATCTTCAATCTCTTTCTCAAAATGATAGGCAACGGCTAAGCGTTGGACAGCATCAATCAGTTGTAGTAGTGATTTCTGAGTACACTTATCAATAACAGTAGCTGTTATCTTCCTCCTCACCTCTTCTTTCAGTGCTTTGTGTTTTTCTTTAGTTGTAGTATCAATTATCTGCATGCACAAATAAATATATATTAATTGCTTGTCAACTTCGTGATATTCAATTCTACAAATTCTATAACAAGCCTATGCACCTCTGAAGGACAAGTTAGGAAATAGTTTCCCCATATACTGGGAGGGAAATCAGCACAATGACGAATTTCTGAAGCTGAATTGGGAGCAACGTCTGCTGAACTTTGAGTAGACATAGACATATCTATCGTGATGTCTTTGAGAAAAATCACTAAGTTCTCTTAAGTTTTTATTTGCTGTGTGAATTTTGGTTGATGAGTTTTTGTACGAGCACTACCCTATTTAAAGCAACTAAAAACAGGTAGAAACAAAATAATTCAGCCGCCTTTTTATTTTTTAGTCTTCCGGTCGTAAAGTGGGGCAGCATATATTTTTGGTAGTTACACCCGAAAGGCATTATGTTGGACATCTATACACCCTAATTTGTCCAATATATTAAAAGGGAAAATCTAGCACATTAATTATATGATATTGACATTGCATCATTCATATAATAATTTTATGGAATTTTTGTTAGTATAAAATTATCTATCTATCTATCTATCTATATATATATATATATAGTCACATCTCTCTGAATTTTTTAATATATAAAAATTTTAGTATTATATATATTGTTGTATAAATATGACATATTACCTTCTAAATATCTATTCTTGGTATAGTCAACAAATTCTGCTTTATTTATGAGAGTAAGATTCTTTATATTCGAGCATGGAGGGCTAATTGAGTGGGGCATAATTAAAAAATATATATATTATTGAGTTGCCCCGCTTTTAGTATAACCACAATATTAATTTGATCATTTTCAAAACCAAAGTATAAATTAATGTACGTCTCTCAGAATTTTTCAAATCATATTGCGGTTATACTGAAAGTGGGACAACTCAATATTTTTTTTTTTAAATTTTATCCTTCTCAATTGACCCTCTATGCTCGAATATAAAGAGTCTTGCTCTCATATATAAAACATAATTTGTTGACTATGTCAAGAATAGATATTTAGAAGGTAATATGTTGTATCTATACAACAATAGTTTCAAAAATTCAAAGAGACGTGACATTAAATTAATATTATGGTTATACTAATTAAAGTGGGACAACTCGATATTTTTTTTTTTTTTTTTGGTTTTGTCCCCCACAATTGGCCTTTCATGCTGGAATATAAAGAGTCTTGTTCTTATATTATCTTTTATTAGTAAATAGGAGACAAATCAAAATTAATTAATATTGTGATTAATGGAGCATACTACAGATGATGTTGATGCTGATGCTGATAATTAAATAAATATATATATATATATATATATATATATATATATATATATATATATATATATATATATATATAAGGCCTAATAATATTGCCAGATGCCTCCATGATGGTTGGAAAAATGTCTCCACGATGGCCAATAATCTTCAGGCTTCCTACGTACAACTATAATCCACTATATATAAAAACCTATAGAAGCAAATGTTGGCAAAATGAAGAGTACTATTATAAAGGCTAAATTTTAAGTTTTGTATTGAGTTAGTTTCAGATCATACCCTTTCAATATGCGGCTGAGATAATAGACTGGCCTCTCTAGGCCTAATTCGTACTCGTCTTCTTGAGTTTTTGTATTAAGTTTTGTATCGTAATCAACATCAAACAAATTTTAAATGTGTAGTTTTCTATAGAGGTGTATAATATCTGATTAATTATTTAACCTATCAATTCTTTGTTAGCACTTGTAGTTAATTTGTGGTGAAATTTTTCTAAATTAATGAATTTTTACATAAATTGTTGACTTTGAAAATTAAATTATATATATATTGTTAATTTACAGCAACTTGATTGCTAGTCAGTTTTTGTGTGTTTAAAACTATTCAAGAATTATTGATGATTAATTATTATATAAATAAGGAAAAAATATTATATATATATTGTTAATTTACAGTAACTTGATCGCTAGTCAGTTTTTGTGTGTCTAAAACTATTCAAGAATTATATAAATAAGGAAAAAATATTACAAATATTTGTTAGATAACGTGGTAGTGAATTATATTAGTTTGTTTAATATTAAAAACGCTGTTATAATTATGTACCTAATCGTTTTGATTAATTAGATACATAAAAGCTTGTACGGGCTAATGTGAAGGCCAGGGCGGTGGTGCGGTGGTCATACACATACCATCATACATCATTTTCGAGTAGATATGTTCGCGTTTTAAATTACAAATTAAATCCACGAGACAAATAAAAGAAAAGTTATTTATAAATAACTCGTTGAACGAATAATATATATTTACATATATATGTATACAATAACAGAGTTTATAGAAACTCGATTGGAAGCCAATTTGTGAATGTAAAGTGTGCAATAATTGTGATTTAAATTTTATAAATTAGGAAAATATCAAAATACATTTGTTAGATGAAGTAGTAGTGAATTAAATTATATAAATTATTAATTGGCCCATGAAAAATGAGTCTAATAGGTTTTCGGGCCGGGCCAGTACAATATGTACAGTAAAATATATAAGTCCGGCTCAACCCACAGCATAGGTATTGTTCATATCGTATTGGCCCGGTCCGTCAAAATACAGCCCATCAAACCTATACAGTGTACTGTTTTATAATAAATAGTAATGAGATGTTACTGTTTACGAGCTAAATAATAACCCATAATTTTTTCGGGCCCATCACAGTACTGTACTATTTACAGCCGACCCAACCCAAGGGCTTTTTTCTCGACCCAGATCATGAATAGTGTTGGATCGTGCCAGGCCATGCCAACACTATTTACTAGCTGGGCCAGGCCGTACTCGGGCCGACACGCCCATTTGCCACCTCTAGTCATACACATACCATCATACATCATTTTCGAGTAGCTACATTCGCGTTTTAAATTACAAATTAAATCCACAAAAAAAATAAAAGAAAAGTTATTTATAAATAACCTGTTGAACGAATAATATATATTTACATATATATGTATACAAAGTTTATAGAAACTTGATTGGAAGCCAATTTGTGAATGTAAAGTATGCAATAATTGTGATTTAAATTTTATACATTAGGAAAATATCAAAAATATATTTGTTAGATGAAGTAGTAGTGAATTAAATTATATAAATTATTAGTTGCCCTGTAGTGTGCAATAGTTTTTTAGAATATTTGATTGTAAATTATATAACTTATTCAAATTATTGAATATTATTAATATAATAATAATAAAATTATTTAAAATATTAATAATAATTTAAAAACTAATTATAAAAAGGATAATTTTTAATTTTAACTATTATTTTATTGGCAATCTTTACAAATAAAATGACTCATTATGTACATAAAGACAAAAATGACCTTTTATAGTTAAAAAATAAAATTTAGTTTATATATAATTAATAATTTATATTCTACTGAGAAAAAATGAATTACTTATATATTAAAATTAAGGTAAAATATTATCTTAAATAATAAATAAAATAAAACAAATTATATATCAAAATAAATTTCATATATATTAATCATTAATTAATTAATTAATAATAATTAATAAATATTTATAAAGATATTAATTAATAATTTGATATTTGATACATGGAAAAATAGTAAAAAATTTAAATATACACAATTATAATAGTAATATCAATTAATTATTTTTAATTAATTAATTAATAAATAATATATATGAAATTTATTTTGGTATATAATTTAACTTAAGTTTATTTATTCATTATTTAAGTCATTTTATAAAATAAGTCATTTTATTCTGTTTTAGAGTATTGTTGATGGCTTATCTAAAAATAAAGGGCACTGTTGAGTATTATTAAAAAATTAAGGTTATTTATGAAAATTTTTAATAAAATAATGATTTAAAACTGAAAATTACCCTAAAAAAATTTTGAATACATAATTATCAAAAAGTAAATAATAAGAGTATATTGCTTATTATACAGTAATAATTAGGTTAAAATGATTAATTAGTATGCTTCCTAAATATATAAGATCAAAATGGTTATTTTTCATGATTGTATAGTAATTTAGAGGTATTTATCTATTTGATCAAACTTGAGGGGCTATATAATTGTTTCCAAACATCATAATGTATTTATCTATTACCATAGGGAGTATTTGTCAATTTTTCTATCTTACTATTTATTCCATAAATATATAGATATTTCCTTACAAATTTTTGAAAATTGGGTCATATTATTCTTAAGCTCAAATTTTATAAGCCCAATTTCTAAATCAAGTTTAATTTCTAACATATCTTTTAAACTTAATTTGATAAATTTTCACTATATCTTAATCCATGTCCATGACCTCCTCCTTGGCAATTGTCTCTTCTACGTTGGATTTTCTCCTTGTCAAAGTTTTTTCTCTTTTCTTTGAAGGTGAATTTTGTTTGGAGAAATTGCTCTAAGATCTATTTCTCTTTTTTTTTTCCTTTCTTCATATTTGTAACCTATGAATTCTTCAATGATCATAGACTTTAAATCTTTCAAAGTTTAAAGACGTATCTTTTTTATCTTTTTGGTACCCTTGTATAAATTTTGAAGCATCTTCCAAACTTCTTTGGTCGTAGTTACATTTACAACTCTTATCTCTTTTTTCTTGAATGCTTTAAATAAAGATTCTTTTGAACTTGCATAAGGATGGCCTCATGTTTTGGCACATCATTCTCTTTGACAACAACTTCCCACGTATCTTGAACTTCTAGCAAAGCCTTCAACTTGATACTCTAATTATTATAGTTGCTTTTGGTGAATATTGAAACTTATAAGAGAACCATTCTATTGTTTGTTATGGTTATTCATACTTTAACTCTAATACTACTTTGTTGGAAGGTGGAGAACTTACATTACAAAAAATAAATAAATAAATTTTTTAGGATTAATTATGGATAAGGAGGGAGGAAAAAATTCACAATCTTATTGATTTCTAATTTTTTGACTTGACATGCAATAGGAGAATTCACTCCTATTTATGGTATAACACTTCCTTAACCAATGATTAAAATTATAACAACACACATCCAATCTAAAGATTATAAACTTCTTTTAGAAATGTTCAAAATAATATATAGATATTTATTACAATTATTTAGATATTCTTACAAATATTTAGATATCTATTTTATAAATATTTAGATATTTCTTTTACACATTTATAGAAATTGAGCCACACTATTTATAGGCCAAAATCTTGCGAGCCTAATTTTCAAATTTAATTTAATTTCCAACAAAATATATATATATATATATATATATATTCATTTCAAACCAATAATATCAATGATAGTAATAATAAAAAGAAAATTTTATAATTGATATTTTTATTAGATAATTTTATTAATACTTCAAGTTTTTTCTTAACAAAATATAGCTTCTCTCTCTCTCTCTCTCTCTCTCTCTCTCTCTCTCTCTCTCTCTCTCTCTATATATATATATATATATAGCTAAAGAATCACCGGCTTTGTTGTCTCTTCTTGAAATGTGAAGCTACACAAACATAAAAAGTATTACGACATGTATACTTTTGAAAATATCAAATCAAACAACTGAACAATCTTTTTCTAATTTTGTCTGATTCCTCTTATTAATTAGTTTACATGTTCCAATACAAAGGGTTTTCCTCTAACATCATTTATTTTTTATTAGTTAATATCGAATAACCGAAAATTAGTTAATATATAATATTGTAACAGGTGTATAGCACTATTATAAATATTAAGTTTGTGTTGAGTTTTATTAAATCACACATTAAAAACTTTAAATTTTTCTGAACAAAAAATCTAAGTTTTGTATTAAAACTTTCAAATGTTTAACCTTTCTACATGTATAATACCTAATCCTTTAACCCATTACTAGTTTCTCTATCGTTGAAATTTGTATAACTACATATTCTTTTATTCTTACTTTTCATTTAAGACGTATGTTATAACCCAAAATTTTCTAAGCATTTTAAGGCAGAGGACAGAATTGGTGATGGGGTTTTCAAGTCTCAAAACAAGGGTTAATAAAGATTTTGGCCAATTCTGCATCAATTCAATCGGTCGGGGTTGAAACCAATTAAATATGCACGAAAGGAAATTGCAGGTTTGACCCTCTAATGAAAGAGCAGTTGGGCATCTCGCATTTGTTACTTGCTGCAAAAGATTTTGGAGCTTTTGGTAACATATACATTGGAAAAATTGGATGAGAAAATTTCTAGTAATGATAAAAACGTTAGTTAATTTATTCAATCCAACAGGTATAGCGTAAATTTTATTCAATATAGAAAGCAATTAAATAACATAAATAAATAAAAGCCATGCATGCGTGCATACAGAAATTAAATTAAAGTTTTTAAACCAAAGCAAGTATGCATTAGAGGATTACAGGATCCTTGAGCACAGAAGCAATTTGATCTTTCATTAAATAAGGATGGGTGTAACGCTCGCCGTCCTTGTAAATAAAATCGCAAGCACGTACGAAATTAAGAATTGATTCAAGCAGAGGAAACGAGACAGCCCAGCTTGGATTATTATTATTACTTATCAGAATAAATCCTTCGTTCATATCTTTCCAAGCATTTGCAACTTCTTGCTTCAACACTTTTACGGCTTCTTCTTTGGATACACCATACTGCTTCATGTAGCATTCCACTGCTGAGGCTATATGTCCTCTCTTTTGCTCAAACTGGATGCATGCATGTCTCATCATCATCATCATCATGTACATGTATATATATATATATATATATGTATGTATGTGTGTATGTATGTATAGGTGCTCATTATTATATTTATATAACAGTGCACGTACATGTGCATGTGCATGGACGTACCTCATGACCAGCGATGTCATCCATGAGTCTAACGGCAATAGATGTTGCTGTTACAATCTTAGGGTTTGTAAGAATCCATTTATAAGCGTCCTCAGTTGCTAAATCACCCATGAACAGGTAGCAATTTGCTATAAGCATTGTAGTACCAATACTTTCAAATGCAATAGAAGTATATTCCTCCATTGACGTTGGAATATAACCTTCATTGAACCACTTGGCTTGTGCAAAGTACATCTCAATTAGTTCTTGCGTCTGATCATCATCCACAATATAACATATAACCCAATTCAAAAACTAATTAATCGATAATATATGTTTGATTGATTGATATCAATATATAGCTTCAACTTATTCTTGAAGTATTGTTAATCATGATGATCACTTGGATGCTGCTGGAGATTAATTAATTAATTAATTAATTATTCAATGGCCCATATATACCTTCTTTATTGCATAGTGTATGCATTGTGATCTTCCTTCCTTGGCTAATTCTTTCTCAATTTCATTATAAAAATTTAAGAGTAACTTGTAAATTATTTTCATGTATTCCGGAAGCATGTCTGTGGCACCAATATCCCATCTGAAAACCCAAAAAAAAAATAATAATAAGTATTATGGAATAATTAATTTCTAGTAATCTATTTATTTGATTGAATTGTAACCTTTTGATAGCTTCTGTAAAGAGCTGAATTTCTTCGAAGGTAGCATAGGCATCAAACGTATCGTCGATAATAGATGTAATAAAAAATATTTTAGTCAACATAATTCTCGCGAAGGCATATTTTGACTCAATACTGTACATTTCCAATATCCAAAAATATGACTCCACTAATCTGTCTCTTGCATACGATACATTTGTAGTGAAGTCTGAATCTTTCCACCACCTGAATTTCAATTTCAAATAATAGTACAATATTTATTTATTTATATATTCATTGTATCACTCTAATTATAAACATATATACTTCTATATATGTGTGTGTATGTATGTACTAAAAACTACTAATTTAATTTAATTACCTTGTCAAGACATTTAATTCTTTCTTGTGTTGAGCTTGTATGAAATTAAAATCTAATTTTGCAAACTTGAGTAAAATTTGATCGTGCAAATCATGTCTCCCATAAATATCCAAAAAATATCTTGTCTCTAATCTTGGCACTCCTTTACGAAGAGGGCTATGAAGAGCATGATTTATCTGTTGAGCAAGATTAGGGTGACTGTGATCAACTACCATTGATATTGATTTAAGTTGAGTAGTAGTAAAAGCAAGTGCTTCATCTAGAATTTTTTCTCCACGAACTCCCAAATATGCAGCCTCGTACAGACTTAACAGGCCTTCAACATTTTCGATCAATGATTCTTTGAAGAAATATTTACCTTCTTCGTCTTTGAACTCGTTAAACACATCTAAATATCACAATAACAATTAAAATTAGAAGTAATCAATAATGAATAGCAACAACTTTTGGGATTGAATAATAGCTCGATGTGAATTTTATAAGTGGGAGTGTAAATATATAACACATAAATGTATATTATCTCCTGAAATTAATTGTTTGTATCTACTAAATATATACTTCAACTATATATTGTGCTTTCAAATTAATTTAAGTAAGAGCATGGTACGTAGTTCAAACACATTCTTAATTTGATAGTTAAGGAAGGCAAGTGAAATAAGCTTAATCAAAGTAATTACGTACCACTTGAAATATTAATTCCTTGCTGCCTAAGTAATCGAAAACGAAGAGAAACAGTGCAGAGATCATCATCATCATCATCAATCTTTGTTTCAAATATTTTAACCAGTACATCTTCAATCTCTTTTCCAAAGTGATAAGCAACACCTAAGCGTTGGATGGTATCAATTAATTGCAATAACACTTTCAGGACCACAGGCTTATCAACAGCAGCAGCTATTATCCTCCTCCTCACCTCTTCTTTCAGTGTTTCGTATTCTTCTTTAGTTGTAGTATCAAATATTGTCTATATGCAAAAATAAATATATATTACTAGTAAATTTTTGTGATGACGATCAATATATATGCTCTTCTTAACTAATAATTACCTCAGAAGGACAAGTTAGGAAATAGTCTCCCCATACACTAGGATGGAAATCAGCACAGCGGCGAATTTCTGAAGCGGCAGAATTGGGAACAACGTCTGCTGAACCTTGAGTAGACAGAGACATAGACATAGACATAGACATATCTATCTTGATGTCTTTGAGAAAAATCACAAATTCTCTAAGCTTTAACTTGTTGTCTGAATTCTATCCTATGAGTTCTTTGTTAGGAGCTAGACTCTACCCTAACTAGCTATTTAAAGTTACTAAAAGGTGCAGCCTTTTATCTTATTATGTTGGACGTATACTATAAACCCTATCAATTAATTCTTGTCCACTATAAAAGGGGAAAATCTAGCTAGCACATTTTTTCTTTTGCTATCAAATTATTTATATATTAAGAGTAGAATGATTGATGATCCCAATATATTAACCTATATCTTAACTTAAAGTTAATTATAATAATGGTAAGAGATATATTTATAATGTACATAAAAAGTTTTTTTTCAAAAAAAGGCAGCTTTTAGTTTATATATTATTTATATAAAGCGGAATTTGTTGACTATACCAAGATTATGTGATATGTCGTATTTGTACAACATTATGATAAAATTCTTATATATAGTGTCAAAAACTCAGATTGACATAAAATTAATTTATACTTCGATTTAAGAAAGACCAAATCCACGTTATGGTTGTACCAAAAGTGGAATAACTCAACGATCTTTTTACAGTTTTGTCCTACTCACTAGGTTAGTCTTTCATGCTAGCTCTAATACAAATAGTCCGACTCTAAATTTTATTTTTTATTAGTCAGAATGAGAAATTTTAATGTTTCTATTGAATTTTAAATCACGCATTAAAAATTTTAAATTTGTTTTTAAAAAGTAAAATTTTGTATGACAAATTTCCAAAAAGAAAAAACCATGTATAATAGCTAGGCAATTCCTTAACCTAGCAATATATTAATTGTTTCTCTAGACGTGTAGCTTGTGGCGAAAATCCATGAATTTAGTTGTATGTTGTTGACTTAATTTCAAACTAAGTTGAGTAACATGTACATATAATTATCAATTTAGGGTAACCAATTGAGTATTATAAAAACTTGATGGGTAGCCAATTTGTGTATCTAAAGCGTGGCATAATGGTGGTTTTAATAATGTTGTAAATTTGTTAGATGCAGTAGTGAAATATATTAAGGTTTTTAATATTGAAAACATTGTTGATAAATTGTGTATCCAATCTTCTTGATTAATTAGACACAGAAGCAGCCGGCTAATTCGAGGGTTTGGGGGTCATAAACATGATAATCAGCAACACATAAGTTGTGAAGAAGATGAATTATTTTTATTATCTTTTGATAATAAATATTTATTGGTACTTAAAAAGTTCCCGTAGAGATGATTGTACATATCATAACAATCTAATGCTTATGTAATAAATTTTTATCATATATATATATATATATATATACATATGTATTTATTTATTTATTTATTTATTTTAAAATTAACAAATAATTTTAATAATTGCAACTATTAGAAAAAAAATTCAAATTTTTTATTTTTATCAAACAAATGCAACTTACGCATATATGTTTTGGATATATATATCAAGTCACATGGGCCCTCGCTGCAAAAGATTTTGGGCTTGATTTTGTGAATGATGTCATACTATGACATCATACAAGCCTCTAGTTCAGAAGGACGCTTTAAATTTATTTCAAAATGCTCCTACAAAATCAATTCGTTAAAAAATATTTATTAGTTTTAATAATTTATTTTTTATTTTTATTATAATTATTACAAGGGATATCAATAAATACTATCTTCAAACTAACTTGCAGATAATTTTGATATTTGCAAAAAAAAACAAATATCCTGATATTTCAAAAAATAAATAAATACACTTTTATTTTCATGAGTTAATATGTTAGATTATTATTATTATTATTTGTATTCCTAAAATATTTATAAATATATATATATATATATATATATATATACACACACACGTTATTCAATTATAATAATTTAGTGTTTATTTTAATATTTATCATAATATTATTTTTTTCACTCATAACAATTTAGTCTCTATTTCTATGCTTTTCACAAGATACTAAAGGCTAAATAATTTTTTTAATTTAAAAAAATACTATCTCTAAAAAAAAATTTAAAGAATGAGTTATATTAAATTTATATATTAAAATATTTTTAATCTGCTTCTTTTATTTTTTAATAA
Source organism: Melia azedarach (assembly GCA_028052125.1). Classification (NCBI taxonomy): domain Eukaryota; kingdom Viridiplantae; phylum Streptophyta; class Magnoliopsida; order Sapindales; family Meliaceae; genus Melia; species Melia azedarach. The sequence goes on from CM051405.1 coordinate 12,541,290, forward strand.
TAATTTGATATTTAATTATAAAAAAATTTAAATAATTTTTTTAACATTTTATTTTTATATCTAATATATTTATTTAAAATATATTAAATTCATTATATTTTCTTAAAAATAAAAATTATAAAATAAATATATGATATATATTACAAATAAAAATAATCAAAATTCTCTTATTTTCTATATTTTTAATTAAAAATTAAATTTTATTATTTATATCTAATTACTAATACTATTAATAATTGACACCAAATTCTCGTCTTTTTTATATTTTTATTTATGTTTTGTAATTTTTCTTAAGAAAATATAATGAATTTAATATAATCTTTTTGAATAATATAATATATAAATATAAAATGTTAAGAAGATTTCAAATTTTTTTTTATAATTAAATAATTAAAAATATACTAGTATATGAATTTGATCTAACTTATTGTTTGAATTCTTTTAATATAGTATAAATTTTTTTAAATTTTTTAGTGAAATAAAAAATTAAAAAATAATTTTTATTTAGTCCTTAATATAGTATATTACAAAAAATATTAAAATAGGGACTAAATTATTATAATTAAAAAAGTATCTTAGTTTATTATTTTGAAAACATGAAGGTATACAAATAATGAAACTCAACAATTTTACTGAGAAAATAAAAGTTCATGGACATCTGTCTATTTGCTCAAACATTAAGAGTATTTGTATTTTTCTAAATAATAAAGGTATTTATCTATTAGTCCAAATATATAGGGTATCCGCTAATGTCTCTTATTATAATACTATCTTAATTATAAGTATATTAAGAGTTAAATGAACTATATTACCTTTATATTAATCCAATTTTATTAATTAAAGTAACATTATAATTATTTATATGAACAATTTTTAAGGTAATGGCATTAAAGTGTATATTTGACTAAATTGTAAAAATATATGCTATCTTATTTTCTTATTTTTTGTTCGTTAATGAAAGGACATGGTCCGAGAAATACTAATTTAAGTTTGATGATTCCCAAAAATATATTTACCTCCCTCCCAAGTGCCTTTCTGCTCACTTTACAATGTTGAGCTACTTCATTGCTAATTTCTGTCAACTATTTCGTTGAAGTGTGCAAAACTGTTAATGTCTTAAAAGTAAGGGGTCTCAATGTTAGTTTCCATAATTTATAAAGCCACACACAGCTCTTATATTCTTAAAAATAAATGAAAAAGGAGCTCGGAAGCATAAACCCCAGAAGCAAGCCAAGGCGCCAAACAATCCGTAAAACCCCGACTGGAGTCTTGCATTTGGATTTGACTGTTCATTCAATTATCGAAGAAGAATTTGCTTTTCTCATATTTAAGAAATTATGGTGTGGGGTCTTTTTCCAGCCGATTCCTTCTCAGGTATTTTTCATACTCTCTTCAATCCTTCCTTCGTTTTTTGCTTTCTGTAATTCTGACTTTTGGGATTTTAATTCAGGCGAAGATAAGCACTATGTTTTTCTCAAGGGAAATTACAAAGTGGGTCGAAAAGGTTTGCTTTCAGTTTGCATTTGACCCCTCTCATTTTCTCAGTTGAAGCTTATTTTATTATTTCCATTGTGTTTCTCTAAATTTGTAATTCACTGTAGGTTGTGATATAATTATTAATAAAGATAAAGGAGTTTCACGGATTCATGCCGAGATTTTTGTTGATGAAATGATTTCCCTGAGCTCCCTGCAAAACGAATCATCCAATACCAGCACTACTACCAAGGTTCGGATCAAGGATTGCTCAAAATATGGAACTTTTATTGCTAGGGATAGTGGGTCGAAGGAAAAAGTTCATGAGTTTCCAAATAAAGAAACTGTTTTGAAGGATGGTAACTTGGTTTCATTTGGTACAGGGAATGCTACTTACAGGTAATTTAAGATTTTGTCTGTTGAGAATTTTTGAATTGGTTATATGTGGCTCCACTGATAGAACCTGGTTGTGCATTTTTGTTTATGGTTATTAAGGATTTCCATTGCTGGTGTTTGTATCCTGTTATATTAAGCTATGTTCGCTCTTGAGTAATTCCTAATAGTAGTTAATCCGGCAGGTTTTGTCATGTTCCACTTGTACTCTTTGTCTGTGGCACTGATTCATTTCAAGGAATTGCTTCCCTTCAAGACCAAATTTCATCAATAGGTTAGTGAGGTACATTTTCTTTACATTGTTTTCCAAAATTAAGGTTTTAGAAATATATGTTTGAACTTTGATATGAGAGAGAGACTGATATAGATTGTTGGATGGTTCCACATCCTGATTAATTTATGTGCTTTGTGCATTTTGCGGTTTACAAATAATTGGTTTGATACAGGAGCTAGTATTAGCAGTAAGTTGTGTCAAGAGTGCACGCACATTCTTGTTCGTCGCCACATGCCAGTGGAAGGAGAACTTCTTGATGCCATTGTGGCTAAAAAACCTCTTGTTGATGATAGCTGGCTTGAGGTACACAATTATTACTATTTGTTCCTTTTCTTTTTTTGGTAATTATGTTGTTAAGTATGTCGTTAAGTTGGTTATTAAAGTGAAGGTGTCAGTAGAGGTTGGAAAGATGATCAGGCATAAGGAGATCTGAAATGTTGAATTGGATACCAACGTTGTTGATGTTGTATATATTTCTGTCTCGCATGCTGATTGCTATATTATATTTAGATTGCTGCAGAGAAAAGCATTCGCACTGAATTTCCCGGCTGCAATTTGTAAGTTAATTCTTTCTTTTCTGTGTGTTTATTTTTTATGGTTAATCATATTCTTCATAGATAAAAGTGATTAAGCTGTTAGTTTGATGAGTTGAACTAGAATTAGAAAATAGAAATGTGCTCTATAGAATGAGACTCATTTCTTTGATTCAATTCATAAAATTGAATTGTGACAAATAATGAGAAAACGAAAGAGCGTGGGGAGGGATTGTCTAGAATAGGTGGGTGTAATCTAATGATTGTATTTTTGTTTTTCTCTCTTGCAGCCATGTTAAGCTCACAGTTGAAGGAGTTTCTGTTGAACTTGTGAATCTGGAAACTCGTGAGAATTGTTTGGGAGGGTATACCTTTCTGTTGGACTCACCATGCAAGGTGATACTTTTCTCCAGATTGTAATTTAGAAGATTCGTTATTTTGTATAGAACTCTCTTAAATTTAATTTTATAGTTTCCACTCTGTAAATTTTATGCCTAATATCTTAAACCAATATTGAAATGTGTAGTGTGCTCAAACTTAGCATGATTTTTTCTTAATAGTTAACTACTAGTTATAGCGTCATAGCATAATTTGCCAATCTTTTAGGGAGATGTCTTAAGTAATTCTATTTGAACTATCTTTAGTATAATCTATTGCTGCTGTATCTGTGTGTTTGCTTATCCATTGTTTACATGCAGTATAAATACGGGGTTAAATTGCAGTCTCTATTGGAGGCATGTGGTGCGAAGACTCTCTCCACTGAAAGTTTTTTCTCAAGTAGCCAAGTATGTGTTTCTTGCTCGTTATAAATATTAGGAACAAAAGTTTCTCATAAAACTTTTTACATGCTATAAGTGTAGTGCAACCAAATATATACGAATTCATTTTATGAATTTGGTTTAAATCTTACTTCTTGATGTGTCCACAGCAGAACAAATATTTTGTGCAGAATTTATCTTCTAACATCTTTTAGGTAAATTTTTTCCTGTAGGGCTTAGAGTGTGGAGAACATAATCATGTGGTATATGTCATCCCAAGAAGGTCAGAAGACTGTTCTAATTCAATGAACAAAGGCAGTTCACTATCTAGAGTGAATGAGAAAGACTTGATATGTGCTGTTTTATCTGGACATCTGGATCCATCTGTGTTGATATCAACTTCCTCGCCTGGTAACATATTATTTTCAAGATATCTTTTGTGATATCTTGAACAAGGATTTCTAATTGCTTTTCATAAATTGTTATCAAACTTTCCATTATTTCATGACACAAAGATGATAAAGTTATATCTTGCAACTTGTGCAGTACTCATTTCATCTTCATGTTCAACGGATGAAACTGTGGTAGCAGATTCTGATGTTGAAGTGGAAGCAGAAACAGCTTCATCAAGTCATGCAACAGTTGCAGTCAATAAGAAGGAAGCCCTGACACATCTGAGCAAAGAGGAAATATTCATCAATCATGATGCAAGTAGATTGGATGATAGTCATGGTGTAGGCTTTGGCAATAGAAACAATAGTATTGCAAATAAATCCGAGGATAATCATGGAACAGGCTTCAAAGATAGAAACAGTAGTATTGAAAATAGATCAGGGAATATCCATTGTGCAGGTTTTAGAGATGGAAACAATAGTATGGCAGCAAGCAGAGAGAAGGCTGATTATCTGGAATGTGAAAATTCTGACATTATTTACAGCCAAGTTTTAGTTGTTAGAGATTTGAATGTCTCTGCCACCAAAAGCTCTACAGCAAACAATGGAGTTGTAAATTTCAAACGCTTCAGAAAGGTATTGTCTTGAAATTTTACATTTCATGCTAAACCACATGTTTTTCTCCAAATTAGATTAAAAACTATGGCTTCTCTGTGGAATTCAGACATTTACAGTTCCTGTTTCATCATACTAGATATTTCATGTCAAAATAATTTCTACTATGATATGCCTGATTTTTTTTTATTTTTTCTGTTTTCTTTTTGGCAAATGGCTAATGGATCTCCAGACAAATACTCAATCAGGGAATAGCTTCGGCAGCCTTATTCCATTTTCAAAGTATCCATTTAAGTAAGATCTATATTCTTCAATGCAATCTGATTCCTGCATTATATTCAGAACTTCCAGACAATAACCTCATTTGAGTTTGTTTCTTCATGTTAGAGATTGTGACTATGGGAATGAGGAAATGGTTGAGTCTGTGAAAGAAGAGAAAAAGAGAAAGCAAATGGAAGCTATTGCAGAGGACTTATTTAACCCTGAAAAGGTGAGAAATGCTACTTATTTTTGGTGAATTAGAAAGAATTATTTCTGAGAATTTAACTTTTTGTATATATTTTTAACAAAAATTATAGGGGAAACGGCGTGGAGTACCTGGTGCCCTTCATGGACTTCTTACTCGTGGATAACCAAGGTGAAGTTCATATTTATCTATACTGCATTTTTTCACCTTCTGGAAGATAGTAGAAGACGTTTTGTTCACTCATTTTGCTACACGAGTATATGCATTTGTATCTGGATGTGCTTCCTGCATCTTTTTTGAGTTATAATGTCTTAAAATGCTAAATAATGTTTTACTCTTTCTATATATCAGAAATTCTGTCTCTAGCACCCATCCTTCTGTCTCGGCAATAGGATAATTGAGAGTTTATTCCAGAGCAGAAAAATGGAAAAAGTTCTTTGGCAATTCGGTCAAGTAAATGTTTTGGTCTGCTTTATCATATGGATTTGATGAGAACCTATAGAGATAAGAGCTCAGGCGCCAGTGCTTCCTGAGAAGCTGATAATTTTCCTCCAGGCTGCTTGTTCGGGTTGTTAAGAGCTGTGTAGATTCCCGATTTTCCCTTCACTATCATCAGCAGCATAAACTTGTATAATTTGTAACTACTTCTGTATAACATGAAAGTGAATTTTTGATATAAAATATTTGCTTTGCTACTAAGCTTTGGTTTCGTATATAGAACTAGAGCTGCAATGTTAGTACTGTTATTGTATGCTGTCAATGTTATCCAGCCCCCTCTATACTTAATTTTAGGGGCAAGTGAAAAACAGATGAACCAAATGATACCAAAAATAAAAAAAAAGTATTCAATCAAAATAGGCCCTTTTCGATTTTGGTTCAAATTTTGGTTTCTTTAGTAAAAATATTAAAATTTAATTTGATTTTCTTGTTTTTATGGGATTAGTTTATTAAGAGCCCGTTTCACGTAGAATCTAAATTTTTCTCGTTGGTTTAGCATCAACAACTAAAACTTCTTCAGATAAGTTTCTATGGAATTTGAATTCCTCCCACGCTAGAATTATCTTTTCCTTATTTTTCCTTATAAAATTATATATTTTCTTCTATTTTTTGATTTATTATTTAAAAAAAGGAATTTATTTTTATTTTTTTATTAGATTAGAAACAATAAATTATATATAATTTTATAATATTATTAAAGAAAAAATTTTTGTTTTTTTTATTATTTGATAGAGTTAAGTATAATAATATATGAATTTTTAAATTATTAACAAAATTAGTTATAATAATTTAAAAAATACTTAAAAAATTTAAATTTATTAAAAAATAACGATTATATTCTCATATAATTATAATTAACTAAAAATTTTATTTTAAATTTGTAATTAAAAATAAATATTAAATATAATTAAGTATTAAAATAGATTTTAAGATTAAAAAATACATTAAATTAAAATTTTTTGTAAAAATATAAAATATATAGTACTATGATATAATATTAATTTGTATATTAAATAGTAATAATATGATATGTGCGTGCCAATTCGTGATTATTTTCCTCTGTTCGTTGTCCTACCTCATCTGGTTAACTTTTTAACGGAAATCTTTTTTGTTGGACGCGTGGCAGACAACCAAGGAGATTGCATGGTAATAGCATAGGCAAGCCCGCATTGACCATAGTAAAATTAATAAAATAAAAAAAATTAACACATATCTCTCTTAAAGGTTTAAAAAACCTACACTTAAATAGAAAATTTAAAAAAATTTATACTTATTACCTTTGAACTATTAGTTAACCGTTAGAAGACCGTTAGGATTAAGGATATTTTAGATATTTTATCAATTTAATCATTTTTTAACATGTTAGATAATTAATTCCTACAAAATATTGTATTAATGTTCATTAATCATTTAAGATTTCAAGTTATAAGGGCGAAATTTTAAAATAAATTATATGAAAAATCATATAAAATATATGTAAATAAAATAATAGTATTATATTCATTTAAAAATAGAATTTACATGTTTAATATTATTATTTATCATAATTATAAAATTTTTTAAGTTAATAATAATTTTAAAATTATACTTATTTCATGTGTATGTATATTCAGTTAACAAAAAATAATATAAAATATAATTTAATTAAATGAGTTAATGGATATACTAAATTTATTTTATAAATATTATAAATATCAATTTTAAATTCAAATTTTTTTTAAAATTATAAAAAATAAGATTAATTCATGTTATGTAAAATAATATTGTTATATGAAAAATAATATAATATTTTATAGGAATTAATTATGTAATAAATTAAAAATAATAATATCTAAAAATACCCTTAATTGTAACGGTCTTTTAAAGGTTAATTATCGGTTTAGGGGAGGTAAGTGTAAAGATTGTTAAATTTTTTATCTAAGTGTAGGTTTCTCAAACCTTAAGGGAGGTATATGTTAATTTCCCATAAAATAAAAAATAATTTTCGCGACGTCGCAAGGCTACTAAATTTTGCTTTTCCTTCAAAACCGCCTCTTTAGTCTCTTCTCCTTCTACTCCCGACAGCAGCCCCGTCGCCGCAGCAAAACCGTTTTTCGTTCGCCTATCGTTGTCATTCGCCGTTAGTCCGCCAGAAGGTTAGTTTTTATTTTTATTTTTTTTAATAAAATCGAGACTAGAGACTGGTTTAGGTTTCTAATTGTTTCTATTTCTACATTGAAATCGTATCTGTTACCTTTTATGGTCTCTCAATCACGAAATTCAGTTCTAAACTGTAGGCTTCAAATTAAATTAATGATTCAAATTATAAACGGACTACGTTGCTCGAATCTTAAACCCTGAAACATGATATAATTTGGGAAAAATAACTCGTTTATTTTAAAATTTAGATGCAAATTTATATATTAATCTGAAAAATTGACTGGAAAGTAGAACTTAAACTTCTTGTATGCATGTTTGTTTAAAATCCGTTAGATTGATTTATTTCAAATTATTTATATGTAGAGATTGATAAATTTACAATAGCAACTACGGATTTGGGAGAGCCCCAAGTATCAATGTTGGAATTTAGATGAGTGGAACATAATGGATTTGTTGAACTTTGATTATTGTTGTCTTGTTGGAATTGAACTTGTTAATTTGTGATATTTGACTTCTATGGATTTTTGCTTTAGAATGTTGTTGAAGTTTGAACTTTTATGTCGATCTGAAGCATGGATTTTTAGAATTTCAGTGTAACTCAGTTTTTCTTTTCCTTTTTAGAGTATGTTCTTATTTTTGTTGTTAGGTTTGTTATTTTAAATAACTTATTTTATTGTTGATTGCTATTGTTTTAAACAGAAGGCCTATTGTTGATGTTTTTATTTTAATGGAACTTGTTAATTATCTCTGGTTCCACAGTTTAGATTACTTGTTTATTGTAATAAAATCTGTCAGTTCAGTTTCTGGTTCAAGGCCAAACAGAACCAAATGAAAAAATGTGGACAGCTAGATTCTTACTCTGTTTCTCACTTCTGGTAACTGAACAGGTTTTTTTTAAATGGCTACTCATAGCAAGAGTAGCAAGAGCAAGAGAGAGGAATCTTCTTCAAAAAGAAGTCAAAGTGAAAGAAAGAGAGTCGATGACTCAGCATCTGAGTTGGAGTCCAAGTCTGAGTCATACACCGATTCGGATGACTCACCTTTGAGGAGCTCACACAAACACAGAGAGCGAAGGAGAAGCAAAAGCAATAGACGTGGTAGAAGTTCGGATAGTTCCGATGATGATAGAAGGAAAAGCAAAAGCAATAGAAGTGGTAGGGACTCAGATAGTTCTGACGATGATAGAAGGAGGACAAAAAGCAGTAGACGTGGTAGGGACTCAGATAGTTCTGACAATGATAGTAATGAGAGTGACCGTGACCGCAAAACACGAAAGTCTTCGAGGAAAATTACTGAAGAGGAAATTGCTGAGTATTTGGCCAAGAGAGCACAGAGAAAGGTTAAGTATTTTAAAAAATTTTGTTGTATTTTATTTTATTTTATTTTATTCTTACCCTAATTTATTTATTGATTTTGTGATTTTCAATTTCGTAGGCGGCAAAAGTTGCAAAGAAGTTAAAGGCACAAAAGGTTTCTGGTTACTCGAATGATTCAAATCCATTTGGTGACTCCAATCTAAATGAAAAGTATGCCTTCTTCCCCCTTCCTCCCCCCCTCTCTTTAATGGCTTTTTGTTATGTAGCTGATTCTAAATACAATCATTGGTTTAATTAGTACATTCAAGAAAATAATTATTTTGTGGAGTAATGAACGGATTTTATCTGATGATTGGATGGTTGCCAAAACTTGGAATTAGGCTTTGATACAGGAGAATGTGTTAAATGGTAAAATTACTACTTGATTGATTGAAGAAGATGTCGTGGTCGGGATTTCCTCTATAATTGACATCCTTTAATTTTCTCTTTAGAATACGATAATGTAAGGTGTAAGGCTAGTGTATCTGGATATAGAAATATGGATTTTATATCAATTATGGAATTGATAGGACAGAATTGCTAACAGGTTACTATTATAAGCAACCTGTTAGAGTGAGTTGGTAAAAGTCTGTGAAAGCTTAGTTACTCCATCAAGGTCTAAAGATGGGAAAGCTTGAAACTGGAACACATCTACTTTAACGCATGCATGCTAATAAATTAGCCTGGGAAGAAAGTTTCTTTATATATATATATATATAACTTGACTAGCTATTATGCTTATTCATCATACAAATAGTGAAGGCTATAATTCATGGTGAATATGATCTCCTTTTAAATTTATTGATCACAATTATATTTGCTCTTTGGTCTTCTCGCTTTTCTCTCTTCCTTTTAGTAGATTTTGAAGGTTACAGCTGATGATTGCTAAAGGTCCAGACAACATGTTTTTGTTTTTATGAGACACATTGTGTTTTATGTCTTGTAGCTTTCTCAACTGTAAAACTACTGATCTGATGTCTGTTATGTGGGTTGCAGATTTGTATGGCGAAAAAAGATTGAGCGTGATGTTGCTCACGGTGTACCTCTTGAGGAGTTTTCAGTCAAAGCAGAGAAGAAGAGGCAGAGGGAAAGGATGGTATGTAGATCTCAATGAATGTTAACTGTTGCACTTTGGTAAATTGATATCTTTTTTTTCCCTTTTTCCTTGGTTGTGTGCATTGCTAATTCTTTGTTGTCTTAACGGCAATTCCATCATTTAGTCACAGAAATTGGCTAATCTTTTCAGTTCCGTTTAATGAATATAATATATTCATTAATTTCTGTTTAATAATATATTCATCAATTCCTGATACAGGCAGAGATTGAAAAGGTTAAAAAGAGAAGAGAGGAAAGAGCCCTTGAAAAAGCACGGCATGAGGAAGAAATGGTGAGTTTAGTGCCTTGGTACAGCAAACTTTTCTTGTAGAATCTGTTAGCGGGGCAAATATCCTGTGGCTTATTATTGTTGGAGTTAATCCATAACTGTTTATTTTCTTCTTGTTATTGGATGGTGTTTGGTTTTAATTATACCCTTCTGCAGGCACTCTTAGCTAGGGAACGTGCTCGTGCTGAGTTCCAGGACTGGGAGAAGAAAGAGGAGGAGGTAGGGTGTTGAGTTATTATTACTTTTCAATTTTTGTATTTGCAATTCAATCAGATGCTAATATTTTCATTCTACAGTTTCATTTTGATCAAAGCAAAGTCAGGTCAGAGATTAGATTGCGTGAAGGTCGTATAAAGCCTATTGATATTTTGTGCAAGCACCTCAATGGATCGGATGATTTGGACATTGAAATAAATGAACCATATATGGTTTTCAAGGTGATTTTTTGCTGCAACTAACTTTTGATTAATACATTGTAATAAACACGCATTGAATATGTTCTTTGACTGTACATATTGACATTTGATGTGTTTAAAATAGGGCCTGACAGTAAAAGAGATGGAAGAGCTCCATGAGGATATCAAAATGTATCTCGATTTGGACAGGGCAACACCAACTCACATAGAGTATTGGGAGGTATATTATCCTTCTCACTTTTTCGCATTCATTGCGTAGCTTGCTATTCAGTACTGAGCTAGAAATTTCAAGGCATACATGCAGAAAAGTGCATTCAGGAACTTCTTTTCAAGACTTCTCTACCATGCTTCCTTTCTAGAATTTGCCTATACTATATTTACTAGAACATTAGCCCTAGCATGAGAAAAATAATAGAATAGCATTCATGTTGCTGGCTAAAAGTAATTGCTGCTACTCATTATGTTTAGAGTTGAATATCCAGTAGATAGCTGCTTGATATGTGTTATTTGACAGGCTCTTATGGTGGTTTGTGAGTGGGAGCTAGCTGAAGCACAGAAAAAGGATGCGCTAGCTCGAGCTCGAGTGCGTGGGGAGGAACCTCCAGCTGAGTTGCTTGCAGAAGAAAGGGGGCTACATTCTAGCATTGAATCTGATGTCCGTAATCTTTTGGAAGGGAAGACTCACAAGGAGCTTGAGGCTTTACAGACTAAGATTGAGTTGCAGATGCGTGCTGGCACGGCAAAGGTAGTCGAGTATTGGGAAGCCATACTTAAACGACTTCATATTTACAAGGCTAAGGTATTCATCTGTCAACAATGTTTTCACTATATAATTTGCATTGTGTTCTGGACTTCACTTGTAACCTGCTGCAATTATAGGCTTGTTTGAAGGAAATACATGCAAAAATGCTGCGGAAGCATCTGCAACGCCTTGAGCAACCTTTGGAAGGTGAAAAATTCGAAACTGATAGTGGTCCTCAAGAAGATGATATTGATCATGATGACAGCGGTATGCATATTTCTGCTAGTGTGGAAATCAAAATTCTGGATTCTCTGTTTAGAGTATTTGTGTCTATAACAATTGCCCAATATTTCTCGGACATGTAGATGCTGGAAAATTCTCTCCAGAACCTATGTTAAAGGAGGAGATCCAAGAGGCAGAAGAAGAGGCTGGATCATTTTCGCCAGAGCTTTTACATGGTGACGAAACTGAAGAAGCTATTGACCCTGAAGAGGACAGGGCTTTACTGGTAACTTGTCTAATACAATTGTTTTTTTGTCTGTTTAAGTGTGTGACATAAAAAGCTGTTTCTTTGTTTAACCAATGGCTATATCAACAGGAACGTAAACGAATAGCAGTTTTGGAAGAGCAGCAAAGACGAATCCAAGAAGCCACGGCAGCAAAACCAGCTCCATCAGAAGAAAACTTTGAACTGAAAGCCATGAAAGCTATGGGAGCCATGGAAGAAGGAGATGCAGTATTTGGTTCTGGTGCAGAAGTGAACCTAGACTCACAGGTGTATTGGTGGCATGATAAATATCGCCCAAGAAAGCCAAAGTACTTCAACCGTGTGCACACTGGATATGAATGGAACAAGTATAATCAAACTCACTATGACCATGACAATCCACCGCCCAAGATTGTGCAGGGATATAAATTCAACATCTTTTATCCTGACCTGGTTGACAAGGCAAAGGCTCCTACATACAATATTGAGAAAGACGGAAGCAATGGTGAGACGTGCATCATCAGATTCCATGCTGGGCCTCCTTATGAGGACATTGTAAGTTTGTTCTCTTTAATCTATCTAGTACTCTTGACGTTGTGTAAAAGGATTAAATTACTCTTTATTTGCTTTCGTCTGATTCAAATTTGCATTACAGGCATTCCGAATTGTTAACAAGGAATGGGAGTATTCTCACAAGAAGGGATTCAAATGCACCTTTGAGCGTGGAATATTACACGTGTACTTCAACTTTAAACGTTACCGCTACCGCAGGTGATGTGTTGAAGGAGAGTTTTGCAATTATGTTCCAAAGCATATATTGGAATGCAATCGCTACGTGTTGTAGATTTGTAACCATACATAAGATGAAGGTGGTATAAACTTTTGTAAAGTATCTCTGTGATTCTATTTAGTGCCATTTCATAAGGAGCTCAATCGATTGCAGTTACATCCTTTTGAAACGATTTGTCATGCCTTTTGGATTAATGAAAATTTTGTGACGGTAAAGCAAGCATCTGATCACATCTGTTCAAAATCATCCCAGGAATGAATCCATGCAGCTTTTGGTCGTTTATATATGGTAATTTATGTTTTTTCCGTTCGAGTATTAACATCCTTTATTTAATTTAGGGACTTGGTTCGATGTTTAGCACATATTGATTATCCAAGTCCATAAATGATGCCGGAATGAAGTAATTATGAGTAGCAAGCACCACCCATTGGCAGCTGCTAGTCTTCGTTCAGGGATTGTCAGAGTATATATTTCTCTTAAAATATTTGGAATTTCTTGATCTCTAAATTATTTAATCCTCACTACTTTCACACGTGCAATTTTCTTTTTTCGGAAAAAGAAAAAGATATTGCTAAATGAATTTCGCCCCCCAAAAAAGCAATAATAATATTACAACTATATTGTTTTTTTTTTATTTGAGAAAAAGAACATTCAGAAGCTTTGAACTGTAGAATTACAAATGATGATAGGACTTAGGAATTCAAAATCAAGTGGATTTCTCAATCAAATACAAGCAGCATTTTCCACGTTATTTATGCAATAATTCAATAAAGTCTTGCTATTATTTATATTAATTGACAATCAAATAAAGAAAAAAATTCAGACAAGTTAAACCCTTTTTTCATGCATCAAATCAAAGAACATTTTTAATATGAATAAAAATTATATATATTATATATATAATACAAATAAATACATGTACTGTATATATGGAAGGGAGGAGAACACAATATATATCCCTCCCTTATTTCATGAAATATTAAAAAAAATAATCACCAAAACTAAAAACATATATAATCCAAAATGCATATATAATTAATTACCTAATTAATCAACAAAAATAAATAAAACAAGAAAAATCTCATCATAACCTAAATCTAAACTTGCAATTACTGCTCTGAAATCCAATAGAATTATCCTCTGCTATTAACCTGTCAACCACAACTCTACACCTCACATAAAACTTCACTTTCATCAGCTTCAGCTTCCCCAGCTTTACCCTAACCGGCTGCTTTACCCTCAGATTCAAAGGAACGTTCCCCGTACTCTGCTGCTGCTCCTGCAACCTTCCCGCCAACTCCGTTGCGTTCTGCGTCTGCCCAGTTAACAGAATGTTCAGCACCGTCGTATTCTCATGTCCCTGGTAGAATTTCGGCAGTGAACCTTCACATAGCTTTGTATCTGTGTAGTAAACGCTTATATGACTTCCACTTTCGTAATATATTCCTATTTTCTTGTTGGGATTTCTCGCCGTTATCGTCACGTTGAACGTCGCTTCTAAGCTGGAGTTGTCGTTGAGAACGAACTGAGTGATTTGCATTTTGTCGACGGAGAACTTGGGCAGCTTTGGACGGAAAACCAGGTAGAGTATTCCGGCGACAATGGCTATAACTATTATCAATATTAGTATCAGAGAAATGGTCCAGCAGAAACATTTGCAGAGACGGCTTCTCTTTTTCTTAGGTGGTCTCGAGTGCGTCACCGGAATAGTCCGTCGGAAGGGCGGATACCCCTCCAGGGATGACGCTGCTGGATCGCCCTTATCGGATTTTGACGCTCCTGGTGGAACTAACGGAGCTGTGGGAGTATGGGGGAGCGGAGGCGACTCAACGTCTTGGTGGACTGGATGAATTTTCTGTTCCGCCATTGAGACGACTCCGAATGAATGAATAAATGTTTGTATTAATTTTTGTGTTGAATGTGTATATATATATATATATAAAAGAAGAAGAAATTTTGTTGGTTGAAGCTTCCTTTATTTGACTTAAGTTTAAAGGGTAAAAGCTTCAAAATATTTTTATGAATAATAATAATAATATAAAATTAAAATTAATATATTAATTTTGTAGTAGCTAAACTAGGCAGGCGCCTGCTTTTCTTCTTACGTTTCTGAAATTCAATTACGCGGCTGCTTCCTTCTTGGAATTGGCATGTAATGTCTTCATACTATCATCATCAATAAGTACCACAGAAGTTTTACGCTTCCTTTGTCAAATGCTGACACGTGTGACAAATATCTGAATCATTCAGACGAATAGTATTGGTTCTACCATGCACGTTATATATTTGTGTAAATTAAACATTTTAATTGGTGTTATTTTTTATCACGTTATTTGCATAAATTAAAAATTATTTATTTCAAAATCTATCCATTATCATCATCTGATTATAAGCATACAATATGAAGTACTAGATTTCCTTTGAGTGGATGGATATCTTAGCAAATTCATTAATTCCAAAAATGTATGTGTATGGTTAGGTTGTTGTTGTATCAAAATTGATGAGGTCAAAGAAAGAGAGAACAATTTGCATAATTTAATTGTCTTTCATATACAAACCAAAGTCAAGAAAAAGAAGCCAAATTTTGGTTTAAAAGTGACTGTTTCTATTTTATTTTATTTTAATTTAACTTATCAATTGTATATATATTTATATGTCATTCATGATGTGTAATTTTTATTAATTCTAATTAACAAGTTGCAAACAAGGTTAATTGAATGAATGTGTTTACCTTTTAATTAATTTGTTCAAGAAAAAGTAACGTAAACATTAATAGATTAGATTAAATTAACTTTGAATAGCAAATTAAGTTTGCAATGTATAACTAATGTCTTGGAAGCTTCTAGAAAGCTATATATTATTGTTAATTTCTTTAAGAAATTAATAATAAAGGTAATAATGAAATGACAAAGTCAAGCATGTAAAAATGTCAATTGATTTAGCTACCTAACCTACTATATTTGACTTAGCACAAGGGAATATATACGGGTGATCTCATCACTCTCTTGAATTCATTGATTATTTACTTTTTATTTTTTAAAAATTTTATTGTAGAGTATTAAAATTTATTAAAACTTAAAACATTTGAAAACATATGCTCTATTTATAAAATTAGAATTAAATATTTGTGTGATAATTAATATAACAAAAGACATGACAATCTTTATCTATATATATACACATACTACTTAAATAATATATTAATAATTGAGATAATAAAGTCAACAATTGTCGTCTGTTTATCAATAAATTGTTATATCGATTGAGAAAAATTATATTATCTACAAAATAATTATATATATATAATTAATACATTTGAAGTTAGAAAAAAAAAGGGGATAAATTAAATATTGATAAAACATTTGTTTTTATGTTTAAACAATTTTGACTAATTTATATGTGAAATGAAACTAAGCCAACTAATTCATCAAACATGTCAACGAATTTAAGCTTTGAAAAGGAAACTTGATATATATATGTATATATATATATATATGTGTGTGTGTGTGTATAAAATAGTATAATGCGTATATAAGTTCTATATGTGATCCAAATTAATCGTCAATTAGATGGAATATTGGCCAATTATAAAACTTCAGGAACCAATTTCAATATAATAACAACATATCTAGCACGCAAGTGTTATTTTCAAATTATTTCAAAAGACAAAACTGATGAGCAAACAATTCATATAAGAAAGAGATATTAATTTTTTATGTAAAATATTAAATCTCAAGAAAAGAGATTATTTATATTAATATTAATAGTGATATGTGTTATTTCTTATACGATACTTTTCTAAAATTATTAATTATTCTTTTTAAACATCACTCTACATAAATTAATCTATCAAATAATTTTAAAGAGAAAAAAATTAATTTTTTAATTTAATTTTAACTAATAAGATCATATTTTGTTTGTCCTTCTTTTTATGTAGAGTGACAATAATTTTATAAGAATCAATAGAACCGATAATCTCATTATCAACCGAAGGAAGTTCAATAGTATCTCACTTATTTTTACAATTAAATTTAATTAAAATATAATTTTTAATAATTATGTTTAATTAAAATTTAGTTTATATATTTATTTTAAAATATATAGAGAAATCTATTCTCAAGAAATATATAAGAGAATTAGGTGATTATAAGTTTTAAAAAAAATTCATATAAACAAATAAGTATATTTCGTACCGATATTAAAACTTAAACCGCATTATCATTGTTTTAACTTACTTTTTTGTTTCATTTGTTTCGTTAACTGGTCTGGTTCGGTTTATTTTTAGACCGTCCCAACTTAACTCAAACCAAATGGGACCCACCCATGCATTTTTATGAGAAGAGTATAATGGACCTTGATGATAGGTTTTTAAAATTATGTTATTTCATTATATATAAGGAAAACATAAAGGGATGTTAAATAAAAATATTTAAGGTAAACTTATGTTGCGCACACGGGTATGCAGTTTGCACGTGTCGTGGTCTCTGACCACAAAATCACTCGGCTAAAGCTTCATTAAAACTCACTGAAAGATTATTTTATTTTAATTTAATTTAATTTTTTTTTTCCATGTTCGGTCAGTCTGTAAGCTGAGGCTCACTACCAGGACTTAAACAATGGAGCGGTGGTGGTGGACTTCTGCTTCTGCTTTTTCTAGTTTTAACTCTTCCTTTCTGCTGCAATCTTCATCTGCTTTTCAAAACACAAAGATCGGAAATCATCATGCACTGCTACATTCGTTATCACCTTCGAATTATATTAGCATCAATTCTTGCAAGAGAAGAAGATCCATTTTCATCAACTGTACAACAAGTAATAAGAAGACGCAGCAAATGGAATCATCATCTTCCACTGTTGATTGTGTTGGAACAGGTTCAGACGTGGAGTGTCTAGTCTCTCTTGACGAAAAAGAAATGGCTGAAGAACAAGGAGGAGGAGTAAAGCAACAAGAAATGATGGACCTGGGAATGTTGTTGGAATGGGCAATTTTGGTGTCACCATTTTTCTTCTGGGGGACAGCAATGGTGGCAATGAAGGAAGTTTTGCCAAAAGCGGGAACTTTCTTTGTTGCTGCATTTCGTCTCATTCCTGCTGGATTACTGCTAATTACTTTTGCAGGATCTCAAGGTAGAAAACTTCCCTCTGGAATCAATGCTTGGTTTTCCATCCTTCTCTTTGCCCTTGTTGATGCTTCTTGTTTTCAGGTTTCTACTGATTCTCTCTCTATCTCTTTCTTTTTCTTTTATGCTTTGTATATGTATTTTTATGTGTAATAATTAGCTAATTGTGTTGATTGTGATTATGGAACAGGGATTTCTTGCTCAGGGTTTACAAAGAACCTCGGCTGGATTGGGCAGTGTAAGTAGGTTTAAATGAAATTCATTGTTGAAAAATTCGGTTTTGTTAGGAGGCTGGTGGGTCTTGTATCTGCAGCTTAAATAGAGATTAAGCAAAGAATTGTTATTTATGCAAGTTGGAGGCTTAGCCTTCATTACCATTTAAACAAATTAAACGATAATAATAATAGATAATAACAATACGTGCAGTAAAACCCTCTAACAGGAAAGATTAATAATAATGATGATTAATATGAGGGAAACATCAATGGGCAAAGATTTAAATGATTTTACTAGACTGCAAAAGAATTAGTCCTTCTCTAACTAGTAAGAAAGATACATATTCATGAGCCCGGGGTGCTCAGCTTAGGTAGTAGATTAAGCCACTTCCTAGGTGCCTTGCTTGGGTTCGAGTCCGGGGTATGTAAGGGATAAAAATTATATGCTTTGAGTTTTGTCCATCCCCTTACATTTTAAAAAAGAAAAGAAAAAAAATACATATTAATGAGGAAAGAATGAAATACACAAGAAATAGAGAGATTTCATGTATTAGGTTTGGAATGTTTTGGGATGTGAATGGTGAAATTAGAGCTAGTTATTTTTAGGCTCCAATTTCACAAAACTCATTTATTCATTTTGGTTGGTATTTAAATTCAAATATCACTCAAATCAAATATTACGGTCACCTCCCAAAATTTTTCTTGCAAGTTTGTTCTTTTCATTGGTTATTTCGGGGCAACATCATTCCCTTTACACATTTGCATACCAACTATCTTGGTATGGGAATGAAATGCTAGATTGCTTGCAATGTGTAAAGCACTTTGATTCTCACAAACAAGAGAATTTTCTCTTGTTTGTGCCCAAGTTCCTCTAAGAATCTTTTTATCCAAACTGCCTTGTGAAGCATTCACGTATTCAATATGGAATTAAAGCTGCTAAGAGGCAAGATAGTTGCATGCAAATGTATAAAAGACTGGTGCAGCTCAAAATGATATATGAGAAAAGGCTTGTAGTAAATTTAGGGAGATAGCTGTAATATTTGATTTTGGTGACATTTGATTTTAAATGCCAACCAAAATAAATTAATTGGCTTGTTGAAATTGGAGCTCATGAATAGCTGACTCTGATTTTACCATTCACTTCCCAAAATATTCCAAATCTAGTCCTTGGAAAATGTAGGAATTCTCCCTATTTCCTGTGTATTTCATTCTTCTCCCATCAAATGTATCTTTCTTCTATTATGTGTGAGAGAGGTTGTGGTACTTTTCTCCTAGTTGAAAAAATGTTATAATTCTTTTATGGTCTAATGAAATATTTCTAATCTTAATGCATGGATGTTTTATGTGGTAAGTAAAATCTCCTAATTTTTATTATGTTTACAATGGAAGAACAATCTGCTATATATATAACAATTATTTGCTCAGTTTCTTTTTAAGGTGATGTAAAAGCCAACAGCTTCCTAACAAACTTTGGGTCCTAGAAATTTTCCATCTTTTGTCTAGGTCAAAGTTTTATTTAATCTATTGTTTTCATTACCTTGATTAGGTGATAATTGATTCACAACCACTGTCAGTAGCTGTGCTTGCGGCTTTGTTATTTGGTGAGTCCATTGGATTGGTTGGAGCTGCCGGCCTTGTTCTTGGTGTCATAGGACTTTTGCTTCTTGAGGTGAGCACTGGATTCCTAACTTTAAACTGCAATTCTTGTTTTCCGTCTATCTAGAAAATAATTCATGCCCTTTGTAATAATGTTGCTCATTTCAGATTTAGTTTTCAGCGGAGATTGATATCGTTGTGTTGATAAATGCTTAACTGGAATACCTATACTACATGCTTAACCACACTAAATTGATGGCTGAAACCACACAAAATTCTTGTAGGGTGTACTTGGTCATTACAATTTTGCACATTGCTTTATTAATCATTCTTATTCAATTTTAAAAGTTAGTTCTTCGTTTTAATGCCAAATAAAGGCGAGTTTTTTAAGATGTTTAGTTTTGAATTGAATTCTCACCCATCATTGAGAAAGGGATGCTAATGACATATGGTTGAAAAAAATTCTTAGAACAATATTTTGCCAGTGCTTATCACAATTTAAATTTGTTTTTCTTTAATCCTAACCCTGTTTCCTTTGCATACCAATGGGATCTATTCTGCAGGTACCTGCACTTACTTTTGATGAGAGTAATTTTTCATTATGGGGAAGTGGAGAATGGTGGATGCTCCTTGCAGCTCAGAGCATGGCAATCGGTACAGTAATGGTCCGCTGGGTTTCCAAGTACTCTGATCCTGTTATGGCAACTGGATGGGTAGCTTGCAAACATTCAAAATTCTTGTGGTTTTAACTCTGAAAAATGCAAAGAAGTTGCAGAACTAATGTGAATGCACATTTTATGCAGCATATGGTAATTGGTGGTCTCCCTCTTGTGGTAATCTCGGTCCTCAACCACGATCCTGTCTTTAGCGGGAGTCTTAAGGAGTTTACTTCAAATGATCTATTGGCACTACTCTATACCTCCATATTTGGAAGTGCTATCAGCTATGGTGTATACTTTTACAGTGCAACTAAAGGTATTGGTCTATACTGAAATTCAGTGTTTTTTCAGATCTTTTTGGTATTTGATATGCTTCCCTTGCGAGTAATCAATTACACAACTCATATGATGATGAAAATTATCAAAATTCTCATTCTTCTCTGAATTACATAAATTTTGAGCTTTCTTCCAAAATGTTGATTTGGATTTGCTCAAATGTTTCAGGTAGCTTGACAAAGCTCAGTTCCCTGACCTTTCTAACACCAATGCTTGCTTCAATCTTTGGGTAAGGCCTAGACTATTCTTAAACGAAATAGTTCAGTCAAATTACCGATGAGTAGTGTGTTTTTATAATTCTGTTACTTTTTCTATGTGCATATATGTATGCCTCTTTCAGTATGTGTAATTTGACTTCTAAGTCTCTGACTGATACTTTAATATTGGTATGTATATGCTACAGGTTTCTATATCTTGATGAGACATTCTCACCGGTGCAACTGGTTGGGGCCATTGTTACCGTGGCTGCAATATACTTGGTTAATTTTCAGGACACTGTTGAGTGATGCCTACAGTTAATATGGTTTACATGGAGACATCAACAAATAAACAATGACGAAAATGAGGCTGGGTTGGAGATTGATTCCATAGTCTCTAGCCAACACCTCTCAAATGGGGATATGGACATACTAATGGCATGCATGTAAATGAAAAGGTATGTAGACGATCAAAGGAGAAACAGAAGCAAGCATTGGACTATCTGTGCACGGGTGCTCATTGTGAGTTCATCCTCGTGTCAGTGCAAATATGGCTCACAAAAGTTTGGATAATTTCACCACTAAACTAGGATTCAAACTGTTGAAGCTACTTTGTCAAGGCTGTACTGTGGTAGATTGTGCAAATAATTTTCAGTATGTTCTATGATTTAGCAAATGGCAGGATATTGAAGAGATTACATACCATTGAAATGTAATTTCCGCTCTTGTATTTAGCAACTATGGATGTCATTACAAACTATGGAACGTTGTAGCTTTCAAAATGGTTGGATAAAGTTACACTTTCGTGCAAGAATGAACTTCTAGAAATAATTTGACCAACTGAAACAAGCCAGATGTTTAAAAAGCTTTCAGTTCTGCAACCGACATTGATACTGTTGAAATAACCAAATCCACGTCAGCAATAAGAACAGTATTAGGACGAGAAGCAGACAGAGACAAATGAAAGAACAAATTTTCTTTGATTACAACAAAAACCGTTGAAACCAGACGAGAAAGTGGTTGCAAGTTTGCAACCTGTGGAAAAACATCAATATCTGAGTGGGAAAAAAAAAACTACAATTACATAGGTAGTAAAAGTCAATTATAGTTATGTCGAAGCAGCAGCTGCAACAGCAACTCTTCCCCGCCAATTTCCATTCTTCTGGGAATCCGTTTCTCTCCTTTTCCCAGTGAATGCCTTCCTGTTGTTCTTAGTAGCATCACAGCCTATTTCAGACGGGGCATGTCTCTGGAAACCTAATGGACTCTGGTTTTCTTCTTTTGTGTTGGATCTCGATGTCCACCGATCCGTGGAATCGGCTGAATTAGGTTCCCATGAAGAGGAAGACAAGTTCCAGTTCTGAGTACTACTACTACCCACAAAGCTGTTGCTGCCTGATGATTCCTGCTCATCCAAATCTACTCCTCCTAATGCACTCCCGCCTCTTCTGACGGTGATATACTTGTGAAAGCTAGGCTCAGTCAGATCATCAGTGGCGAAAACCTCAGATTCAACAAAAGGATCTTTAGCCTCAGTCATTTTCTTCCCAATTCCAACAGAATAATTGTATATATTCTTGTTGTCCTCGGAAAATGAACAAGACAGATTGGAGCTCGTAGTAGAGTTGAGATCAGCAACTGCTTCGAGGATAGAACAGGCCTTGGTGACACAAGGCGGGAGTGAAATTGAAGGAGTGCTTTTCTGGTGAAAGTTCTGGATGTCCTCGAGCAATAATGCAGTGTAAGATGGTGTAGGATTTAGTAGAGTTTCAGGATTCAGGTCAAGGTCTCTGGATCGCCTAGATGACCTGCTTCTTGCTAAAGTTTGAGGTCTAGCTTCTTCCAGACTTTGTTGGTGCTCCCTTTCTATGATATTTGCAGCCGTAACCTTGTTGTTTAGAGTACCTCTGCTGCTGGTTTTGCAATTTGTTCCTTGAGCAACAATATCAGCATTTGTCTTCTGCATTTGAGTCTACACATACATCCATTAAGGTAAATTAAATTCCATATTTCAATTTACAAAATTTTAAGCCAGAAATTGAACAACAAAACAGTATTTTGTCCACCTACGAAGGCAAATTGGTTTTACCCAAAAGTTATCAGGTTATTCAAGCCAGAAAACAAACATTAGAATCTAGAGTCTAATTCATGCTATAAAACTAGAACTATTGAACAGTAGTTGCATATATTTTATGAATCACTGTGGTTTAACTAACGGCGGCAGAAGAAGGTAATTTGACCTAGTCCTTGCAGATTTAGTGAATAGCAGGCTTATCAAGCATGTTCAAAAAGCAGAAGAAAGAATTCAAAAAGTACCTGATATTGAATATTGGCCGAGGATTCCTTCAGTTTTTCTCCTTCAGTTTCTCTGCTTTTGTCATGAACTCTGTTGTTATTGTTGTTTGAAGCCTTGTTGTTGCAGGTTGATTGCGGGATTGCTAGAGAGTTGGAATCGATTTCACTCAACGGATTTCTTCTATAAGGAGAATGCTCAGCTTTCCTTGAAGAACTCCGGCTAAGAGAAGGCTGTTGCTGATTCTCATTTGAAGTCCTGCCATTATTAGCATGTGTTCTTGCTGGAGACTGTGAACGAGGCGATGCAGCTGTTCTTGAAACCACCACTCCAGCTGCCTCACCAACATTTCTCTTGACAGAAATTCTTTTAACAGTAGTAGTTGTTGTGGTTATTGGTTCTGCAGGGCCATTGTTGTTGCTCTTGTCCATCACCAAGGAAGTAACAGTAGCAGGAACCGAAACCATTTTTCCAGGCCTGCTAGTAGTATTACCATTTGCAGCATTATTACTTGTATTAACTGCATTGTTTTCTGATCTCCTCCCTGGTGATCTGCTTACCCTTCGTCCGCTACCGCTGCTATTACCTCTCTCTCTACTCCCAGAACGCTGCTGGGATTGCTGTTGATCTCTTTCCCTACTCGGTGTCCTCCTCCTTCCAGCTGGAGACTGCCTGCTCGATTGGCGATGTCTTTGTCGGTGTTGCCTTTGCTGCAGTTCATCACTATCCTCACAGCTCTTCTTCCTAACATCACCATTTTCGTCACTCGCATCACGCTCCCGTTCGACATCGTGATCAAAATCATAACTTCTCTTCGAACCGGAGTACTTTCTTGCAGACGACGCCGTCTTCCCAGATGAATTACTCCTGCTAAGCCTCCCGCACTGTATGAGAATCGCATCCACCTCCTCTTTGGTACAACTCGACGTCCTCACCACACCGCTACCAATGTTATTCCCAATTTCTTCTTTTTCTTTCTCAATCTCGGCTACTCTCACAACCGCCGCCGCCGCCGCCGTAGCTTCTTCGCTCGGAACAGCGCGTTTGTCATGACTCTTCCGGTGCTTGATCACAAATACTTCCTTCTTCACAACTCCGTCTTCCTCCTTAACTTCTTCTAGTTCCTTTTTCTTCGGTACTACCTTCTGGGTATTATCACATTTCCTCAAATCTACTGTCGCCGTCGAGGAATTCACAGGAACAGGAACAGTAGCGGTTGCAACAGAAGAATTCGAAGGCGGAGAAGAAGACGATTCTTTCTTTTTACTCAAACAACTACCCATTGCAGTCGACACAACGGAGGAGGAGCAATTTGACAGATAACCAGAAAGAGAATGAAATGAAATAAATGAGGAGTTTGAAATCTGAAGAGATAAGAAAAGAAAGGGAGAAAGGGGAACGTTGTCCGAGAATACAAATTTCAAATTTTGAGCGGTCAATTGTACTATGCATCTATCCGTTAGATAGAAATAATAGCCGTTAGATCGAATCTAATGTCTGTCGTTTTGTCTTTGTTCTGACTCAGACTCCTCCATTATCCCCGTTTGTTTTTAGTGTTGCTTATTACTAAATTTAAAGTTAGTAAATTAATTATCAATTTATTAGATCGGTGGATTCAAATCTCTCTCTAACGGCTATCTTGCTACACGGAGCCCAATATAGCTTGGGCTCGATTTGAGCCCATACAATCAGCTCAATTGAAGCCCATACAAACTATGCCCAATGTAAGAGAATATACTACCGAATCGTTGATAAGTTGAAATTCTGGTAGGCGTGGAAATTTCTTTGATCAGAAATGGGGAGGAGAGCGGGGAATAGAAACGGGGAGGAGTCGGCGTTCAGTAGGGCGGTGGCGGCGGTTTTTGCTTTCGTAAAATTTGCAGAGTTCGAGATACTGTTTATTCTCTTCTTCATCGTCGCTTTTGTCATCTTCAAAGAACTCGTACGTATTTGTTCGATTCTTCAATCTCTGTTTCATTGGTTCTGTTACATAAGCTTCACCTGCTGATTGAGAATTTTCAAGTAATAATTCAGTAATCACACAATTGAAATCGAAAATTCAGAGAGTTGACAAATTTGTTTTAAAAAGAAAATTGTAACTTTGAACGATACATCAGCTTTCGAAGCATGAGATGCACACTTAATTCTTCTGAATTGCTGCTTTTAGGAGAATTCTGGAATGAACTTACAGTGTTTGTTTGAATTCCTTTACTATAAAACCTCTGTTTGCTTTAAACAAAGTGAATTAAAATGAATTGATTCAACTCAGGGGAACTGCATATAGTGTTGGATATTTGGGATTCCTATGCAACATTTGTTACTCGACTACCTAAGTCTTGTGGAAAAATTGAAAATAATTTTAATATTTAGAATGATCTGGTCTCATGTGGGATGCAGAACTGTTTGTTAAGATGTATTCCCTTGTCAATAATAGAAACCTAGACAGCATTGCTTCATGATTCCCTTCTGATTGCTACCAATTAGACAATTACCCTCTTATTTTGCTGAAGATGGTAGTGAGGAAAGGGGAAAGAGCATCCAATACCATTGGCTGTTTGTTTTATGCACTTTGGCAGCTATATCTTGTCCATCACAATTTCTAAACCCAGAACATTTAAGTACTAGAAAACATGGAATTACACACATAGTCGGGAAAGTGTATTATATTAACTTCACCACATCAAGACAACCAGACAGCCGAAAGATTATTACTAATGATTTGGGGGTGCCATAATCTGGCGGTATTAATCTGTTGTGCCAAAATTTGATTTGCATACCTGTATGATCTGAACCTGTTGATTGTTTTCTCACTGTCTAAGCAATGCTGGTTTGATTACCTCTAGAAATTTTGTTGTGCTTGGCTTGAATATAGCCTTCTTGCAACTCTTCGGACTGTATATATACAACATATTTTGCTGGAATTTCTTATATATAATTCTGTATGCTATGAAGTAGTAAGTAGTATATTAATTGGATGAATGTTTGCAGATGGCGAGGCCTGAATACAACCAAATCCTTGTCAAGAAGCCTGGTGGAATTGATTTGTGGCCTTACTAGAAGAAGGTGTGCAAGAAACTTTTAGGTTTGATTGAATTTTTATGAATCACTGTAAATCAGAGGATGGATAAATTTTACTACAAAACGCATGTTGTATGTATGAGACTCTGCACAAGATTCCTTTGTTGTGTTCCTAACTGTAATTCCACTTAAAGCATCAGACTTTATCCGTTTTGATTTTATCAATATAAAGGTAATCTTGTCTTTTTATTGATTTGGGTATTACAAATTCCCATGAAGGAAATCTTGCTGGCTAAGTCAATAGCGTAGCATGCTTTCTAGCAGATTGATTGTCTTCAGTTTCCTAAAATCAATTCCATAGGAGTTCCAGGATAGCTTGGTATACGAGGATCAATAATTATCTTCTTCAAAAGTTTAGCAGTGTCAATCAAATACATCACAAGCTCATAAATCAGTTGGAAGCCCGGCGAAGCCTACCAATTCCACCAGACTAACACTTAATTTGCGGTGCCTTAAATATGGGTGATTGCTGACGGTCTGTTTCATTTTGGATGAGGGTTCTGCTTCAGCCCACTGAGACAACGAGATTATTTAACACATCATCAAGTAGATTATTTATTTATTTAATTTTCTATCTAATATATACTCACAATAAATAATATAGTGTAAATATATAAGACTCTTGAGTGACTCAGCGTAACACATCATCAACGAAATTTTTTATTTTGTTTAAAAAATAAAATTTCATTTTTTTAAATTCTTACTTAATAAAAGAGAAATTAAAAAGAATTTATTTTTTTTCTATTTTTAATTAATTTTATTTTCTATATATATTTCCGTGTTTTATTTTGACAATATTTATTACAAAAATCATACTTTAAATTAAATTTTTAATTTTTAATTTTTTATTCTATCTATGGTAATTTTATTTACTTTGTATATTTGAATTAATTAACACACATAATAAGTTAAAAAAATATTAAAAAAATATATTTTAATAAAAACTAAATAATTAAGGACATTTAAGTAAATTTATTATTTAAAATTAGTTGACCAACACTATAAAAGAGACTGAGGAATGAGATAGACTCTCTATTCTCCAATAATAAACAATGAAATTTTGGGATTACTGTATATAATCAACAATAAAATTGAGTTTGCAATGACATTTAAAAAAACTAAAAGTTAAAATGAATAATGAAAACTGAATCGAATAGAAATGAACTAATCAGTTCAACTCCGATTCAATTTCAAGTTTAGATACCATCTAGGTCGGTCTGAAAATTAGAAAGGAATATTATTAGTTTTCTCTATTAAAATATCTCCTATTATCACTTAAATAGAAGGAATTGAAAATTAGGCAAACACGTCTCCTGAACTTTTAATATAGCTAGTTAACTTAACAAAAGAAAGAGTATTTTAGTCATTAAAAAAAAAATTAAAAACAAAAAAGTCATTATCATAAGTGTGCTAAAAACCCTGAGTAAGTTGTTATTTTACGAAATCTTAATGATTTAGTCAAATTTGAGTCTTAAATACAAATGTTTTTTTCCCTTAATTATAACATTAAAAAAAAGAATTATTATGCTTTTACTTTTTCTATTTTTCAGCCCAATTAAGTGTATATTCACGTGCTTCCACATGCAAGTTATCATTATCCTTCCTTGGCTTCATTATTCTGACTTTCTTTCTTCCTTCTCTGCATAGCTCTCTACAGAACAAGAACATAACCCATTTTCATTCTCATCCCAACAACTCATTTCCTGAACAAAAAAGAAAAAAAAGAAAAATAGAATCATCGGCCACACCAAAACTTAGATAAAAGGGGAAACAAAAGGGAATAATATGGAAGACATTCTGTTGAAGGTCGATTTTGATGTGGGTGTGGAGAGCGATGGTGGGTAATGGATATGATTGAAGGATTGGTGAGTGGCGGTGGTTGTAGAGGGTAAAGTGTGAAAAGAACAAGTGGTAGGTATGGAGATAATGGTGGTGGGGTTGGAGCAGTGAGTGTTGCATATAGAGGTAGTGGTGGTCGGTATGATTGGAGAAGGACTGGTGAGTGATGGTGGTGGTTATGGGCCAGAGGAGGGGTGAGTGATATGGAGGGTTATGGTCGGAGAAGGAGTTGTGGGAAAGAAGGAGTAACGGGTATCGAGAAGGAGGACGAGTAAATTTATTTTTAATAATTAATTTGCCTGAATTTCAATGAAAATTACATGGAAATAATTTGTATATTGATGTATTAAGTTCTTTTATTTAAAAAAAATTGAAAGTGAGGTATGACGTATAGTGGTGTGGTCAATGTGAGAACTGATATTGATATTTGTTGGGTAAAAAATAGAAGATGTAGGTGGAAAAGAAAGGATAAGTAATTTATGTAAGAAAGGAAAGAAGTAATTTATGCTAGACAATAATGGTAATTTACTTTAAATGTTTTAGAATGAATAAAAAACTAATTACGTTAAAGTCAATTGACACCAGTGTCAAGAGTCTAGGGGAGGTATGTGCCTATTTTTTAATTTTTCCGATTTAAATGATAAAATAGGATACCGCGAGGAGGAAAGTGATAATATCCTAATTAAAAACCCAAATTTTTTTTAATTTAGTGAAATTCGAACCGAACTGATTCATGCTCACCCCTAGTTTAAATTTAGTCTAAAGTTTATAGGGAGAATAAGGTAGTTTGTCCTTATAAAATAAAAAAAGAAGTAACTCCGACGATATAATGATAAGGGTAAAGTATAGTTTTGAATTAATAGATATTTATATGGCAAAAGTGGAATAAATCAAGAAAATTTTGGTATTTTGTTTTTATATATATATATATATATATATATTTATTTATTTTTAAAAGTTTATTTTTTAACTTATCACCATTATTCTAAACAAATTTATTATTATTTTATGAAATAAAATCAATAAACAAAGTAAGTCCACGAAAAGACTTGGGTTACATCAGTTGAGATATTTTACTACTTTTAATTTAGTAACATCACGAATAATTACTTGAATTCTAAAAAATTAACATACTAAAGGTTTTGTTAAAAATAAATAATATATATATAAAACTCAATATATTTGCCTCATGTCTTGCAGTTCAACTAACTATACCATGTATATCATATTTATTAAAATATTAATGGAATGCAAGCCTATTTATATATATATATATATATATACACACCCCACCTTCAACCAAACTTTATTATTTCCTTTTTTCCCAAATTATTCTATAATTCATATAATTGCAAGCCATAAGGTAAATGATTTCACTTCTAACTTAACATGTTATAGAAATTATAAAACTCAATGGTTAACAAGAGTTAATTTTGGCATAAAGGTTTGTCATGATGGTCGAAGAGAGAATCAGATAATCTTATTCTAAGAGATCATTTTAAAGGAAGATAATGTCCTTTCTTAGCATGCACACCATTCAAACAATGATAAGTTGGATTTGGAGAAATTCATTGACTAAAAAATTTGAAAAGTATACTAACATTAATGAAGAACTTGATGCCTTACTTAAGGAAAAGTCTTAAATCTTATTCGACAAGGGAAAGAAGTAGTACTAGTTCCACCAACAGACAAACAGATAATCCAAACACATAGACATGCATCCCTAGATTATTATTATTATAGTATTGCAATATATTAATATAATTATTATTTCCTTTTGCTAATGAAAAGTAATTTTTTAAAATAATTATATAACTTAAAAGGACTATTAACAAATTAAAGTTAATGACAATGTGAACAATTTGAATTAATATAAATTATTCATTTAAATACAAT
Organism: Melia azedarach; assembly: GCA_028052125.1. Taxonomy (NCBI): domain Eukaryota; kingdom Viridiplantae; phylum Streptophyta; class Magnoliopsida; order Sapindales; family Meliaceae; genus Melia; species Melia azedarach. The sequence goes on from CM051405.1 coordinate 12,571,234, forward strand.
CTTAAATATTCAATTCCTTTTAATTTTTATCCAGACAATTACTATAAATATAAAATGATATCAATTTCTAATATTTAATATGATGTCTACCAATAAAATTTTAGTTTTATTTTAAAAATAGTTTTAAGTTTAACAATCTTGCATTTTTCTCTCTACAAGTTATGGAGCTCAACTTGTTCGAATCGGAGATCTGCATCAATGTCTTTGCCGCTGCCTCTGCTCCTCTTTTTGCAGCTAATTAACACAACTCCATCATTGTGTTGCTCCATTGCTATTGCAGCTGCTATTTGCTCCCCACTCTTCTTCCCAGAGCAGTACAAAATCAGGATAGAAGTGTAAAGTACCTTCAAATCGGATTAAGGTGATTAATTAGGTCCAGCGGCCTGAACAGTTTTAGGGCTCTAAAGCATGAAGGCTTTTGATAAATTTTGTTCTGCTTGAGCATATGATATGATTCAATTGCGAACAAGATAAAAGTATCGATAGTTCTTTAGTTAGTTAAAAAGCATAGTTGTATGATTGAGGTTTTTACTAATAATACTTGTTAATTTAAGGACGAATTATTTAAGTGGGGATTCTTTTTCTGAGTTCCCCGAGGATGGTGAATGGAATCGTTAAAAAATACAGAAACAGTAAACAATTACAGGGCAATTCTTGTATCATTAACCAAGAAACTGGCAGGCAATGCCTAATGCCCAATGCAATACAAAATAAAGAAGAAACCAAGACTGCAATTAGACCATTTGTATCACAAGACATGCTCATAAATAAATGTACGTCTCATTGTAATTATCCAAGGCACAATCAGTAACATATTTAATTTTGGACAAAAACATGGATAAATCCAAAAATATTAAAAAAAATGCATTTCTATATTACCCCATATGTCATTCTTCTTTGGGGGTATCAGTTGCAAGACTTGCATCATCTAAGCTAGGATGGGCAACAAGCCTCTCAACTTGGACTTTCGCCACATCGCGCCGAACCCCAATATCTGAAACCAATCGGCTAACACAGTACATACCGTATCCAACGGCAGCCAAGCCACTGAAGCTGGTAGTCAAGAATCGAAGTGGTGAAGAAATGACAGCACTTACTGCAGCTACCACGGATGCTGCCTGTCCACTCCGACCTACGCTGATGCTAGTTATCACAAGTAGACCTGTTTTACAGTAGATGGCAAAGTCCTCACAGTTGTTTTTGAAAACGTCATAGCCACCAAAACCATTCTGGAGGAGGAATTTGGCACGATGGATGACATCTTCTGGTGGGTCGGAAGGTGCAAGGGTGCAAGTCCCTCCTCGAGGTTTAGCAAGAAAGAGAGCTGGTGAGACATCATACTCGAAAACGTAGAGCGCACCACCATAAAGAAAACAGTCGATGCAGGATAAGATGACACCATCAACCCTTGTGTTATCACCACATTGTGGGCATGGATTATCTGAAGGATGAGCTGGAGATGAGCTAAAAATGATCTTGTCCAAAATAGTTCCTGTTCCAATTTCCTGACCTGCTCCCCGAGTAAAATGGATCACTTTTCCATCGCCAATATATATTCCTGGTTCAAATTATAGCATATGTTAGCAAAGCTGTTGTTGAATTTTATCATTTCATTAGCCACTTGGTAATGATAATGCATGTTGTACATAATTTTTATAAATTTGTTTCAGAAGAATAAGATGTGATGAAATGTGCACCAATAATTAGGGACATCATATATGTTGTTGAAATAAGATTAACCGGGAAGCTAATAACAATTACTTTGAACAAAAATCTCATGAAAACAATGAAGTCAAATATTCAATTCCTACAATTTTTATTTTTTTCTGGTAAGATCCAAGCATGCTTTGTTACAGATCTACACATGCATAAAAACATTGAAAATGGAAGCAATAGATATAAGATGCAATTATATTCGACACAATAAAAAACTTCTGTAGAAAAGAAAACACCAACGGACAGAAAACAATAACATCATTGAAGCATTTCCTCTCCTGCATGACTTAACACCAGTTGACAACCAAAATTAGGAAAAAGGATAGTTTTCCCTTAACTATGTTCTATGGTATTATCATCAACTAAAATCCTTCTCAAGGATTAGATTTAGGGACAATACAGTAGACTCCAACCAAGCTGTGAAAGTAAAATAAAAGATAACACAAATTTCATACAATGCAAAGAATCTATAAGCATCCTTCAAGAACTAGATGGTGCAAATCCGAAAATAAGCATTAACCTTTTGTCTTATTGATTTGAATCTATAAATACTAGATTTAGGGCATAGTCCAATGAAACTCAAATATATTACTCATATTCAGACTTAAAGCCCACACTATGTTAGGAGAAGATCTTTTGTGAGAGAAGGTAGAGCGAGAAGTTGACATTCAGCTAGAAACTCTAGTGCATTGAAAATAGGAGAAATGGCAAACCAGTAAAGTTCATTTTATGCCATTAACCACCAAATATGCTTTTGTGGTATATCTATTAAAGTAAATCATCCAAACCAAAAACCAGTAAAATTAAGCATCCTGTTTATAAAATGAATGATCTACTCGTTTTCCCAAACCGTGCTTGTTTAGACAAGCTCAGTCAAACCCACAATCAAGAAATGCAGAGACAGTGTTGCTAGTGGTATAATATTCTATTCAGTCGAAATACCACAAATATCAAGTTTACCAACAGTTTCTTACAAACTATTTAACATTTGCACAAAGCAGGTCGATTTCCCTACCTAAAAGAAATTAGTAACAGATGACTGGAACTTTCTACAGAAATGGAAAAAAGAAAAATTGTTCTTTTAAAAAAAAACCCAATGTGCCAAGAAATTCGTAATATCAAGAAAATATGCGTTAAAACCCTAACTTCATCAACTAAATTGCAATGGTTATCAAGAAGATCTCAACTAAAATAAAGTTTACATCATGCTCAGAACAAACAATTCGAAAAATACAAGCAGTAAACTTTCAAAATCCAAATTGAACACGATAAGCCTTGATGAAAACTAGTATAAACAACTTCAGAAACAAAAGAAAAAAGATGGCACGTTTAGCGCGAATATCAATCATTTAACATTATCGGTGAAATCCCATCTGCGATCTATCATCATTTTGTAAAGTTTTAATTCAAAATCTTAAATTTCATTAAAAAGAAATAAAAAGAGAGAGAGAGAGAGAAAACCGTGATGGGCATAGATGTAAGCGTTTCTCCAAGAGTATATGTGATCTCCGGTTTTCAGTTGGTCCCTGGCAATCTTATTTGAAAGCACTCCCATTTTCCCTTTATTTCTTCTTCTTCCTCCCTGTTTCGCTTCGCAGGAGCGCGACGCGACTATAGAGAGAGAAAGAAAAGAAAAGAAAAGAAAAGAAAAGAGGAAAGCAAGTCTATTCCTTCGCCTGCAAGGCTCTCTCTTCCTTTGCTTGTTTAGCTTTCTCAATCTGCAACGATTGATTTTTTTTTTTTAATTTTTAATAATAATAATAATAACGATAACGTATTTGGCAAATATTTAACGGAACTCTCCCGTCTTTTTCATAATTTCAAGTAAGAACAGTTCTTGAAGAAATAAAAATATTTATTTAATTCTCGCAAAAGTTTTACAAATAAAATTAACTTTTTCAAGAGCATACAAGGAATTTTCTTTTTTCACTAAAAATTTTCTAGTCTAATTCCAACGTATATCTTGTACATTTTTAAAACTAATTATATAATTAAAAGTATACTAATTTATTTTAAAATTACATTCTAATTTGTTACACTACCGTCTATAATGACGGCTTAAAATATTTAAAACTATGAATTAAAGATGATTAATGTTAAGTACTTGCTTAAAAATGAAGTTGGCATATTATTAGCTGGGATCAACGAAAATCTCTTAGTTAAATAATAAATATCATAAATTTATTACATGACTATCTAAAAACTGCACAAATTTTAATTATTTGATTAATAATTGAACATGCGGTCAATTATTGCTAAATATACTTTCAAATATTCAATATATTAATATAAATTTTATTTTTAAAAAAGATTTTAAATAAAATTGAGAAATCTTATCCACCAGACACTTAAACCTTTGGGATAATACCTAAAAACACTTCAATTCAATAATCCACAAGTTGTATCGGTGATGTAAGGACAAAAGTACCCTTTTCATATAGTAAACACTTGTCAACGAACCTATTAATTAGTAATTATACAAGTCATTGAGTCAACAACTAAAATATTGATAAAAAACATTGTGGGTATTTTGTAATAAAGACAAAAATGATGGGTATATTCTGAAGGTTTTCCACGATTGTCAGAAAATTTCTGGTATAAATCCTCGGACTCCATCGAAGACCAAGAAAGGGCCAAAAAAAAAAAAAAAAAGAGGAAAATTTCACACTGAATTCTTCAGATTAATCAGAGGCTCCAAGCTGCGTTAATGGCGCGTTTTCTCCTCGCTTTCGCGATTTTCATCGGCGTTCTCTCAATTTCAGTCTCCGCAAGGCCATGCAAAACCCTTTTCATTTCTTCCTACTCTTTCTCCTTCAATCCCAATAACCCTAACCCTAACCCTAATTCTAACCATCCTGCTGGAATCGTCACAATCTTCACGGAAATTCGTCAATTCAGCCCGCACAGACCGCTAATATTTCTCGATCGTCCGATTTTCCCAGCAATGGATGATCAGCCCCTGATCGAGGAGCCACCTCGCCGTCTTTCCCACTTTGGTTATGACTTCTCTTCCCTACGCGATCGCACCAAGGATATCTTCAGCGTTGTAGTTGCTTTGCTTTTCGGTGTTGGTTGTGGTTCTCTTACAGCTGTAACCATGTACCTGGTGTGGAGCCTCTTTGCCAATCGCCACGATTCTCGCAATTCGTATGAGGAATTCAGTGATGATGATGCTCGGGATGATCTTAGCCCGAAGAAGATGGGATACGAGAAGATTCCTGCTAAGGAAACTGCAGCATGAGGTGGAGGTGCTTTTATTGTTATGTTCTTAGCTTTAATATGTGTATTGTGTTTTTATTTTATTTGATGATTGCTGTGGGCTTGTAATTTGGATTACGGTCGTTGTCATTGAACAACTTATGATGCTTTGTGTACTGTATTTATTATCAAGTTCTTATATGTCTTGACTGATGTTTAATGTTATTTATGTCTAGTACTTTCAATTCCATTGCTTTCTTATTTTCATGGTATTCTTGATGGATGCGCAGCTCGTAAATGAATTATTGGAATGTAATAGAAAATTGTGTAGCAAATCACCTTCTGGACAGGCTTTCATGCTTGATTTGCTGGTATGGATGGTATAATTAAGGCTTGTGCATAATATTAAAGTGGTAGACGATGTCTCTCTTGTTCAAATATATTGGTAAATTTTGTACAAAATTTGAGCTTTCTGCTCATCAGTAGAGCTACTTGGCTCGTGATGTTTCTGGTCTTGTTCTATGTTTCTTTTTTATCCTTTTCTCTTCGTCCTGCAAGTACTCTTCCCTGCTAGTAGTTGTAAACAAGCGTATGCAAACAAAAGCAATCTTGGAGAAATGTGCTTTTAACTTTCATATACATTGAATTGTTGAACTCCATGCTATGAGAATTGGTTGCATGTATATACCTTGACATGTGTTTCAGTTGTGATGTTATGTGGAACATCTAGTAGTAGGTTCACTTTGTGACACCATTATTTCAATTATATTGTCGCTGGCATTCATCTGATTGAAGACATCACCATGAAGTAGCTGATTAATTTAAGTATTGTCAGTTACATATATGAAGTTGCAGATGTATTATCACGAGGTTAATAGACACTTCTATTTATATGGTCATGTTGTTTTTCGCAAATGCAAATCTTTTAATTGGTGTGATGGCAAGAGGATTTGTTTGTTCAAATACTCTATACATGCATCGCAGCATGCTATTTCATAGATATGTTGGGTTGATTAGATAGGCTTTGCAACTTTATATTAACTTTTTTAATTAAGAAAAAGATGCCTATAATTGAAAAGGATTATGCATCCTTTTCACTCGCGATAGTCTATGATCATTGCCTGAATTACTCTGGCTATCCCATTGGGCTAGAATCTCTGAAACTGATTCTGCAAACTAAACATGCTTGTAGACTCTGTACAGTTAGCAAACATGTTTGCAATATATGACTGCTGAACCAGCTGATATATAATTCATCTCTAATTCACCAAATGCTGCATTTTTTCTCTTCTAGTTTTTTCCTTAATCCTTGTTTGTGGTTTGGCTGAGACTTGTAGATCACCTGTTTATGCTTAGCTATTACAGGATGCCAAGTTTGTGGTCTCTAATTGAATTATCATCATTGTTGAGATATTAGTTTTACTTATTTTCTGGCTTCTGCTAGTGTGTTTTGAAGAATAGAGAAATAGATGAAAATCCAAAAACAATGGAATGGCTTCAGTGTTTTTCTTCGCCTTCTTTTAACTTCTTCTGTAACCCACAACAGGATAATTCTCATATAGTTTACCAAGAAAATGCTATAGAAGGATCACCATACCCCCACAGGGGTTTTGTCTAACACGATAGATTATCTTGAATATGTTCACTCTGCTAGTGAACCGAGGATCTTACATTTCAATATATGTAAGTTTAGCCTTTCAAATTGAGGCCTTCTCAATGACAATATCACGCCTCTAGTGTTTCTAGGCTTCGTCTGTTATTGTAGTATTAACGAGTAATGGTGAGAAAGTATTTAGTTGTATTTGTTTTGATTTTGTATATCAATATTTAAAATACTAAAGTGTTTTGATCCCTGCAACTTAATAATATCAATAATAGCTTTGACTACAAAATTACTGTGGCTCATTTTTATAAGAATTTATCAAATAAAAATATGCACCATGAATTACAAAAAAGAATATTGTTATTGAGAAACATGACACATGTTACAATTGCACGATATGTGAAGAACCCACAACAAAGCAAAAATAATCAAACACGTTCTGTCGCTCAATCTTCTCCCATCCACAACTCGCTGGGCGTTCTTGGCTCACAAGACGCGCTCCAGGTAGGATGGGTGTATAACCAAAAGGGCCACCCCGCCAGAAAGAAGTTTATTTATTTACAATTACAAGAACGAAAGAATAAGCTGCATCGGACCTGACCCTTTTAAGGCCAGACCATATCCACGCAAATCTTCGACTCTTTGACATCTTCTTCGATCTTTACTTGATCTACTACATCACCGTTTGCTTCATTTCTTCTCAAGATATTTTGTCTTTGTGTGGCAACATATGGAGGGATTGAACAAGAATATAATAACGTTTCCACAGAAGCCGAACCGGGATTTTGAAGGCGAAGAAGCTCAGAAACCAGAAGTACGAGAGAAGCCATGAACAAAAAAGAGAGTATTTTAATCTGTGCTGAAGGCAGAGTTTTTAACTGTATGAATTATGAATTGCTTGACTTGCTCAGGTCGCCTGTGTCTTATATATACAGTTGAAAGAAACAGAAAATAATTAATGGAGAAGAAAGAGCACAGCACATAGTTTTCAAAAGCCATCCGTTTCAGGTAGGTGATCCAGCTGCTGATAGCGGTTTTCCTCTTTTTGGTGTCCTGAAATCTGTCTGCTTTTTTTTTCTTGCAACGTGTAAGTCCAAAACCACTAGTCCAAGCATTTACTGTTGCTAGTAAATGCGCAGTTGTTTTCTGTTGCCGCCACCAATTTTGGTTATAGCTACTTGGTCATCGGGAAATCCGTTATGGGCCATATTCTCCTTGAAGCCCAATCTATGTTAATTTTTGGGCCCAGAAAACTGTCTGAAATCGTTATTTGGACAATATAAAAATCTTACAAGTTTGGGCCAGCTCACCGATGTTGTAGTTTCTATCTTCAGGCCCAATAAAATTAGGACTTGTTAACACAAGAAATTGAGAATTTTCTTGATTCATATATATGATGCCTCGCGGGTTGCTGAGCCTAGTCCCTAAATGATTTGAGTTGTGGCACATCTCATTTTTTAATTCAAAATAAACAACATTTTACCCCTATTTCATTTTATTTTAGGAGAAATATTTATCCGCACCGCTAGATAGTTGAGTAAATGAACAATTTTTACCAAGGCAAAAACAGTAGTTGTTCTTCTATTCCTTTTAAGATTGACTTTAAAGTAATAAATTTATGTTATGGGCCACATCATTAAAATATAAATTTTATATTAAAAGAAAATGTTATAATTAATAAATAAATGAATAGATAAAGATGGACAATGGTCAACAATGGAGTTTATTAATCAATTATCTCAACAACGACATGATCTCTCGTGACACGCAAAACCCACCCCAAATCACACAAATCTTAGAAAATAGAACAAAAGAAAACAAAATAGAAGTAACAGGAAAGAAGGAAGAAAACTGAAAAAAGAAATGGCGGCAATCAAGCTAAGGTGCCTGCCAAGGCATAGCCATCACAGCTTGCTCTCTCTATGTCGCAAAAGGTAGGGACATTCGATCAGATTGAGACCTCGCTAGCGGTGGCTTATTATTCACGTTGTATGTCCTACTACTCACATGTCTCGTCGTACTACCCGCCACACATTTCACTGGATTTGGCCCCACGCTCACCGCCTTCTCACATCGACAGCTCAACAACAATCCCCCATTCCCGCCTCTTCTTCTTACCCCCTCCACCTCCACCTCCACCTCCGCCGCCACCTCCTCCTCCTCCACCGCTTTCCGGACGCATCATTGTCATCTCATCCATTTCTGATGCTGAAACTGAAAAATTAGTTACGCTTCCTCTGTCGAATCCTTCTGCTGTTGTCACACTCCAATCTATGCTCGCCTCGCTTGGCTCGTAACATTCCGTTGCTGCTGGCTCGTCCAGACTGCGCCCGGTATATTATGCTCGCGTTTGTGGCTGCCGCTAATCTTCTTGCGTTGAAGCTTGAAGCTTCGTCCAGAGAGTCTCGACGGTGATACATTGGATATGAAGTTGTTTGCGTCGAGAAACTCTCGATTTCGAACAAATCTGAGCTTGCATCGCTCGCCACGTCATCGTCCGTGATGGATGTCATCCTGGTTCTGCTCGGACTCGCCGGAAAGGTAAAACCTTGTCGGGAAACCAACGTCCGATTTTGATTGTCGGTTGATTTTCTCGACACGGTTTCTTCCGACGGAGGCTGGAAAATTTCTAATGATTTCCGGGGTGGATCTTCCGGAGGAGTAGCGGAATTCGCATTCAATGATAAACTGTTTACTACCAGTTTCATTGATGAATTCTGATTCAATATGGGGAAAGTAAACCCAGTTCCGTCGCCGTAAGGTCTCCCTGAAGCAATCACACGTTGATTAAGGTTTGAAAAACGATTCTCGGCAGAGATTCTGCGACCATTCGGGATGATTGCTTCAGATGTTCTGCTCCACTCTCTGTTTGAAGCCTCCGAAGTTTTCTCCAGAGATGTTGCTTCAAGCGATTTCTGTATATGCCTCCTATTGTTGTACAAACGAACTGCGGTTTTGGGTTCAGAAACTGATAACTTCTCCTCAACCTGAACAGATTTCTTCCCGGAACATGGACATTTTCTTCCGAAAAGCCAGTTCCCAGAAGATGATCCCCTCTTCTTGTCGTGATGCTCAGTTGCAGGATTCCTCATGGAAACAGGAATTGCACCCGGAGGATTTGACAGAAGTCCTGTCTGGCTATTCCAGCTAGCTTCCGATGAAGCAGTAGGCGTCGCGTTAAAAGACCGAGCTCGATAATTCCTCCCATATCCATCGGTTGATGAAGCAGAAGAGAATCTAGGAATAGCAGCAGAGAAATCAGTACTGCTTCGCTGCTCAGATATTCGTTCCAGATTATTAACCACGTTAACAGGAGATACCCGGTTGCTAAGTTTGGCGTCGAAAGTGCTGCAGCTGCTACTTTCGTTGAAGTACTTCTGGGCATCAAAAATGCTTATCTCTGAATCGTCAGCTTGATGATGATGGCGATGATCTGCTGGTCTGAGATATGCAGAGAAAGAAGCATCTGTGAAAGTAGTTTTTGGGGAAAATGAAACGTAAGGGAGGTGAGAATTGGAGTGTTGATCAATTGGTGGTTGAGGTAAGCGACCGTGAATATCGTTTTTGATCATCACTGTTGATCTTTCCATTTCACTGATATCTGTTTAATGTACGGGCAATCTGAGGAAGAAACTATTCTGCGGCTTCATGCTGCTGGTATAAGTAAAGAGAATTTGGGTACACAAAAATGTCCAAATATCAATCATTCAAGCAGGTAAATTAATTATCTAACAGCCGATATTAATCCAGTGCACTATTTTATTGAAGGAAACGAGAAAAACATACGACCTCCAAGTTAATAAAAATAAGGTTACTTTAACAAAATTTGTCCTTCTGAACATAACTATTTCTATAATATTTAATAAATATTTATTTTTATTTGACAGCTAATGTTTATTAAGTATTTAACAGCGAACATAACTATCACTATAATATTTAATAAATATTCATTTTTATTTGACAACTAATGTTTATCAAATATTTGACAACTGGTGACAATAATATGAGTGATAATAAATATAAATTAAAATTTATAATATTTTAATCAATACACGCTTTTACTTAACAGCTAAGATTTATTAGATACTTGCCCGGGTACATATAGTTAATAACTAGTGACAATAATTGTAGATTGTCAGCTACAATAATTACAAATCTTAGATATTACAAGTTTAAGAGTAATATATATAAGTGATATAATACATGATACACTTCATGTCAAAGTTCTATATATTACAAGTTCAATTTAAAATATTACAAGTTAAGTCAATATACATAAATAGTAGGGATATTTTTTTCTGTTTAAAATTATAAATAATTTAAAATGTTTGGTAAACACTTATTTTTATTTAGTAATTAAACTTTATTATACATTCATACACTCTATATAATAACTAGTAACTTTATATTAATTAACTGTAATTTAAAAACTACAACACAACAATATCAAATGACATTCTATTTATGCCGAACAGTACGTACGTAGCTTTTTGATTTGGTTATTGAAGACGGGAGTTGCTAGCTAGCACTGAAGGCCAAGTATTACAAGTTCCAAAATTGGTGCGCATTTGACTGCAGGGAATTTCGGATTTAATATCAAACACTTGATTAGTAATGATCACACCATTTACACAAAAATTAATTTATATATATATATCTATTATATATATTCTAATGTTTATTTAACATGGAAATTGGCAGACTCGCCTCTTCACTCCGTTTCCACATGCACCATCATCATCAATATCATAATTAATTAAGTATTTTCTATTTCATGATCGATAATTCTCTTTTTCCATCTAATCGGATTAGGGTGGGGGATAGTGATAAAATTAGGTCAAAGAAAATAGGATTTGAAAGACATGACTGAAGATATTTCTTCTCTTTCTATAGAGTTATATATAATGATTCTATATTATTCATCATACTAACTAATTAATTAATTCCAAAAACATATGATATATGTAGTATATTATGCTTTTCCCACTTTTGAGATACAAAAAAATTTATGCTTCTATTTATCATTATTCTATTTATCTCCCTATAGAATTTATTCTTTTTCTAATAATGAAATCAAATTACTAAATTTTTGTCCACATCATGAAATATGCTTACTGAACAAAATATCGGATGCCTTTGGAGTTCAAGTTAATAATTAAAAGAGAGAGAGAGAGAGAGAGAGAGAAAAGAAAAATTCTTTTTTTCTTGTAATGTATTTTTGTTTATTCCAACACAACCACACACACACACATATATACTCTCATTCATTGATTCATTCCATTGACTGGTAACATCGTGCATGCTCTCTTTCTCACGTACACCATGTGGGTTCTCTATAATTTGTGGTTGCAATTGAATCGATTAGTCATTGAATTAAAGCAATCTACAAAGATAGCCTTACGCAGAAGGGGCTAGGGTCCATTTCATTTGACATTTAGGACAGCTTTGATTCAAACTACTCGATCTAAATTCTTATAATACCAATCGATTATTGATATGGGAAGCTGTGCTTTCTGCTGCAGCTGCAGCTGCTTTGTGGGGTATATATCTTCAAAAAGCAAAGCAAAGCTATGTATAACCGATCTACGTCTAACATGAAAAGTGCTTTTTCTCTTTTGGAATTTTTCTGCATGGTTATTTGGCTTGCATATGAATGAGCTGTAAATATTTGGTTCATCAAATTAATTATCTCAAGCTCGATCGGACGAAAATCTTGTTGCCCAATCCATGCATTGATTGAAACATAACAATAACATATATCTCACTCTTCTCCATGAGTTTCACTGTGTAAGATAAATAATAAGCATATATATATATGTCTCTCGGATTTTCATTGAGTTTTCTTGCTAACCAAACACTGACACGCTTTTCTGTTCATCGACAAACATTCTCTGGTAATAGTCTGTCTACCTTCGATGTATGATTGACTGTACGATTTCTGTGGAGCTAGTTCTGGTATATATTTTGTTATATTTAACTCCAATGCATTGATTATGCAACTATATATTTATACGTACGTTAAATGGGTTACAAACTTCAATTTTAACAAAATCCGAACAATCATAAAAGAGAGCTACTATTCACTTTGTTTTTCTTTTTTCTCCTTTAACTTTTAGGTTCCTAGTTGCCAAGAATATTCTTCATCATCACTACTTGGAAGCAACTAGGTACGTGTCACCATTCGAGGAACCTAATTAAAGCTTTTCTCTTTAAGTTACAATCTTTCAGATGACCTAAACTTTTAAATCATTTATTAATTTATACCAATATACATTATATAATTCTCAAATTTTAATATCCAAATTTTAATTATAGAGTTAAAATTTATTTTTAATTAATAGTAACTTGAAGTCAAATAAAAAAAATAAAGACAAATAATCATTAAAATAATAAAAGATTTATTCAATCGAGATTAAAAGATGTTGATTTAAATTTATTTGTAACAGAAAAGAATTCAACATATATATAATAAAATTCTCATCTAATTATATCGAGTATCCACACATATATACATATTATAAAATTTGCAATTACTGATCAATATATATATATAATTTTGAAGAAGATTGAATGAATTAATTATTGTCACATAATGATGCAATACGCATGAACGTTATCTTCACTAAAAAGATGAACAGTTTCATCAGGAACAGTAGCATAAGCTTGATCAGGGAAGTATCCGTGGACATTTTCATTGAATCCATGCATGTAATAATTATAAGAAGATGTAAAAGTAGATTCGTCTAAATATGTAGATGCATATGGATAGTATTCACTGTCGTATGGAAATGGCCAAAATTCTGCCTTTCTTCCTGTTCTTCTCACCACTTTTAACACCTTTCTCTCGTCTACATACCCAGTCACTGTTACCTTCTGCTTCTCCATGTCGATCTCCAACGTGTCCACACCTGCAATTAATTTGTCGAAAACAGATCAGAGAGAGATTGACCAAGTGAAAATGAACGCCAAAGATATATAAAAGAACAAAATTATATATGAATAATAAGAACATGAAAGAAAGAACGAAAAGTAATAGTCTTGCCATCGATTTTGGAGATTGCTCTACGTATTCTCTTTTCGCAGCCTTCACAATCCATGTGTACCATCAGCTCCACAATCTACAAAATCATATCATATATATCTTAATTATTAGATGAAAAGCTAGCCAAGTAATACATGATTAATTACTTTTGTAGCAGCCTGAAGCTTACGGCCATTGCATTAGGCATCTTTCTCTTCCCAAGGAGCCATCCAAACATCACTACGACGTCGAGTTTTCTCGATTGCCAGTCTCTGCAAGTTTATTATTCACCAGGAATAATGGGGCTAACTAGCTACCTTGTGCAATAATTTCTCTCAGAATTCGTGTGTGTGTATACATACATATATACACATGCACACGCAGGTAGGCCAAATAATATAACGTTGTATCACTAGCTTCTATATCTCCATTTCCTTGATTTTCAGCTTGATTAATCAAAATCACTTTCAGGGAGAAATCTGGATATCAAACTATATATGCCAATATTCGATCAGCTAGCTAGCCTATATATCTGATAAATATAATGGTATATATGTATGCATATGCATGCAAATTAATTTTGGTAGCTGAAATTGATTGATGGCAATTGGAATATATTCTGTGGTTGATTCTTGCAAATGTATATATTTCTTTTTGTGGCTAAAATGCTGATCACTTCAACTCCTACGCTTGAATGTGTTGGTGAGAAAAAAGAATTAAAAGCATATTTACTGAAATGGACGACTGATACACATTATTCTCTGCCACTCTACTAAATAAAGCTAGCCTTCAAATACAGCAGGCAAAGATAAGGGGATAACATACATATGGTCCACACTCATTTCTTTTGTAGATATATATATTTACATGTATAATGGATATATTACATAATCCTAATCAAGCTATATGTTTTTATATATGCATGTCTTAAAATTTAACTACTTTAGATAATGCTACATTTTCCCCTTCACACTACTTCAGAGAGGAAATTTCTTTAATAAACCTTTTTAATTTGTACTTAGTATACATATATATGAGGAGAGGTATATATATGATGGGTTTAGGATATATATAAAGATCTATACATTAGTTGAAATTAAAAATATTGTATACAATTTGAGAGATAATTGAATATTGAATGCATGTTGGTTAATTTGCAAAACAAATTGCCGTGTGGTGGCGATTATCGAATATATATATATATATATTGCCTTCACCTATCATTTCCCAAATCCCAATCAATCACTGTAGTTGAATGCCTGCATGTCTTGCAAGAGAAATTAAAGTTGCGAAATTTAAACATTCATTTCCCAATTACAGAATATATACTCTTTCCAGCAAGTTTGCAAATTGACAAAAAATAAAAAAAATTTAAAAAATCTTCTAATTCCAAAGTTATGAGAAGGAATGGATTCTCTTTCATATATACTATAAAGACCAGACTAGCTAGTTAAATGATTATCCCTTAAGAACGCCAACAAGTTAATTATCTATGTATTTTAATTTACAAAGTTGATAAACTAAAAAGTAAATACATCAATTATCAAAGATTAAATTAGTTTAAGGGTAAGATTGATATT
Source organism: Melia azedarach (assembly GCA_028052125.1). Taxonomy (NCBI): domain Eukaryota; kingdom Viridiplantae; phylum Streptophyta; class Magnoliopsida; order Sapindales; family Meliaceae; genus Melia; species Melia azedarach. The sequence goes on from CM051405.1 coordinate 12,586,352, forward strand.
TAATTAAAAACTTACATTGTAAGATGAAAAGCACAAGAAAAAAGATTATTGAAGACCCTAAAATTAAATATTAATTATTGTGATCGACATATGTAGTTGAGCACCATAAATATAATGAAAGGAGCGTATTATATATTAATTCATTGAACATTCCTTTTGAGACAGCATCCCATTATGTGATAATATTACTCATTACAAAGTTACTAAATCATTTCTTGATCTGTTTAATCTTCGTGATGTATGATCTTATTAAAATTAATGATATGTGAAGGTTTCAATTGAAATTTTCGTTTATAAATGTTTATATCTTTGATTTATATATGCACACACATCAATTATATTTTAAAAATAAATTTAAATCTTTGAATTCGCATTTTTTTAAATAAAATTTTATTCAATATTTTTAGTGTTGTTTTTTTGTTCCTGAAACATTAATGGTCAAGGAGGAATATATATAAAAAATTCTCTGTCGTTAACAATTGAGAATAAAGAGAATAGAGACCTCTTTAAGAAAACGAGGTAAACTATTACGTTATTTAATAAAACAATGAAGTTAAGGACTTAGATGATAAAATCTCTTATCTGACGTCATAACCGAAGGGTATTTTTGTCCGGTCACACATTAGATAAGGATTTGGTATATCGAGTTCTTAACTTGGTTGGGTTTGAGTAGCAGCAGGAGGAATTGCAGGCGATTTTCCAAAATCCGAGCCCCAAATTTACACTCTCCGGTTCGTCCTCTCTCTACATTCCGTTTTCTGTTATTTTCTTTGTCATTTTCGCTCTCAGAGTTACATATATATTAGTTAGTTATAGCATTTAATTTAAGTCAGCCTCACAAGAACTTGCTTACTAGTGATTTGCTTTGAATTCTTAGGAAAGATATCGAATTCTGAGCTGAAATAGTATAATTTTTTGTGGGTTTGAGGTTGTTTTCCGATTTCTGTAATTAGTTTCTGGTTTAGGTTTTGAACATATGTGTTTGTATCTTTTGATAATGTGTGTTTTTTGCCCATTTCTTTGTGAAAATGGTGCTTATGTACGAGGAGAATGAATGTGTTTTGAATGTTGTGGTAAGCCTAATATTTATTATTTGGAAAATGCTGACTTGGTCGACCAACTTTTTTATGAGATTTTCTTCAGTAAAAATGTGGGTTACTTATGAAGGAAACTATTTTGTTTCGGTCATTTTTATGCATTCACTTGTTGATTCTTCAGTGGTTTGAGATTTCATATTGTATTTCCTTGTGCAATTGAAAAACTTGAAGAATGAGTATACTTCACCCATTAGTGGAGAAGTAAAATTATTTGTTGAAGAGTATGCAATTGACAAGTTGTCTAATTGAAAGCAATTCTGAAATTTCAAACCTTGCCTATGCCATCGTGCTGTACAGTAATGGGCCAATTGCTAAATAATAAAACTGGTTAGATATTCCTTAGAAGAATTGCATTTTAGCTGCAACAACGCTAAGATGTCCATGCATCTTGTTGTTAAGTGGCAAGTGTCGTGCCCTGTTTGCTTCATCTCTTTCCGCGTTTAACTTCTTGAATACCGTGTTGTTTGCTCAACCAAATCCTTGCTGTCCCCTCAGTTCGCCATAGTAATTGGCATATAACAATTTCTGGACTTAGTTCATACAATACCAACAAAAATAACTTTCAGAACTATGGTTCAGTAAGCCATTTGGATTTTGTGAGTTAGAAAAGTTTAGAGCTTTTGAAAAAGAGGAACATTCTAATGATTATCTCAAGATAGAGCATGAAGAGATTGTTTTTCTACCCATTTTTATTTTTTAGGCATTATTTATTTACCTGTTTGCCCTATATAGAAAACTTTTCTGCAAATCAATGTTCCGCCCACTTCTTTTAGTGTTTTCTTAATGGTATTATCTATACTAATGCATTTACTCTTTCTTTAGTTGATGGCATTTCATTGCACCTCTATGTTTGGCTTCTATGTGAACTTTGTATATATATTTTTCACTTTGTATTCATATTTTTCATTTTGTAGGACGGACATATATGTCTATGGCATCTCAAATAATCCGTGAATGGATGGGTATTCAGCAGTTCCCACCTGCCACTCAGACAAAATTGCTTGAATTGTTGGGAAAACTTAAACAAGAGGTTATATCTTCTTCCCAAATATATGAATGTTATCTCTGTACATAGAAACCTGTGTTTCAATCAATGCTGGCATTGTTTTAGAGACTTATATGTTGACAATATTTATATTTACAACAATTTAGGATGTGAATACCTTGACAATACTTGTGATGGGGAAAGGTGGTGTTGGAAAATCATCAACGGTAAACTCTATCATAGGAGAGAAAGCAGTTGCTGTCAGTACATTCCAGGTATTTGCCTATTTGTCTCTGTATTCCTGGCCATTCAAATGTTATGCATATTACGTGATGTTTTAAATACAAGTTATATTGTGTTTCATTAAAAGTCGGAAGGACCAAGACCTGTGATGGTGTCACGCTCAAGGGCTGGATTTACTTTGAACATTGTTGACACTCCTGGGCTCATAGAAGGTGGATATGTCAATTATCAGGCACTTCAGCTTATAAAACGGTATGCTATAACATGATATAGTACAAATTTTACAACTTGTGAAGAATGTTCATGTCTCTTGTTTAAAAAATAGCTTGAACTTATGTCACAATTATAATTTCTTTTTGATTTTCATGTGGCTGGTGTTTCCTATTGTGTGAACAGTTTCCTTCTGAACAAAACTATCGATGTCCTACTGTATGTCGACCGTTTGGATGTGTATAGGGTAGATAATTTGGATAAGCAGATTGTCAGAGCCATAACAGAGAATTTTGGTGAAGGAATATGGAAGAGGGCTTTGATTGTTCTCACACATGCTCAACTTTCATTGCCAGATGGATTGGATTATGATGTTTTTTGCTCCAAAAGATCAGAGGCTCTTTTAAAAGTTGTTCATGCAGAAGTCCGGGGGAAAAAGAATGATGTTCATGTGGGTAACTCTTTATGCTTATGGAGTACAGTCTTGATAAGTTTTATTTGCCTGAATGTTGAGCTTTACCTTTTTAAACTGAGTTGCACTACTTTCTAGTCATAAGTTTTTTTAGCCATTCTGCAGGAAGAAATTTTCTTTAGTTTTCACCCTTCTGATGAATGGATAGATGAGTTTGCATTACTGAAAATTGTTCAGTCTAATATATATTGTAAAATTTGTTTTATACTTACAGTTTGTCCTTGCTACTGCAGACAAGTTGTTAACTCTTTTAGAATCCTCATCATTATTACTGCAAATATTTTCCATTTTGTGAAAAGAATAGCTGGTAATACTTTTTAGTAGGCAACAAAGCTCTTCTTACTTGTAAATTTTTATCACATACTTCTCGATGATGCCTTATGCTTGTTCTATTTGTTATTTTGTTATGGCTTAAATGGTGTTACACTTTTCTTGGCTATCAATTAATTATAGCACTTCCTCTGTAAACTGGAATTAGTAAATTGATTATATTGGTATATGTATCCAAATTGTTAATTTCTTCTATGAATTTCATTATGTTTCCTTTTTTTTCTCATAGGGTTCTATTGCACCTGTGGTTTTGGTCGAGAACAGTGGGAGATGTACTAAGAATGAAAATGATGAAAAGGTTAAATATTTTCCGGGGCTCTTTTAATATATACATTATCAATCTCGTCACCTTCATAATTTGTGAGAATTTGGGTTATCTTGTCATAGGTTCTTCCGAATGGGACTGCTTGGATTCCCAATTTAGTCAAAACTATCACAGAAGTAGTGTTGAATGGAAGCAAGTCTCTTCATGTTGACAAGAAGTTGATAGAGGGGCCAAACCCCAATGAGAAAGGAAAGATGCTAATACCATTCATTTTTGCATTTCAAGTAAGCTTCAAAACTTTCCAGCTTTTCTCCTCAAATTTTATTGGATTGGCAAATAATCTCTTTCAATCTGTCTTTGATTGTCGACAGTACTTCTTTATCATTAAGCCAATCATACGAGCGATCAAGTCTGATGTTGCGAAGGAGAGTAAACCGGGGTGGAAATAAGGAACTCGGCTATGGTTGATCACAAGTTTTGATATTAGCAATGAAATGTGCCTTTTTGTATGTTGATCACTTTGTTTATCACTTGTTTTCTGTTTCAGCCAAGTAATTGCAATATTCTGTGGTAGGAATTAGCTCCGGCCTATGAATTTCTTAGCGTTGAGAGTATTGGTTTTATTTGTATATATGTTAAGCACCAAGTTCTGTATTATTGATTCTGCTATTTCTAACTAATATTCCAGTTTTTCATTACTTAAAATCACATTATGCTTGAGCTTTCAATCCTCTTTTATCTTCGTGAGTGAATAAAATGTGATTGCATTTCAACTCACTCTTTCTTTTTTTTTCCTTTCAAATAATGTATAAATATAAGTCAGATTTGTTTTGAATTATGACGAAGGAGATTCAAATTTCAAATTTTTTTTTATCATTTTGAGACTTTTTATCAGTTAAATTAATTGGTATTCGTTATTTATAACCTTTTTGAAATGAATTAATTTGGTGTGTGCAATTCTCGAACTCAAGGTGGAAATGTAATATAAAGTAAATGACGAAAATACCCATTTCGGAATATCTACAGAAGTGTATTTATACTTGTTCAACCTCCACCACACAAGAAACACAAAGCAAAATAGAAATGGCAGTTGCTCTCAGGCTCTGTAACTTCACTTCACTGATTCCTACTCCATCCACCACTTCATCTCCAACTCTTCTCTCATTTTCAAAACTCATCAACAACAACAAAAAAGCTTACAGTTCAATCACCACTAAAAATTTCCAATCCTTTCGTGTCCTGTATCGTTACTCTGCCATTGAAAAAGATGATGAAGATGAAGACGAAATTTGTAGCTTCAATGAAGCAGTAGCACTTTTCAACGAGAGAGCATACTATAAATGCCATGACTGTCTTGAATCTTTATGGTACACAGCTGAAGAACCAACCAGAACTCTCCTCCACGGAATTTTACAATGTGCTGTTGGATTTTACCACCTCTTCAATCGGGTTGGTTTAGCTATTAACCAAAAACTTATTAAACTTTTTTGACTGGGCTCCTTTTTTTTTTCTTTTTTCTGACGCTTTTATAAATAATTTGGTACAGAATCATAAAGGAGCCATGATGGAACTGGGAGAGGGCCTGTGTAAGCTTAGGAAGATGAATTTCAGAAGTGGACCATTTCATCAATTTGAGGAAGAAATCTCTGCAACTTTGAATTTTATTTATCAAACTCAAATCGAATTGGCTGCTTGTGAGTTTCTTTTCTCCTAATTTTCATGACATATTCAAAAGCACATGTAAACATATGCTTTCTGAATCAACCATATGCCAAAAAAAAATATTTGTAACGAGAGGCTAATCTTTAAGCGGCTATGAACAAAATGGGAGCTGAATTTGTAAATGAATAATTTCACTGGATTTTACAGGTACAGATGATATGTGTCTAGCAATGGATCAATCAGAAAGATCATACCAATTACTTGGGGATTATGCTGCTGGCCAACATCTATATCATCTACAGAGTGACCATAATCAAATTATGTATATAGTATTTGATCCTCGGAGATCTTATGCCACCGATAACTCTATCAAGGTAAAGCTTCCCATCCTAAATGCTACAGAACATCATCTAATTTGCCTGTAAATAAAACATAACTGAACTGTTGTAGAATGAAATTACTAGCCCTTAACTATAAGAGACCAAGTAAAAGTGGATGTGCATTGCTTCCGGAATTCAAGAAGTACAACAATTACAAATGTATCCTAGTTGTTTGTGATTAGATATGGTGTATTCTTCCAGAGCTACAGTGATTTGGCCTTGCTAGTCTATTCTTTTAAATGAGAACAGGGAAATAGAAATTGATAATTCAAGATAAGGAAAATTGAAGCTAGAAATAGAGTTCAACTATAATGAAGAACATAAAAGTCTTTTTCACGTGGACAATTGAATATACGCTCAAATAAACAAAATAAAAGAGGCCAAAACCAAAATATTACTCAACTTACTGAACAGATCCTGATTACCATCTATTTAGTTAACCAGAATCACATCCCTCTCTCTGCACTTGCCTCTAGTTAAGTCCACAAAAGGGTGCTCATGTTGGTTAACAGGAATGAAAGCTCACTCATGTTGGTTCTGGCAAAAATTCTGAATTATTCAATCGGAGATGGAAACTGAGTCTCCTGCATGCCATGATCACTAAAAATTAATATGAGCTCATAAGGTGATATTAACACCACCAAAAACTTGACATTGATTTATCAGCCTACTTAGCAAATCAATAATTATTTCTCCATATTAACAGTGTTTTGGCTATACATGCATCTGTTTATTTTTCATAGATACACATACTAGTCCATGTGTATATACAGATCTAAAAGCACTGCATGACATCTGTACATTCATAAGCTTTTTATGAGTCCAGTACACTTCGGCGTTGTCAAGGTGATAGAACATTTGGGAGGCAACAGTAAAAGGTCTTATGGTAGAGGGGCAAAAACACGAAGGAAATGCCAGGGTGACTGAAAAGATCCCAAATGCTAGGCAAAGAATAACAGAAAAACCTCAACATTTTGACTCCAATGATAACTGGACCAAATTTGTGAAGCAAGCATTTAGTGAAGGTGACAGATCTGAACAAAATTAGAATACATAAATATAGCTGCATATAGCATGACATTCTAACAACTGATCTCGGACCAGCTACTGTGTTTCTCCCTCTGGTTTTTTTCTCTCCCTAGTTTCTAATCTCTCTTTAATTAATAAATTTCCCTCTGATTTCTACCATTTTTTTGTTTCTCCTCCTCTCTTTTCTCCTTCCTGTTCTACATAAACAAGGGAATACTGTAGTGCGATATTGGGGTAGAGGATAGCAAAGAAAAGAAAGGAAAAGGAGAGTTTATAGAATAGGTTTATGTTAAGTTAATCACCGCAGGTTCTCACCATGTACAATTGATAGACTATAACAAAACTGCAATAACACCACAACTAAAATAACCTGATACTCTTTAACAAAAAGTAATGCACACAAAAAATGGAGATAGAGAGAGATACTTTGAATTACTTGGTCGTTATCATCTTTTAAGCTGAATTTGAGTTTTCATGCTTATCCTCCTCAGATGATGAACATCGGAAGTAGATAAACTGGATTAATATCTAGACAAGACATTAAGGTTCCAAACAAATTGAGAGAATTTTTTATGTTGATAGCGTTGTAGCTCAAAAAAGTGGGTATATTATTCATAGTCACCTAAAGGTAGATTTGTAAGTCCAGTTACTATATATTGAAAAATTGTAGACAACTTCAGGCTCAGCCAGTCTAATTTTGATAAGAGCATGACAACACCATAATCACTTTTAGAAAGGATACAAAAGAATCAAGCAGTACACAGCCTCCTGCATCCACAAGCCATGGTAGATTTGGTCTGATTTTCAACCATTCCAAGCTGCTGACAAGTATACTGCAAAAGGAAAATAACAATTATACCTCCAATCGAGAAATAAGAATCCATGCCCTGAAGTTATGGTTCTAATACAAATACGAAAATGTGAGCAATATGATGATGAACTGAAAAAAAGACAAAACCATAACAAAATTACAGATATATCATATTCACCTTCCTACATATGTTGCATTTCCCACCAAAGCAAAGACAAACATCAAAGGATTAAGCCCCTGCAATAAAAATAAATAAAATAAATAAAATAAAATGTGACACATGAAATTTGATCTCACGCACAAGCCCATTCTCTTTTCTCGTTGCTGCAGCATCAAGCAATTATTTTCCACCATGAACAGAAGTGGCTGCATATACAATTTCAAATCGGAACTTTGCTTACCTCCACATTGCCCCTTCTGATCTGCACAAAAATAGACCAAGAACCAGGAGTTCAGAAAACAAAACACAATCAAAACAGAATAACAGAAAGATACAGCTTAAGCAACGAATTTCAGATTGCAAAAAGGTGAAAGATACCCCACATCCACAGTCCAAATAAACAATACCAAGGAAATATTTTCTGCTAAATATTTAATGATACATAAGGTTCACCCATATATCTTTTCAATCTCCTAAAATTTCGAGTAGAACAGGGCATAACCAGAAACATTTTGTGCAAACCTCATCTATGTAATCATCTAGGTCAAAACTGAAGAAAAACTTCTTTCTGAAGAACAGTAAAAGCTACAACTAGAAAGAGTCATGTAAATCAGAATAGAAAGCTAAACCTCACATTCAAGCAAATTTGGGGTAGCCGTCCGCCCATGTAAATTGCTGCCATTGCCCAACCAAGGAAACTTCCAATCCCACTGCTTCCATCAGTAACACTTTCTAGAAAGTGCCCACCACTTACCTGAAACAAATCACATTCCACAAAAATAATTGGTCCTCAAAATGCCACCTGTTTAATATTAATATGTCCTTAATTGGAAAAAAATTTGAGAAGAAAATGGATCAAACAATCGAAGGAAATGGAGCACCAATAACCATTCATTACCAGCGGTTTTCCTATGCTGCATAACATATTATTAATTCCATGTCTTTGGTCTTCTACAAGTTAGTTGCCAATTTTTTAAGAACTTTTTAGGATGATACATTGAAAGAACTTCTATTAACATCTTTCTCCATCCAAAGTTTATTGACAAGCTAGGGCCCACATCTATGCTCTCTATAACCTAATATAGGAATTCCATAGAAAGAAAATCAGATTGTATTGAACTACCTGCAAAAGCTTTCTCCTTACTTGCACCACGAATCCTCTATTTGATTTCTCAAACACCTTCTTATGTTCAGTGTTTGAGTGGTGGAGATTAAACGTACCAAGGAATATCATTACTGAGACCTGAAATAGGAAAGAAAACCAAATTTGACAACCCCTAATGGGAAGAAAATCTTTGTCCTAACAATGTAATGTGATTGTAAGAGAGCTCACCAAACATAGCATTGATTTGGTGTTTATAGATGGTGCTGATTGTGTTGAAACACCTGCACCAAGCAATGGTTCTGCTATGGAAAGCCTAGCATGATGAGATGAGGGACTCATTCTTTGTGCTAAGAAAGATCCCGCTGTAGGCGTATGACTCCTCGATAGAGATCTTGCAGACCTGATAATTTCAGAAATAAAATCTTATGTGTTATCATATAAATCATTCGCTATCGAGGAATAAGTTCTTGATGACATGCAACTTGTTAGAATCCGATGAATAGTGGGTAACCCTTCAGCAAAGTACAGTTGTTGTTCACGTTTCAATCAATTACACTAGACTTCCATGCATGACATTCAACACCATGGCAGGCAAGGTACACAACATCCAGGAAGAGAGGTTTGACCTATTTTTAATGAGCCAAGTATTTCAACCATCAATAGATACAAATATGCATGCATACACACAAATGCACAATCTTTGATGTTTCTAATACATAATTCACTAGCACATAGTGAAATATACTTAACAACGTGAAGGTGAAAGTTTAATTATGTATAGTAAATTCTCTCCCAGGAGAACAGGAAGGTAAAAGTTTAGTTACATATAGTATAATTCTCTCCCAGGAGACTCATTCTGAGGAAATGCAGGAAGAGGAATAGGCGTCGAAACACTTTCTCTGTCGTATGTGTCAGAAACAATTGTCCATTTTCCACAACTGTTTACGTGTCTACCAACACCATTAAATCTTTGCCCAGTCTTCTCAGCAGAATCAATTTGGTTAGGCTTGAGACCCTACAATGCAATTACCAAGCATTTGTAAATAAGAAATAAGAGTCTTAAGCAAAACAATATAAACAGTAGTGTAATACAAATTGAATTCATATTTTGACATTGTGCTTGAGTTCCTATGTGGTCTGACTGACTGATTTGAATTCTTTCTTTTGCCATATATGACATGTCAAATTTCTGATTGAAAAAGAGTCCAGTGCACATGGGTTTAGATTTAGTTGCAATGTCAAGAAAACTCACATGATTCAATGTTCTACAACCAACTAGCACTATATGTTTTTTCCCCCTACAGTTCACTTTCAAAAATATCGTTGCGTTCCGTTTTCTCAATAAGTTTGTCCAGCCTGAATATGGAGGACTTTAATCTTTTCCACTTGTAATTAGTGTTTTGATATTAAAACAGATGTAAACTCGTAAGCTGTAACTTCTTTTTTCCGAAATTATTGGCAGAAAAGAATAAGCCAGCAAATTCTTACCTTCTGGGGCCGTCTATTTTCTTTTAGTCGAGGATAAATGTGACCATAGTAGATGGTTTGTGCAGTAAGAATCACAGTAGTCAATGTATACAACTAAATAAGACATGACAGTGAGAAAAGTTAAGAAAATGAGATGTGTTAGAAATAAATTAAGCTACAAAACGGATCAAGATTGCATTCTTACAATTGCCATATAGTACTGGGTTGGAAGCTGCAAAAGCAAGAGAAAAACATTGGTTAGCTAGGTGCTACGAAATCTCTCAAGGGAAAATTGCATTGACTACTTCCAGTCAGATAGCTTAGGATGATAGAGAATTTTCTTTTTACCCTTTAAGAAAGTAATGCGAGAGCAATTTAGAAACATAAATGTTTAAGAATTGGGAACACACATCATACTTCTTCGCATGCTTCCCCTTGGAAAGAGATCAACCCTAATGTATATCACATTAGTTATTTCAATTGCACATAAACAAACCAATCGTGCTACCAATTTAATACTAATTAAATACCAGTGCATGAGAGATTCTCATGATTGGTATAGTTTGAATTTAAAGGTCTTCTGCACATGTCAAACAGAGAAAAATCTTGACAATTTCTTACAGGTACTCTGATCACATAATATTTAGATTACCAAAGAAAAGATATGTAAGACCATAAATGAACAATCAGTTATGTAAGATAATACACAAGAATATAAATTTACAAATGCAAGATCCAACCTTCCAGTTTTCTAATAGACGATTAATGAATGGATAATACAGCAGCTTGAGATATGAAAAAACTTACAGTAGCTGGTTCCAGCATGCAGCCAAAGAGATTGAACAGATCACTGCAAAAGTTGTTCAAATATGAAAACATAAGCACACATGCAATTTTCTTAACAACACTTGAGTAAAAGAATGATAGCAAACATACCCGACAATCCATGTGGTTAAGAAAGCAATTGAGAGGCCTTCAGTGGATTTCTGCTTGTAATTAGTGACGATTTGAGGAATTTCAGCTACACCCCAACTGATCACGCTGGCCAATCCCAAAGTTAACGAAACTCCATCTTTAACACTGCAGAGACAATATCCCATGTATATTCTAGCCCATTCTGCACAATGCAAATTACTGGGGCACACAGCCGTTGCACTTCTGAATACTCCCATTATTAAATCCAAATCCAAATCCAATATAAACCCAAGAAACTTTAACCCTCAATCTACACAAACACGACCTGAACAGAAACAAAGACAAATATTAGAAAGCATTCAATCAAGGACAGAAATAATCAGTAAAAGAAATTTATAAAAATGCTGCATTAGTGGACAAAAATAAGAAAACAAACAAAAGGATGCGAATGAAATTAGAAAAACAGGAATCAAAAGCGACAGTATGGGGTTGCCTTTTATGGAAAAAAAAAGGGAGACAAATATGATGGTGTGTTAAAAATCATAAAGGAAAAAATACAAAAAAGAATGCAACCTTTTGTTTCCTTTATGAATGATGATTGCGGTCTAAATTAACATAAAAAAAGAGAGAGATAACATGTAAATGAATGGAAGACATTAAAACAAATCCATTGCACATGCATGCATGGGACTGTAAATAATCATTAACATTAAACAAATCAAATATTAACAAAAAAAATAAAATAAAATAAAGGGATACAAATTCAAATAAAGGAATATTCAGAACAAACGTGGGGTAGATTTACAGGATTTTCATATTTAAATAAATAAAAAGAAAAATAGGAAAAAGAAAACTCACTGTAAAAGCGAAGCTTGAAATCGACTTCTCTGGAGAGGAAAACTGAAAAGTAGCAGCCAGCAGAGAGCTCACGTTAACAGTGTCTGCTCTGTTATTGCGTCTGCCACGCCTATCGTCTTTACAACTTACACGTGTCTCTTAGGTTATTTCATACATTATAAACTAAGGGGACAAAATAAAAAAATATATATATATATATATTTAATATAAATTATTTAGCAGTGATATAGAAGTGTATAATTATACAGAACATTTGTGACCCCTGCTAACTTTACACAAATTATTACATTATTTATAAATTATTAAATTTAAATATTTTTAAAAATTAAAATTAAATTTAACTTATAGAATTAATACACTAAAATTAATAAAACATTAACTATTAAAAATATTTAAATTCAACTGTAAAAAGTATGTAAAGTTTAGTAGTTGTTAATTCTCTTTTAATATGTATATGTATGTCTTGCTTTAACGCGTAATATTAAAATTAGCCTTTGCAATAAATTTTATTTGATTTCAATCATTGTTGTGTTCTATGTTAGCACTTACGAAAACGCTTTCAATTTTGTAACTAATCCCATTCCTTTTGATCTATAGTTATTAAAATATAATTATCTATTAATTTCTATAAATAATAAAGTGTCTTCGTCATATTAGTTTCTATAAAAAATTTATTTTTATTTCTAATATTTTGTTTTAATTATTATATTTTGATCCATTAAGTTTGACTATTTATTTATTATTATATAATTTAATCAATTTAATTGATTATCGTTGGATACATACATACATACATACATACATACATACATACATATATGTATGTATGTAAATACATTCGGTGAAGAATGAAGAATTTTAGCTCAGTACTACTGTAATCATATTCTGGTAGAGTGAGTTTAATAGAATGCACATTTTTCCTTGTAGTTCCTATAATAATCATACAGTAGCTTGCTGCTAAAAGAACTTAGTAGTTTCAAGATAATCACCAATAGCAAACAAGAAGTATACAGCCTCAAATTCAAATCATTCATGAAATCTCAAGAAAATGGGGTAATGAGACATCAGAGACCACAGGTAGAGCATAGCCGGTGAAGGACATGAAAAACCGACTAAAATCCAGTAAAATGCCAGTTCCAATTGAGGTATCAAAGCAGAATCATTGTTTTTCAGAATCTGATTCCATAGTCTGTGTTGGCGGGGCTGTCACTACAGCTAATCTGAGGTCAGGAGAATTGGCATTACCAGATCTTTCACGTATTTCCCTGTATTCTTGACAAATGGCACACAAATGGCAAAAAAAGTGCGAAACAAAGTCCCCACACGGTGCTTCCTGCATTAGACACCAAGAATTGGAAAACCACCACCAAGTCTTATAATGATACTTTATAATCTCATAACAAAGTCTTAGAGAAGTTGCAAACGTGGAGTGATGTTCGCTGGGCTTTCAGGGAATAAAAAGAAAAATATTTACATGCACATTATAATATTATCGTTTTAACAGCTAAGCTCGTCCAACTTGACATTAACTAAATTCCAATTTAATCCAACTGAACTTGAACTCTTGGATCCTCTCCCTTTTTACATATTTATTATATTCTGGCCCATGAAATCTTTCTTATGGTATTGTCAAGAATTTACTAAGGAACACAGAGAATAAGACTTTTTATGATGAGAGTCTTTATGTTGACAAGCAGTGATCTTTCACAAGTTACCACTCTATTAGTTTCACCATTGAACAAATCGTCAGTCCTAACGAAATTCCAGCCCCATAGTTTCTTTTCCTACAAACCTAAATTCAAATCATCAATTCCTCAAACTATACTTTCTTACATCAAGCTACAACAGAGGCGTAGGTAAAGCAATTATAGTACAATCAAAGACACATAAACTATTGGACCAGCAAAAAGAATGGAAGGGGAAAAAAAAGGCTTTGCCTGGTAAAACTGTTTTTTCGCAAACACTTGTCAGAATAGTACCTGGAGATTATACTTTGTCCGCAGCGCTCGGCGGTAGCCACATGCGTAACAAGCCACAAAGCAACCAGGTAATCCCAACATGATGCCATCCGTCAACAAGCAACAAACAGAATTGACAAAAGCCCACAAAATAAAATAGGTCAAGCATGATCCTGCAAAAGTTCCTGAACCCAAGAACTCTGCATTCTTCCCAAACAAAAAGCAGGGGCAGAAAAGACCTATACAACCTGTACAAAGGAAAAAAAACAAAATGTCATTTCTTCTCACACTTTTACAACATTCACAATTAGAATACACAAAAAAAGCTACTCCTCTGTAGAAGCCCTTGTGACCCTTATTCTTGAAAAATTTATAAACAAAATTTCCCTACACCTTATTCTTTGCCCTCTTATAAATGTACAAGAGTAAACTTAAAGGTTATCACTGAATTTCACATGTTATCTACAGCCCCTGCCATTTCTTTTTATAATGTGAATCTGTTTGAGAACTGTAAGATTGTACTAGAAGATGAAGTGTCAGAATTCCTCTACTACTATAGAAATGACGGATTATCTACAGCCCCTGCCATTTCTTTTTATAAATGAACCTGGTACTGCTTAAAGAAATTCAATCCTCTAATTCCTCGGTGAAATAACACCAGCATATTGAGGGAAAATATGGAAAATGAAAAATGGTGAATCTATTTATTGGTACTAGCCCATTGATAATGAAATTTCTCATAGACTTGTATATCAACTTATTAAGCACCTTAACAGCATTCCATGAACAAATACCGATGACCCACTAATAATGGTGAAACATTTTCTAAGAAAACAAAATCACAATAGAGCTTAACTGCTGCTAATATTATAGGTTTTCTTCAAAGACAATACTGTTTACTTCCATTCTCCTAATAATCTATGAGAAAAAAAAATTGACATAGGTTCTCCTCATCACCATTAAGGCTTTGTAAACTGGATTTTCCTATGAGCTCTATGCAGTTCACATAAATAAAGAGTATTAGCTCCTGTCAAGTTAAGAGCTAAACACTGGAAATTATAAATTATATGGTCCATATACAGTTCAACACCATTTTTTCTTTTTGAAAATTGAAGTTCTACCACTCTAAGCAAAAACCAAGAGAAAATAACACAACAATTTTGTCCATTCATTTTAAACTTTAAGGGGCACCTTCTGATAAAATCAAGGTCACAGGGCATAGAGTAGCATACAGCTCTGCATATCATCGCAACAAGCACAGATTCCAGATGACCAATGCACTGGATTGTCGACCGAGTGCTCGGAGACAGAGAGATCTTCCTTCTGAGGAACAATTTCGGGTCCCGAATCAGACTGTTCCAATGGAATATATGGAGGAGGCACGTAACCGCTTTGGCCTTTCATCTTTACCTACAGAAAACCAATTCTAATCTCCAGATTTTCTTTCAGATCCTTCTGTAATGTTCTCCATGAAACAATAAATAAATAAATAACCATTAGCAAAAAATAAATTTAGAAGCAGTAAGATGCAATACAGATAAATCTTTGCACTAATCTCATATCTACAACATGTTGATAACTGATATTAATTTCATATGGTAACGATAGCATAACTGATTCCAAGTATCAAAGCATAAAAAAAGAAAATCAACTATCAACAAGAAAATTAACGGCAGTTGTTTCTCAATTAATATGAGTTATGATTGATTAGGGTTTTAAGTTTATGCATAATTTAATATTAGCTCAAGAAAAAACACAAATAGAGAGTTTAATTCCGTAAATAGAATAAGAAAGAACATTAGATATAAGAATCTTACCGGCGTCGATGGAAATTTCCGATCAGCCGCTCGTCATCTTCGGCTCTTCGGTAATTTTACCCCACGTTGGAAGCGATCCGTCTTGATTTCGACTATAATTCAGAAGATACGCCTTTTCTTCGTTTTATTTTTATTTTCCAACACAAATTAAGAAGTACGTGTATAAAGCCCCAGTATTTTCCAAAATAAATAATAATAATATTACCCTGTATTAAGAACTACATGTATAAGGCAGGGTAAGATAGATATGCCTGTTCTTATATACAAATTTTATAAAGCCCCTGTATTTTCTAATAATATATCTATTCAATAACATATTTTATTTATATAACATATTTTCTTGAGATATTGTCATTTTTATAGGATTAATGACAGTTAAATCCTTAATTTTTAAAGAAAATATTAAATACACCTTTAAGCTAAAAATATTTGTCGGTTAATTGAATTATTCGTGAGTTATAATTAAATATTATTTATATTTTAATATTTATTTTATTTATAATTTGAATTAATAATTTATAACATATTTTAATTTTAATTTTTGCTATTATTTTTTTAAATTTATTTATTTTAACTTTAATGTTAATATTCCACGGCATCTTTTATCATAAAAATCAATCTTGTATTTTATTCTCACATCTTCACATCTTTGCGTTGATGGTGGTTATTTTTTAACTTTAAAATTACTTTTCTATAATTGTAGGATTTATAGGTCATCGAATACCGCCAACCTGAGAGATGGGCTTAATTTAGGTATAATTTTGTTGATCTAACAATTAATTTAAATAAAAAAATTTAATAAAAAGAACGTGTTTCATAATTATTTTTAAAGTAGGGTATAAATATCATTTAACCAATAAAATAGGATCTCGATGTCATTTCTCCTTTTAAATAAGACAGGAGAGCAAAAAGTGGTTACAGCAGTGCCACGATGACGAGGAGAGATTCACAGCGGTTCCAGTTGAAAAGTGCAATATACTAATATTTACGAAACAAATAAATCAAATGAAAATCCCCAATAATATGGTGTTTTTGCCCAAATTCTACTACTGATGGATCACTACAAGGTTTTGGGATTAAGCCAAAACGCGACGAGAGATGAAATTAAAGAAGCGTTCAGGAAATTGGCGGTAAAATATCATCCAGACAAACACTCCCAGTCGCCGCAGGCTGTCAGAGAAAATGCAACACTCAGATTCAAGCAGGTCTCCGAGGCGTACGAGGTTCTCAGCGACCATCGAAAGCGCGCCGATTACAATATTAGTTACTGGGCTAATAAAAATAATAGTTACAGTCACAGCAGAGCTGAAGGATATGGATATGGTAACAGGTACAACAATTATGGGTATGGGTATGGGTACGGACACGGGTCTGGATATAAGCGACCCGGGTCGTCTTCAAATGTTGGTGATGGGTTTTTTTATACGTTGGAGAATGCACTTCGGTTTATGACCACGCGCGCTTTTCTTCTTAATATTGCCTTTGCCGGGTATCTAATATTTCTCTTTGATGAATATCAGAACCTGAAATTTGTGCGCTTATACAGTTGGATGATATATGAATTACCCTTTTTTTCCTTGTCTATCTGATGTTCAATTCCTTTATTCAGCATTGACTAAGTTGGAAGAGATTAATTTGGATTTGGTAGTTATGTGCAACTTTTAAGCTTGAGCATTTGAACATTTTATCTTTTGGTTACTTCTGAAGTTATGGATTCACTTTGGAAAGGTTTAAACTTGGGTCAGTCCTTTAGAAAATTTTCGTTACATATGAATTAAAATTTTGAATTGGATGCTATACACACCAGATACATTTGGAACTACTTACAAGATTGCTGGAAATGTTGTACTAAAAGAGGCTCGAGGTTAATTTTATTTTAGAATGTTATGAGGTTATGGCCCTGTTTGGTATGCTGCTTTGTCTGCATTGGAAAGAGCAGCTTTGCTTTGGCTGAAAATTTGATAGAATGTAGGAATTTGTGGATGGGTAGTGCTTTATATGTAAATAGAGTCAGGAAACAATCAATCATCTGTTCCTCTGTTGCCTAGTGGCTTTTGTTTCTTAAAGTTGGTTGGATCACCCCTATTACTCTAATAGAGACTTGGTGTTTTGATCACCGCTTGTGTGGACCTGTATAGTCTGGAAGACTATCACTTTTCGTTATGCCTTGTTAAATTAACTGCAAACAATTTGAGAATGCTGTCAACTCTATGTTTAGTTAGAGTATTGTAGATAGTGATGCTCTGAGCTTTCAAGAATATACTTCTTGATAGTTTTTATGGCATTTTTTTCTTCATTGACTTTATGTTCTTCCCTCTTGGCAACTGAGTTTGTGTCTAATGTGTATATTTATTGAGTTAATTGATGGATGATAGTTTAATACAGTAACTTTTTATAGTTTGAATTGTAATAATCACATGAAATTAGGGGTCTTTGTTGCTAATTTCATGGATAACAACGGGAAAGTGTTATTTTTTAGAGGTTGTTTCTAGTTTAGTGTTTCATTGATTTCAATACACACTCTATAAACACAAGTTGATCTATTGAAGATATCTAAACAGTCTATAATAACCACTGCATTTCCTTTCTCAAATGATTGCAATTGTGAATTTTCCTGTATATTATAACTGAAAATGTACTTTTAGGACTATTCCAAATTACAATTATTTGCTTAGAATTTTCAGCTGCTGTATACTTTCATGAAATCAGCTCCAACAAAAGTGTCCTAATACGTGCTGGTGCAGAAAAAGTTCAATTGTGATTTAGTGTTTTTGTCTCAGATACTTATTGATGTTGTTTGATCCAATACTTAGGTTAATTTTATCCTTTACATGCAATTTTGGATGTGGTTGAGTGTTTAATTGATCTCCCCATGTTCTCTACTTGTACATTGGGTTTAGGAGAACTGTTTAGTATGTCCATCTTTGTTTATCTATTTTTCTTTCTTTGCAGTTCTTTATTGGGTGGAATATTTGTAATTGATAAGGGCAGGGAGGCAATATGGGGTATGCATAATTCTGGAGTAAGTTACTGGCTCTAAGGATTTACTAGTTGCTTTTGTCTTCATATATATTATTGATTCTTCTGAATAAAAGCCACTCAAACCTGTTTAATGCTTTTAGTGGCAGCAATGTGATGTCTTTTGTGTAATCGATCACTCACAACTCTAAAGAAATACATTTTTGTTGAATAGTTGAGAATTCTTTCCCCTTGTGGAATTTTAATCTCCAGCAAAACTAGAAGTAACTCAACTTTTCTGATACAATATTTGACAATAGGCTTCAAGTTTATGTCTGTTCTTAATCTTGTTTGGAATCAATGTTAGAGGATAAAAGGTTGGTCAAGAATTTAACTGATAATGTTGTTTTTGCATTCAGAAATCATTTGAAGCAGCCATGGAGTCCATTGAGAATGCCAAAGCAAGTAAGGATAAGCTGTGAGAGCTGTCAATAAAAATCTTTGTGTCCATTTCCACAAATATGGTTGCAGCTTTTCGTCATCTCTGGAATTGTTGTTTTCTACTTTTGTTTCATTTTTTTTTTGTTGGTCTGTAATTGGGTATACAACGGTCTTTTATTATATAATATACAATAAGATGTGGCTTGATTTAAGGCTACACATTCTGATGTAAATATGTTCTGATAATGCAATGATTCATCATATATATTTTGCTATCCAGGTTTGTGGTCGTTCTTCCTTTGCTTGCTTGCTTAAAAACTATTGTTCCAATTACATTACCAACGATTGATGATTTCATGCATAATGTGAGTTTAACGAGAAGACAGCTATTCTACCGAGAAGATTAGGGTAAATTAGGTGTGAAATCTATAAAGCCGTTTTCATTGGTTGCATCTCGACTGTAGACTAGTTGGTGAAAAGAGGACCAGAAATAAAGTGTGCTTCGACATTGTGAGTTTATGCATATAATCAGTTTCAGCAAAGAAAATTTTCATGGAACTTTTATGAGGATTTATCATAAAATGTTACTGGCAGCATAATATTCAATCATGTTAATCGAAAGTAGAAAAGAATTGGTATACTAACATACATAGGCAACCACAAAAAGAGAAGGAACAAAAAAAACTGAAAACAAAAACAAGCAGTGAATTAGCCAGTGCTACCAGAAAGATCCCCGGAAATTGCACTTCCTGTTCCATATGACGCTGATCCTGTCTGTGAAGTAGTAGCTCCTCGCACTTTCTTCATTTGTCGTATCCTAAAAGCATCACGGGGTAGAGGCTGACTCTGGACAGTTGTGCTTTCATCATCCTCGAGACTTGTATCCTTTCTCTTTAGAGGTTGCTTATCCCTGGTTGATTTAAAAGAGGACGCACTAGGAGCAGGATGGGATTTGCTTGAACCAGAAATGCCACTTGTGCTTGGAGCAGGGCCTGCTGGTATCGGAGTTGGGTAAGTCCCTGATGATTTTCCAGCCTGTCCCGTTGGAATGTCACTCTGCAAACAAATTGATAATACAATATCCACATTTGGTGTTGGACCTGTAATCAATCAAAATGAATTAGGCAAAGACCTAATGACAAAAGTAGAAATTCAAGGAATTAGTAAACAAGATTTACAAATCATCCAAAACCTGTAGATGTGCAATTTAAACATCAACGGCTTCTAGCTCCTAAGAAATAATTTCCTTGGAAAAGTACAATTTATCTCCAATTTTTCAAGTGGAAATAAATAATTCCATTGCAACAAAAGCCTAAGAAAACAAATTTTACCACAAACAATTGATTATTGGATCTCCAGATGCAAAGCTAATTATCAATTATCAATTCAAATTCAAATTCTTTAAACTAATTAGTTAATTAATTATCCTGTCTCTTGATGCATAGCAAGGACATTAATAGAACTAATGCACCTATGATTTTTGAAATTCGTTTTATTATTTTTGCTAATTGCAGTTGCTGATTGACTACCTTCCACAGCAGGCAAGTTAGCTAAAAATGCTACCAGTCCAGGTGGTGTTACTTTCAACATTTCATCAAACGTGTTCATCGACCCACCACCTGCCATTGCTACCATGGGATTAGACAAGGTGTTTAGAGCCGAAGGGGCTCCGGCTGCTGTTGCACTGGAAGGGATTCCACTTCCTATGATAAAAAATATGGTCACCAGATTAGTATAAACATTCATCATAAATATTATAAATTTTTTTTTTTATATGTAATTGCCTGAAAATTCTGAATATGATTATGGAAAAGTCCCTCCTGAATATAGAAGTATGAACAAGGGACTGAAATCCAAGCTCGGTTAAATTGCTATGGAAAATAGTTTTTACTTCCTAGCACATTCTGTTACAAATCTAGGATCACTTACCTTCGTGCAATGTACAAAGAAGAATTTGACACACAATAAAATTAAAACCTTAAAATATTTCTTAAAGAAAAATTAAAATAAACTATTATCTATATAATGACATACCAGGTTTTTGCCTAGGATCATAAATAACCATTTGGGAAGTATCTGGATATATAACCTTTGCAGATGATGTTGAATTGCTTGTCAGGCCAGAAGGACCCTTATCTACACCAAAGGGAAAGGCATAATATACTAGGTGATGAAAGCAATGGCTATACAACCACATATATTTGTTTAAGAGAAAAATGTAAATTGTACCTGCAGTCCCAGGTCCATTAGTGAGAGTCGACTTGTCAACTTTCTTGTTAATGTTTTTCACAAGCCACTGAAAAATAGTCAGGAACGTGAAAGAACAGGAATCAATAACAAAACTAGCAAAGTATGGTTTATAAGGTATCAGCATAAAAACTAGAATGTAAATGTTGTGTATGTACGGTGTTACATAGATGCCTTATTCAGTTACAGGATCATGATAAAGAAAATCAAAATGCCAACATATTCATAACTGAAATATATAAATACATATAGCATTGTAAACGGTGCATATGCACAAAATATACAAACACAAGCAGTAGCATATACAGAGAATAAAAATACCCTTGCGACAGAATACTAAAAGTTTTGAGATGGCATGATTATAATGGCAGATTTATAATACCAAAATGTGAAAGACTAATAATAGAAGATAGGCAGGCTTTGACTGTAATAGTTGTTACATGTTAGACCAAATGATGGCGGTACCTCTTGTCGAACCAAATGATCCAGATCCCTAGAAGAGCAGGGCCAAAGATCCATGAAACTATAACGTGATACAACATCTTGCAGTGAACCCTCTAGTGCAGATGCTCCCTCTTCACCAGTTCTAGAAAGAGCTTCTTTCCTTCTTTGCTCAACCTATATCATGTTGACAACAGTTATGGTTCAAGTGGAGAAACAAAAGAAAAAAGAATTTTTGCATCAAGAATTGAGAGTTAATATTGACAACAATTATCTCAATTCCTTATAGCAAAGTTAAATATTACTTATGACTGGGCTAAGACCACAATTCATAACCAAGGATGTCCAAAATCCCTTAGGTGAATACTGTTAGAATTAAAATTAGACTTAAAATTAGACTTATTTAGTTTTACTAGGTTTAGTCTTATTTCTAGTTTAAGTGTTATTAGTCTTTTCCTAGTTTGTCAAGGATTCTTAAGTTTACGAGGATTCTAATTTATGTTGTTTTATTATTTCAACCTATATAAAGGCATGTCTATGTACTTAGTTTAAAATTTAAGAGAGATTCAGTATAGTTTTATTTTCTTCAACAAATACATAAGCTAGCAGTGATGTCTAACCCAACTCAGCAAGCAAGCTCTAGCACCTTTCAGAGATTTAATTAGGACTGACGTCTAAAATCAATAAATTGGAATTTTATCCAGTAACATTGATCCACTGAGTTTGATGGAAACATGATGGAATGCACCCATGAATCCTTTAAGGAAACATCTGGCTCCAAGAATCAAAGTTTTGAATGCTAACACGAACACTGACCTGGCCAACAGCAGAACTTCTAGGTGCAAATGGAGAATTCTTTGCTTATTTTGTGGACTTTACATCTTATCCGCTAATTTTGTGGTGTTTAGTATGTCAAGGTTACCTTTATAAAGTACTTGATTCTACTAATTATATGTTTGTAATATTCAGAACTTTGGACAGGAAAAATGAAAAAGAAATGGAATAACTTCTTGAACCTAATGATCTATGACAAAATTATGCACAAACAATCAAACAACAGGATAAAAAATATAACAAACTGAGACTGTGTTTGGGATTGACATGCCGTGGCTTTGAATTTGAAGCCACAACTGTTGTGGGATAGAGTCGCAAAATGTTAAATATTAGTGAAGTGAATAGTTTCCAATAAAAGTTATTGTTTATCAAACACCTTTTCAGTTTTGCTTTCAATGTTAAGTAGAAGCAAATAATACCAAACATACACGGAGTTCTAAAAATATAATAGGTTCAAGATAAGCATTAAAGCTTCCAAATCAAGTCGGAGAGAATACCAAATGCAAAGAAGTAGGAAACACAAAAACAATAGTTCTTTTTTTGAAAAAAAAAAAATACTACCTTCAACATGCTATCTAGATCTCCATACATTTGCTCAAATTGGGTGAACCTTTTCCATATCTGCAAATGAGGTTTATCAGGAACATTTGAAATAAGCAATAGCAAAAAAAAATAAATAAATAAAGAAAAAGAAAAATTAAAGAAATTAGACTAAATAATTAAAAGATAATATTAGAGCTTAAATAACTATTGTTGGACCATGTCCTATCAAACTTAATCTTTTGGGATCAACTGAATGCTCAACATGACATCAGAGTTAGGCTGATTAAGAGGTCTTCTGTTCACATTCCTCTTTCAATTTATTTAAGTGCAGCAGAGAGAGTTAGGTCTATGTTTGGATCCATTTGACAAACCAATAATTATACAGACCAGGACATGTTAGGATTTAGACACTATTGATGATATTCTTCCAATTTCCTCAACGGATGACATAATTCCACATTGGTAGTTGTCATCTTCATGTTTAATGAACAAGAATCAAAGATTCCATCCACTGTTTTGTTATAACTACCTCGTATAAGGCCATTCCATACTTCAGTAATAACTTGTTGGGATACTAATGAAGTCAACTAATGTAGTCGACCAAGCAGATGATGGGTACAGTGGTTGGAGTTAAATGGCATTTTGTTTGTCTAAAATAAAACTCATGTATCATCACTATCGCATGCCATGTTTTAAATTCTGGAAATTAGAGGTAAAAATCATGATTCCTGAAACTTCAGATAACACAAAAAAATAAAAACAAAATAAGAAAAGAAACTGAATTAGTAGCATACACTCCAAATTAAATACGAAAAAGAATACAAGATCTTAGGTAGCACAAATAAAAAAATACAAGATCACAGATAGCCCAAATCAAATATATATATCAAGATCTTTTTGGTCTTCAAGTTTATTTTCATCAGGTATTCCATTGTTTATGTTAGGCTCTCCTAACTCAAACACAATGACACTTCCGTGCTGCTAAATTATAAAAAATACACAAAAATATTGTACCTCAACAGATTCCTCAGGCGGTAGAGAGCTTAATGCTCTCTCAAATAAAGCTCGAATATTCCTATCATCATTTAAACGAGACAAAAAATCTGCATATCTGCAACATCAAAAGCAAAAATAATTGAAACTCTACAAAATTACATTGCACCCTCTTTTTTCATTGTCAGATGCATAACGCATGTCTAATTAAGATTCACTGGCACAGTGTTCAACACAACTTGTAATGTTTGTCAACATCACGTCACCTCCACACTCACCTTGAGGTTGTCAATATCCAAATTTTGTAGCACTAATCACAAAATAAAATAGCAATTAGGCGGCTCTACTTTGCTATTCGTTATTGGATCTAACATATATCCACCCAACTAAGTGCCAAATAGTTTGGCCACACATATAGAACCTACTAATGGGTCCAAGAGTTGCTAGTGGCAGTGGTAACAGCTACTTCAGTCAAAGTGAGTTAGAATCTATTATTATCAATTTCTTAATTGGAAACCCACATGTGAGCTACTATGCCAGCAGACAGCATGTAGCACTAATCACAAAATAAAATAACGGGGCAGCTCTACTTGGCCATTCATTGTTGGATATAACATATATCCAACCAACTAAGTGCAAAAATAGTCTGGTCACACAGACGTAGGACCTGCTAATGGGTCCAAAAGTTGCTAGTGTAGTGGTAACAGCTACTTTAGTCAAAGGTGACTTAGAATCTATTATGACCAATTTTTAATTAGAAAGCCGCATGTGAGATACTATTGCCAGCAGACAGCATGCTTTGCCTATATTATGAGTAAATGTTTACCCATTAAAGGAAGAAGTGTACTGTGTATAATTTTCAAGATTTCAGATCAAGTCAAGATATAAACATGAAGCTCCTAATGTTGAACAAATCCTAAAAATATAACAAAAGCACTATCATGCATAAATTTTTAAGATTCCAGATCAAGGATTGAACTCACTCAAGTATGTATGCAGGTTCATGCATAAAACGTTTCAATCCTGCTTCAAAAACATTGTGAGCAATCTGCAAAAATGTATATCAACTGTAAGACACCTTCTGCTCAACTTCGATAATTATATATACTCCAATCAATTTCTTATATAAGGAAACTCGTTTATTTAGCTGTTGATCCAAATGTCATGAGTATGTTACAGGTATAAGCAATATTTTTGATGTGTTTAATTATGGAAGGTGGTCAAAGGGTTGTGCATATGTGTGGGTTTGGAGAAGCAAGCGGTTTTAACGTGGTTAAGAGAGAGAGAGAGAGAGAGAGAGAACATACTGAAAATAACTTATTAATATCATTTTCAAGTAATCTAACTCACTCATTCAGCAGATTCACTGGCCATACAAGAATATTAAGGATGCAATACAAGGAGAAAGGGGACATCTTTATATAATCTCAAAGATAGTTTTCTATATACAACCCTATTGACAATACTGCTACAGTGACGGAGCCCCATTCTGTATGGTGTTTTACCACAAAATTTTTGGTAAAAAGAAAAAGAAGAAACCTTTGGGTCCTTGTCTAGACAGAAGGCCATCAAGGCATAAGCAACATATACATGGTATGTGAAGTTTGGGGATTTGCGAGCATCGAGGAAGTACTTGCGAGCGGCTTCAACTCCTTCAGTTCTTCTTAGAAAACGAATAAACTGAAACATGAAACATCATGAAATGAAAAATTGAATCATTCCTATTCCAAGAATTACATGTTAAAGAATGTACACTTTTCGACGATTGGCTGCCAAATTACTACCAATATGGATAGATGGGCATCATAAAATTTCACGTATTTTCTTTCTTAATTAAAAAAAAATCATTCTCCTTTATGTTTTGACATTCGAACTCATAATTTTATTTGACAAACACCTCAACACATGCAAGCAGCAATTGGATTACAAATACTTTGGACTAGACTCTCATGCAATTTTTCTTTATATCTATAGAATCCACAAGCAGGACATCAAATAAAAGATTACAAATAGAATAGGAGAGAAAGGATAAGCTAGAACCGCTTCCCAATCCCTAGCAATGGACAAATACGTATCTTTGAATTGTTTAGTAACTAACATCAACCCAGCGAACTTATTTATGAAAACATGTCCACTAAACAACCAACAAGTTCTTACTTGTATATGAGCCAGTGCTGTTGTATTAACACCGTCACTCAAAAGGCTTTCATATAATTTCTTTGCAGCCTGCAAGAAAGCAAAGCCTAGCTAAAGAGCAAGAAACAAAAGATTTAAGGCATTTAAATTAAAATAGGTAAAACTATAAAATATTTCATACCTGAATTGCTCCACGGGATTCCTCTAGCTCTGCAAAAGCATATCTTAGCATTTCTGACTCTGGTCATCAGTATGAAGGACAAAGATATAGATAAATTGAAATTAAGGGACAAAGGAAAAAAGGTATAAAAGATACTTAAACACCAACTTATCGGTCAACCTAGCGATAAAGCAACTTAACAGATATACAGAAGAATTATTAATAACTCTTTGTTGAGAGTAAAAGGAAGAACCAATTACCTGGAAGAGCCTTCAAAGCTCTCTGAAATACTTTAATTGCAGCATCTATAGAGCCACTTTTTGCATGCCATGTAGCATAGTCATACCATATATCCGGGTAATGGTACAAATACATCAGACACTGAACACCAGTACAATGTGGACATGCAATAAGAAAGAAACAAAATATATGAAGTTGTTTAAAAAGAAAGTGCATCTAAACAGAGACAAATTATACTACTGTCCCCCATGTACTGCTACTTGTTCAGCAGTCTGTTTTAACTATCTTACCAGTCTCGGTTCAAACCCTCATGTACCAGGAATGTTGTAGCAGTAAACATTTTTGGGTACACACACATCCAATTACTATGACTATTACATTATTATAGTAGGTTGTGAAATTTTTGCAAGTTAGCTACTAAAAAGTATTTAGTTTTATTTCCAATTTCACACCAAAAATGATGTTCCTCATGGACTAACAGGAACTCTCAAAGTTATATATTAATTTTTAAAATTTAAGGCAAAGGAACTGCTAAATAGATATTTATTCTACCTGCTCATAGGTGAATATAATTCGCTTGTTGGCTATTGCGGCATCTATCCTTTGAGGGTTTCCCCTGCAATACAGTTATATTTGATTTAATCAAAAAAATTGGAAGAATTACCGTCAGGGCAATAACATCCAACAAACTGCTGTTGACCAATAAAAAAACAAAAGCATACAGAATTGTAATGACTATTACAATAAAACAACAATATTGACTATCATGAAAATATTAGCATAAAGTTGGTCAGCTTCTTACTTTTCAAAGGCTAAAAGCTTCTTCCATGCCATCCACTGTTGTTCTTCCTGTGAGTGAATAAATAAATAAATAAATAAATAAAATTGGACTAAAAATTTGATGGCAACTATAACTTAGACAGTCAAGTTTGACTAGGAACAAACTCTTATTACGAGGAAGAAATGAAAGCTCCAGTCAAGAGTCACTCTTCAAGGATTCAATCTAATTGTATGTTTAGATAATAACAGCTCATATGCGTCTCTAGGCCAATAATCTCTAAGCATTAGAAGAAAAGCAGAAAATTGCCTTGTAAGATCCAGTTGGAGGTACTGCAAGCATATTCCAATCAATTTCATCAACATATTTCTTCCGTTCCCTATACATGGCCCTGGCACTGTTGTATTTTGGCTGATATTCAGACAAAAGCCCTTTAGCCTGCCCAGAAGACATCATTATATGCCAATCCTATATTTACTATAGTCATAAAACAAAAACACCCACTGACAAACAGAAATCAGATAAATTTTGTCACAAACTATACGGATATATTTTGTCACATTGCCAATCCAGCAGCAAAATTACCAGTTGGAGGTTAACTGTGTATTCAAAAGGCTTTTAATCCAACGTGCACACATTCATGAACATTGGAGATGTCCTCATTCACAAACACATACCAATCACAACAGATACAATCCAAAAGCAAAGATTTACCAGTTGTCGGCTAACTGAATTTTCAAAATTTTCATAGTCCCTCCAAAGTTGCTCAACATGATGGGTGGGAGTAATGACAGCTTTTTGGTATGTTTTCCGCATAGCAGTCATCCGTTGTGACTCTTCCTGAGCATTTTGAGCCTGCAAGATCATCTATACTTAAGACAATTATGGCTTAAACTGACTTCTTTGGCAAACAATTTGAGATTATTCTCCTCTGTGCGAACTGATTTGCAGTTTGGGGATTTTCCTTCAGAATAATAGCAATTAATATTAACCAAAATTTTTTTGAAGAAAGAAGAGTAAAAGAATTCAACAAACCGGCAGTGTCTTTAAAAAGGTGATGTATTCCAACCATATGGGTCCAGATGCTATGTCTGATCCTGGTAGCAGATGAACCAGAGTAAGTAATTCAAATGTATAGAAAGGACTTCTAGAAGAATTTTGATCAAATATTGTTGGGGTATTTCTGAGGCTAAGTTTTCAAACCTTTTGTTATTTTGAATATCCAAAACATTGTAAATGTGCTTAAAACCAAAACAAGGCCAACTATAAACTGCAAAACTCTTGCTTCGTTTTAACAACATTTTTGGAAAGCCAACTTCTGGAAAACAATAAGCTCAGATAATTTGCCATTGATGAAGATATTTAGTTATTCAATTTATTTCTTTATGAAACTTCTCTTTTGGCCAAGAGAGAAGGCATCTTAAGATGTGAGAGATTTTTGTACGATTTGAAACCAAATTATTGAAAAGTTTAAATAGAACTGTAAAAATATTATTCATAGATTTGTGTCTGCATTAAGATGTTTTTAGTTTATTTTATATAATTTTAGGCCTTACCTTCATTCGTTAACGGGCTAGGGTTCCTCTTTATGTGCCTTTTTCAGGTATTAAGCACACATTAAGAATCAAATTAGGATTTTAAAAATGGGGAAAAGTTTTTAGTGGTCTTAAATCATGAGAGCCATCTGCTCTCATTCCAAATCAACTTGAGACTGGAAGAGTCCCTTACAAATAGCTTGCCCGCTTTCTCTCTCTTTTTAAATCCTCGATTGTGTTTGATCTGTCTTTTCACCCTCTCTTGCAATTTCACCCTCTATTTGATCCCAAATTTTCCATTTAATTTCCTGATCTCTTAAACCCTAATTTGCAAGGGACATCTTTCTACAGAAAGCTCAACCTATCACCAGGATTAAATTTGCAGCAATTGCGAAAAAGAAATAATGGAAACATGTTGGAATGGAGTACTTTAATAACAAACCTAAAAATCAGAAGGAAAAAACACACCAACATGGCTGAGCATAAATTCAAAAGCTTTTCTAGTCTCTTCATGTCCCTCCACACCCTTCTTCTCATTGACTTTCCTGATGAATCGAATGTAGCATCTCCTGTAAAGCCCACAAAAGCAACATGATAAAAAAATTGTGAAGTAGCAGTTAAAATGAACTGGTTTGCAGCAGAAGCCACAAACATTGAAAATAAAGGTAAAAACACTAACAACATAAAAACTGAAACAAAAAAAAATTAAATTGATCAAACTAATAGAATCGTGAATTCAACTAGATGAGGTGCATAACAAAATCAAGAACAAATTTTTTGATTAAATAGGGCCACAATGACTTAAAAGCAAAGAATTACCAAAGAGGAACTTGAAGGCAGCTTAACAAACATCTGCTAAATAACAGCTTTGTAGCATCATCACTGTTTACAGCCATGTGTGCCTCTACATATTGCTTCCAATATTTAGCCTGAAGAGAAGGGGAATGACCTCAATAATTCTTAATTGGCACATTAAAAACCTACTCCTTTGTGACAGAAAAGATTCCATTTTCGTGATTTTGAAAATTAATTCTCTGGATTATAAACTGATATAACATCACCTTACAAATGGCTTAATTTTCAAAATCACGGAAGTATTTTGTCCATCTAAAAGTCATGGGAGCACCTCAAAAAAAGAAAACCTACATTTGCATAACTTACAATAAATAAACTTGCAAAAGTAAAATTAAAAAAAATTAGCATGGCTTCATGAAAACAACACCTTTAGAAGGTTGACCATCATAATCAAAACTCCGTGGCTTAGGCAGCGTTCAAAAAGGCAAAGGAGACGTTGGCAAGATGATAATTTTCAATAAACGGTTACAATATTTTACGGACGGCATAAGGTGAAAAATACTGAATATGGACTTCCAGCCACAACATATTTCCCTGTAAACCAAACTGCCACAGCTGCTCAATCTCCTCTCTGGAATAATTTTTTTCTTATAAAACAACCACTTACCAGTCGTGGAGAATGAAAATGGATAAAGTTCCTCAAAGTTCAAAAGCTATCAAAAGCCCATCAAGATGCAAAAAATTAAGCTCTTCAGCCCTAAGAAATAAGCATTTTTAAAGATCCACCACTTCCTTTCTAGTGAAAGCACCCAATAAACCAGCCATCATTGTGCAATTCCATAAATCTTCTCACCTGCAAAAGCACAATGGTTTTTTTTTTTGTCCCCCTCTTCTACCCATTTACAAAAGGAATTAGCTTTTGGGACCAGACATATGGTACGGTATCATTCTTCCTCTTCCATTCACTCTCATAACTTCTTTTCACACCAAACAGGGAGAATTGTTTTCCTCTATCATATTTTTTACTCCTTCCTTCCTTCCATGCAATCTCTTCCTACCACATAAAGTGTTTTGATAGAAATTGACTTACTTCTACTGGAAGCCAACATGATGCATTCAAAAGGAAGACGGTTATGACAAAACTTGCAATCTAAACCTAAATCTAAACTAATTCAAGAAAACCAACAAAAATAGAAAGTAAGAATACAAAGAACATATATAGACTGAAGACAATTACTGAAACTCACAGCTGTGGGAAACACAGACAGAAGTTGCTCATATATCGGTGCCGCCTGTGCA
The DNA here is from genome assembly GCA_028052125.1 of Melia azedarach. Taxonomy (NCBI): domain Eukaryota; kingdom Viridiplantae; phylum Streptophyta; class Magnoliopsida; order Sapindales; family Meliaceae; genus Melia; species Melia azedarach. The sequence continues at coordinate 12,617,516 of CM051405.1, forward strand.
ACAGGCAAATGCTGTATAAAAAACAAACAAAATAAGCGAAGACACTATAATTGAAAGAAATAAAAGAAAATGAAAAACATAGCTGCTAAACTGAAATTTCACCAGCGCACTGTTGGCAAGAATTTCTGCAGTTTCGACATTGTATTTATCAGTTTCGGCCACCGTATTTTCCTAACAGAGTAAATCAAACTTCATCTTCAGAAAAGGAACACAAATCAATAAAAGAAAACTTTTGAAGAAAATTCTCTACCTTAAATTCAGGCTCGACCAATGACGCCATTTTCACTGTCGCATACAATGTTGAGCGAATCAACGAATCAAAATGCAAATTTATTTAACTCTAATTCTCCTTACTTCGTACGAACTATAAAGTCGTATTGTGTTAGGGTTTCAAGGGCAATTTTCTAACGCGCGAAATCAAGTGGAAAATAACCCGACCCGAAATAGAAGACAACATCGTTCGTCTGTAAAATAACTAAAAGCACCCCCTAAACATCTTAAATATAGTTATAAAACCCGTCTATTAAAGCAACTTTTGAAAAGCCAGAGGGGCTTTCTGATTACATAGAAAAGAAATAGGAGTATTTTGATAATAGATCAAATTTGACGGATCCCACGTACTGTCCCTTTTCTTATCTTTTTTTTTTTCTTCTCTGGTGGTCGCGGAAAAGAAAATAGAACGCAGAGAGGAAAATGTATCTGAAACTGTAAGGAAGCTTTCTATAGTTCACAAATTCAGTTAAATTTATTATTTTTCTTCTATTACTTGAATAATTCTGAATATTACGCTGTAAAGAACTGATATTTACATTTTCTTCTGCACATACTCCTTGTTTGCATGATTGAATGAAGAGAGAGTTGATCGTCGTTCTGATTCGAACTCCTGTTTTGTTTAGTAATGGTGTTCTTTTTGAACTATTGGTTTAACGCGATTTTGAAAAATTCTTAATTGGATGCAAGGAAATTGCATAGAGAGTTATGGATTTCATTACTAAATCATAGTGATCAATAATTACCTTTTTTAATTATTATTATAAGGCTGAATGTATTGACTCCTCATTTCATTCTGATTTGTGTGTCTGAAGTACTGAAGTGGTAGTAGCTTTTTACTATAAAATTGTCAATTTCCATTCTCCCTGTTTGAATTTGTTGTTATGAAGGGGTAGCTAGTAATACCTAAGCTTATTGTTGGGAGTGATGCATGCATTATGTTTTCTTCAGGCTTATTATGTTCTCTTCTTTGTATGTATAATAGAGAAATGCATTAGATGCTAAAAGAATTTCAATGGATGATCTCTGTCAAAATCAAGAGCTACCTCAATTTGAGGTGTCAAGTTATGAAGTGATGTCTACTGGTCTGTGCACAGAAGATGAAGAGTATGCAAGGAAGATGGAGGAAGTTGCAGAATTACCTTGACATGGTATATGTAAACCTAGCTATGTCTTCATCTTTGTTTCCCTTCTTTATTGTGGTCCAATTTCATTCTTTATTTGATTGCTTTTCTTTTTAGGTTACTGTTTACTATCTCTAGTTGCAATTTTTTATTTTTAGTTTATTAATATTCGTTTAATGCTTAAGAGTGCTAAAATGATAGTGTGGTAAGAGACCTGTAAAAACGGAAATGACTTCTGACAGGTAGGTTCGGCTTTTAGAATGGAGTAAAAAGCTAGAGATGTTTAGAAGCTTTCCCCATTGAATTAGCATTAAGGATTTCTCTTGTTCACTAAGCACTTGTTGGCACTGTGATCTTACATTTTCTGAAATTTGACTGAGCAGAGATACACCACGCCAAACTTCAGACACAGATGAAATTAAATGATTTCTCTTTTTTCTTTTTTTTTTAGCATCCCTCGTGTTCTGGGCCCTGTAAATTCTATTTGGTAGTTTCACCTTACCCAGTTTTGGTGGATTCATTTCTTTGCCTCCATAAGGGACGAAAAAAATTAAAGAAAAAGAAGAAACTGTAGAGACTTTCCTATTTATTCATTCTTCATTCTGGTTTCTAGGCCTCAAAAACCATTCCATAGCCATCTCTTTAAGCAGAAGACTCCCCTCAAGGTTGATGAATAAATTAAATATACTATTCCATTGTTTTGCGATGCATCCTGATGAACTGCAAGGAACGGATTTAAACTGTAATTAGCCTAGATTTTGGTGTATGTCTTCTAAGGTATACATGAATCGTCTGTAATTTCTTCTCTCTCTTGTCCTGCATCAGGTGAAGAAGATAGTGAAACCGGGTTGTTCACAAGAAATGTTGAAGGTGGCTTTGAATTCCATGGAATCCCTTGTAAAGATTCTCAATTTCATGTCCTCCAGACCAAAATTTCATGCCTCACTTTGAACGCATTCTTACAAGTGGGTTATGTTATTTTTCTAAAGGAAGAATGTGCTTGTAATTATGTATTACCATTCTGAGCAAACTTGTTACAATTTCAATTGCTCCCCAATATTGTATAAAAACTGATTGCTTTAGATGATTTTCCTCCTCGTTCAATCTGTAAGTTGGGCCTCTTAATCTAATTTCTTTTTTTTTTTAATATTAATCTACTTTCTATACCAATAAAAGTTGTAGGTTGTGATCATTTTGTAAATAGTAAACAATTGACACTAAGCCATAGTAATGACATTTGAAGTTGTTAGTAAATATTCATTTTTAATTCGATATTTAATAATTAATTATTAACTCAATCATTTTGTATTTAATTGGCTAGGAACTCTAGTCAATAATTCTAACTTTTATAATAATTACTACTTATATGAAATATGTAACAAATCAGTTCCATTTATATAAATAAAATTTGTATAAAAGATTATCATGTTAATATTATTATTTTTGGAGAACAAAAATAAAAAATATAGGTTTTGTAATATTGATGTTGCTAAAAGGAAAAATCAATTTCTATTTAACATAATAGTTCTTTCAAAATAATTTTATAAAATATAAATATTAGACTGTGGATTTTTCCACATACCTCTTGTGATGTTTATGTACTGACGTTTTTGGTTAATAATATATATTCATTTATATGCTATGTGGTATTTATTGAAAGTTCAGTATATTATTGGTAATCATAAATTGTGTTGATTTTTTTATTTTTATTTAGTGAGATTTCACTTACATGGGTTTTATATGATGTTATTTTTTATAATGTGAACAACGTTAATGTGGTGCTTGCACAAATTGAAATTTTGATAATTTCTTGACCGCATTCATGCAGTTTGTAAATTTATGTGATTATGCATGTTACATTGAAAATAGTTTTTAATCTGGTTGAATGCTAGAAAATAATACCTAATTATATTTTGAACTTGTACTTGTTGATTTAGAACTTGACTTGAGTCTTTGAATGGTAGTTTGTTGAACAATAATTGATATATAGATTTCTTTTGATCTATGAATGGCTTCAAATCATGGCTATGTTATATTATAAATGGCTCATATGCTAATTTATTTAGGTTGAATGAATAAGTGACAAATGAAATTATTTTACGAAATTTATGGAAATGAAACCTATTAGATATTTTTAATTTTAGAAATCGACTTAAGGATGACTGTTTCATGGTTAAAATGTACAGAACTTATTAGGCTTTGTAAAAATCAGGGTTTGAGTTGAACTTACAATAACCTAGCCTAACCCTGAATGAAATTTCATATATATTCGACTTGGTCCGAGCTTAGATTTGATGTTATTTAGGCTGAGTCAAAGTTCAGCCTAATCTAAACTTAAAATTTATATTTGGATTTTTAAAGTTTGGAATAATATTGAGTAAAAATTTGAGTTTATGCTTATTTTTTACGGAATAAATTTATAAAAATCTTCTTTATGTTATATAGACCAAATCTGGACCGACTCGGATTAGCTCAAATTTGATTAGAGCTCGAATTATATTTAGAGTTGAGTTTAACTCAACTTTAAATTTCAAGCTTTTCTTGAACCGAGTTCGGATTTTTTGGCCCACCCTAGAACTTGCTATTATATGGTTGTTATATTTGTAACTAATGTATATTAAGTAGTTCAAATGCAAGAAAATATAGTCATTGAAATATAATGATTATCTTCTCTATCTTATATCTTTATTGTAGGTAAAGTTGTAAGTGAAAATAGTTTTAATTGCAATAGTATTTAGGTCTTTTAACATGTGATGTTCAATAATCAAGTTAATTGAAAAAAAAGTCGAAAGATAACATAATATTGTATGAGATTTTTATTTTTTATTTGTGTTATACCAGAATTTTCATTGGATACATGGCACAATTTAAAGAAGTACATGTCGGTTAAAATTAGAAAGGTCGTTAACTTGTCAATGATAAGAGAGTGTTATCTGAGCACTATAGGGTACTGTCTCGACAACCCTATATTCCAACAAAGGAGATAAATTAGCACAGTTGGATAACCACTGTCCAATCTTAGAGATATTAGCTTTGCCACAATAAGAGAAAGCTTTAAACGAGTGTAACCTAGTAAAGAATAAGGTGAAACTCAAAGCTCCATTACTATCACGACGAAAATGTAAGAGATACTCATATTGGCATACTTCTAATATACGAGGATATATGCCATTTGAAGCTAGTCCTATCTAGGGCAAATTATTGCCAAAACAAATCATTTGCTAGTATAGGGCAAGTAACTGATGATGCTTGTCTAAGAAATGTGGTGTGAAATAAGATTTCATTAGCTGAAAAGGAAAAATTTGCTGATATATAATAGACATGTAGGTGAAGGGTAGGACAACTTTCTTTCTCCTCTAGCACTATATAAAGTGAGCAAAAATAGAAAAAAGTATGATTTTCTAATTTTAAGCTAAAAACCTGCCAATTTTCTCACCATTTTTTTTTAAACTTTGTAACCTAATTTAGTTGTTAGAGAGTTTTTGTCGATAAGGGTCATTGGTGCCTCTAATCTACTTCTTTTTTTGCAGGCATCATTTCTTTGAAGAACCATGGTAGGTGATCTTTCTTAATAGAAAGATTAAAAGTAAGCTTACTATGTCAAGTTAAGTCCATCGAGAATACGCATTCCACTAATTAACAAACATTGATTGTTGATTGAATTTTGGCCGGGTGTCTCTCAACAATTTTTTATATTACAGGACACAATTTTAATATCAATAATTTCGATTTTACTTTACAAATTTAATAATTGGGATATTTTAGTAATTGTATTAAAAGTAAGGGTGGACAACAGAACCTGGAAACTTAAAAAACGAACCAAACTGGATCAAAATCAACAGGTTCGGTCCAATTCATAAGTTATTCGGTCTAGTTTTGGTTCACTTACTAAAAAATTCAAAAATTTTGATTTATTTTTGGTTTTAGTGCAAAAATTTCTAAATCCGAATTGGAATAATATTATATAGTAAATGACGACATTTTAAAGGATGAAATGACGTTATTTTTAAAAAAATTAAAGAAAAAAATGAAAAATAAAAAATTAAACAGTAAAATTCGAATTAAATTGACTAGTTTTAATTTATTTAGTTTGATTTCGATTCCATTCCTTTTCTAAATTTGATCTGATCTAGTCAAAAAATTTGAGATCTAAAATTTTTTTTATCCAATTTAATTTTAAAAAAATTTAAAGCGAACTAAACTGTGTACACCCATAATTAAAAGGTATTGCTAATAAATAATATAAAAGTAAGGATGACGATGGGGTAGGGTAGAGAGGGGGAGACCTTTCTCATTCCTCATCTCATTTTTTATCTTAATCCTTATTTCTCAATAAAATATAATAGGATAGAAATAGAGAATTTTCATATTTTCATCCTAAGTATTTTCTTTATTTTTATATTTATTTATACTAAATATTAACTAAAAATTTTATTAATATAATATGATGTTATTTATATATAATAATTATATTAAAAATATAAATTTCACTATTTGATGATATAAAATTATGAATTATAATTTTATTAATTAAATATTATTTATATATATATATTTATTTTTAAAATAATATATTATAATATTTTATTTTATATACATAAAAAATAAGATAAAAATAAATAGATAGTATTAAATTATTCTCTATCTCATTAATAATATAAAAATTAATTTCCTCTTATTCAAAATTTTGTAATCAACACAAATTCTCTTTGAACAAAGGCGGAAGTAATTTCTGATGTGGCGGAAGTTTAGATATGCAAATCCAACGGTTGATAGAAGGTTGATCACTTCTATAACATAGCAAAAATAGTCACGGCCACAAGTGATAATGACCATAAATATCGGCGACCTCCGCAAAATTCATAAACCCTTTTTTGCCTACGAGAGCAATCTTCGCGTTGCTCCGTAAACGTCTACTTAAACCCTAAACCCTAAATTTTCTCTCTTCATTCTCTCATTTCGAAATTCAAAGAGGAGATAAAAAAAATGATGAGCATAATTCTCAGACGATCATCATCAAAGCGGGCTCTGACCGCCGCCTTGAGTTCCGTGGAAAGCATTTTACACAACCACCTATCGCCGAAATCAGGCGCTGCTGCCGTTGTTCCCAAACCTGATGAGATAGTAAAGACGAGATGTTTAGGGGGTAGGGAATTCCACGTGAAATCTGGGCCGTTGGATTTTAAGGCTACTATGATGTGGCAAGCTCAATCAGCTGTAGATGACTATGCTGCATACGATGATAGTAAAGATGAAGGGCTTGAGATTACAAAGCTCGGGATTTCTCAAGATATAGTAGCTGCTTTGGCGAAGAGGGGAATTTCGAAGCTTTTTCCTATACAAAGAGCTGTTTTGGAACCGGCTATGCAAGGTCGTGATATGATTGGTCGAGCCAGAACCGGAACGGGGAAAACCCTTGCTTTTGGGATTCCAATTCTTGATAAAATCATCCAATTCAATGCTAAACATGGGTTCGTGCGCTTTTATTGCTTTCATTTCATTGTAATTATATTTAATTACAGTATCTATTTTGTTAGAAATCTCTCATGAATTGTATAGATTTGATTTGATTTGATTGCCTTCCCTGGGACTCTTCATCTTTCAGAGATGTTATGGATAATTACAGGATATGGATATTTTTGCCATTTTTTCTTTTTAAAATATTATCTGATGTTGTATTATGTTATTCAGACGAGGGAGGAATCCTCTGTGTTTGGTATTGGCTCCAACAAGAGAACTTGCAAAGCAAGTTGAGAAGGAATTTTACGAGTCTGCACCCAGCTTGGATACTATCTGTGTTTATGGGGGTACACCCATTTCCGGGCAAATGAGAGCTCTTGACTATGGTGTTGATATATGTGTTGGGACGCCTGGTCGCATTATAGATTTGATGAAGCGCGGTGCTCTCAACTTATCAGAGGTGCAGTTTGTAGTTCTTGATGAAGCTGATCAGATGCTTAGTGTTGGCTTTGCTGAGGACGTTGAAGTCATCTTGGAAAAGTTGCCTCAAAATCGTCAGAGCATGATGTTCTCTGCAACAATGCCACCTTGGATTAGAAACCTAACGCAGAAGTACCTCAAAAATCCTTTAACCATTGATCTTGTAAGTATTATCTCCTAGTTCATCAAATTCCTGCTTAGTTTATGGCTTTATTGTGTTAGAAGTTTCCTGCCGAAAATCATCTTGAATATTTCTACAATTTATTCTTGCAGTCTATGAAATTGTTGTTCACACATGTCTTTACTTTCTTGTGTTATTCAGTGAACTTAATATCCCATTGTATTTGTGAACATATGTTGCAAAAATGGGTGAAGACAACACTAGAAAGTGTTTAGTGGATAGTATTGAAGCCATTTGATCATGTGGTTGGTTGCAGTTTTTTATTTTGCTTATGTTTATGGCAGGTAGGAGATTCTGATCAAAAGCTAGCTGATGGAATTTCCCTGTATTCCATTGCAACTGATATGTGGTCAAAAGCATCAATTATTGGTCCTCTGATAACAGTATGAATCCAGAACTTTACTCTTACTTTATCTTTTTAGGCTTATTTTTTTGCTTTCTCAGCATCAATATTTGTGTCTCAGGAACATGCAAAAGGAGGAAAATGCATTGTTTTCACTCAAACAAAACGTGATGCTGACCGTTTGGCTGGTGCTATGGCACGAAACTTTAGATGTGAGGCTTTGCATGGGGATATCTCACAGAGCCAGAGGGAAAGGACCCTTTCAGGCTTCCGGGATGGGCATTTCAATATACTGGTTGCCACCGATGTTGCTGCTCGTGGTCTTGATGTACCCAATGTGGATCTGGTCAGTTCTGATTGTAATTCTAACTCAATTGGTTTCATGTTAATCATTTGCTGCCTTAGTTGCCAGTGTATGTTTTTCAATATGGATGTAATTTTGATTATATAAATCTTTTTATTTGTGCATACATGCATACATACACATACATACGTACAATAACTTTTTTTGCTCAGCCCAATAATTCTTATTTCTATCCAGAATATATTATGTTTGATGAAGTTTTTGATATTTATCATTGGCCAGCCACTATTTTTTTTGGGTTCTTTCAAGTAGTTCTTAAATCTGCATTCTGACTTCTTTCCCCCACTAAATTAGATTATTCATTACGAGCTTCCAAACACTTCAGAGACTTTTGTTCATCGAACGGGCCGAACTGGTCGTGCTGGAAAGAAAGGAAGTGCAATTCTTATCTACACACAAGAACAGAGCAGGGCTGTTCGGGGGATCGAGCGAGATGTTGGTTGCAGATTTACAGAGGTTACTTCTCTTTTCTCTTTTTTGTGCATAACTGTTTGTCTATCTGAAGTCCATTTATAGTTAAACAAATTTTAATTCAGTCATTGGACATTGATTTGATATATGTGAGTTTCAAGAAGGCTTGGAGTAGGATTCAGATTTCTGTTTAAAGTTTTGGATGTGCCTGAATGATATTATGCATGACAATCATGAATACTGATGATTCTTATATAAATAGATGCTAGTGTGATTGATAATATGAGAGTGTGAGAGAACTTACAAGGTCACAGTACAGTCTAGAAAGGATAACAACAAAAATGGGTGTTGTATCTGATTACTTGTCAATTTTACAGCTCCCGAGGATTGCTGTTGAGGGAGGTGGAAACATGTTCAATGACATGAGTGGCCAGTCTGGGACCTATAGAGGAGGTATGAGAGATCGTCGATATGGTGATATGGGTTTTGGTCGTTCCAGTCGTCAGGGGGACTCTGGATTTGGCCGTTCTGGAGGGTACAAAAGTCCTGGATTTGGCCGTTCTAGTGGACCTAGTTCTGGCAGTTTCGGTTCTAATGCAAACCGATCTGGGAACTTCAGTGGTTCTGGGTTCAATCGTTCAAGTGGATTTGGGGAGTTTGCTAGATCGGATCGTTCAAGTGCTTTTGGTGACATTGGCTCAGGTCGTTCTAGTAGATTTGGGGACTTTGGTGACAATAACTCAAAGCAGACCAGTGGTGGTTTCACTGATTTCTTTGGCAGCTCTGGAAACAATAATACTGATAATCAGAACACTGGGAGAAGACCATTCTAACTTGTTAAAGGTAACAATGCTTCTAAATTTCCTTAGAAATTGAGGTGTAAGATATTAGTAGTACTATTTGTCAACTTTTTTGGTACTAGAATTTATGAATTTATATTTTTCAATCTATTGGTTGAATTTTCTAATTTTATGTAAAACTTGTCTGGCTTTCAAACAAAGTGTAAAGTTGTATGCATTGTATGGTGATACTAAAAGTTCAGATTTTGTACTTGCTCCCTTCAGATGCTTCAATGTTTTTCTAGAGATGTATACTTGGGTTTTCAACTGAATTATGGTTTTTGTGTGCAAACAAAGATAACAAGCCTACATTTATATGGATTTGTTGTATCAAGCCATGCTTATGCTGAATACAAAACTCAACTCACAGAGACTGTGTTATGCATGCTTGCATGTTTTTGATAATACATATAGCCCCAATTTTATGATTGTGGCATATGTGCAGGTCGAGAACTATGTTAATGGGGCTCTCTACTGCCCATTTGCATGGCTTTGTTGATTAATAACTGGTTATTGCTGGGCTACTCGGACTGCCAAACTTTTGGTTTTTAGGTGCAGGTGTCTCAGAATGGCAGCAAATGACAGATATAGGCAAATTATGAAACCTTTTGACAGAACATGCGGTGCTTTAGGTTTCATTTTACCTGGTTACTACCAAGTTATTTTTTTTTATAATGTTGCTTAGTTTTAATTTTTATATTCTTATATTGATATTAAGAGAGCCTGGGCACATGTATAATGTAATATGTAGCAGTCTTTTTCTTTTCCAACAAAATTATTTTTGCATCATGATGCTCCAAAGACTCGTTATAACAGTGCTTATTCTTTTGTTATAAAGATGTTAACACCATTATTGGAAGTAACAAACTTATGAGATTCGACTTGAACGTAAGCTCCAGCAAGTAGGATGGAATACATATGAAAATGCTTGTCACCATTTATAGCATTTATTTGCTGAAACGTTGTCAAAGCGCATTGCATATTCTTGCTGTACATTATCATAAATGTTGTGATTTGTGATCAAGAGATTGGTAACATGATAAGATGAAGTTTCTTAGATCAAGAGATTGGTAACATGATAAGATGAAGTTTATTGTCCAACAAAATATGGAAAATGTTAAAGAGTTAAAAGAAAAACAAAATTACCAGTGAATTCAAATTGCATACCGTTGGTGGAAGCGCTGCACATAGCTATACTTAACAAACGTTCATTTGCCTTTATGCGACTAATTTCTAAACAAGTGCGCACAAAAATGTTTCAGTATAGTGCACTTTCACTAATAGTAGGTAATTTGAATTCGCGGGTAATTTTCTTTTTCTTAACATTTGTTCGGCAAAATTTCCCAATTGAATGGCCCTTCATTAATGATCCTTAACCGCACAAGCAAGCAATACCTCAAGACTAGCAACTTTATACATATTTTAATTTTTTTATACATGATCAATACAAAGCAAAAAATTGGGAAAGAAAAAGGTATCCTATTGTAATAATCTCAAATTCTTCTTCTTGCCTGTCATTACCTTTCGGGAATCTCATTAACATTCTGTCTTGATTAGCAGAAAGAGCAATATTTTAACCTGTATCAGAGACAAAATAAACCAATCATATAAAGGAACATGGATACAAAATCCAGCAATGACATCTCCGTGTGAAGTTCCTATATATCATTATATCTGACATCTCCCAAACCTGCTCCAGCAATGCTGTTTGATCCTGAAAAGAAACTTCTTTGCCTTGGTTTAATTCAGGTTTGTCAGGGATCTGAAGCAGGTCTTGGCCTAGTGACTACTTTAAGCAAGCAAACCAATTACCGAAACCACAAACAAACTGGTATATATGAATGCAATGAACCTCAAAAGTTACACAGGATAAATAATTATCAATAAGTTAAAAGACACCAGGTTGCTCCCAGATCATCCATTTGTAAACTGAGGTGGTTTAGGTTACCCTAGATCAAGAGTTCCCTTCATTTGATGTCAAATTTGTCATGTACCATACTTAGGTGATGCAGGTTGTTCCAATGAACCTAAGGGTACGCAATTCTACATAAATCAGGAGATGTTTGCTGCCATGAGAAACCTTGTCGGTTGTAAGTGCCAATTTCTCTAAGATGTAGATACCTTACAGCATGCTGAATGTGTAAAATATTGAATATCTTTCATAGAACCATTTCTTCACTTGGAAACATTTTTCTTTTAAACTCAAGTTTCCATCTGTTCAAATCTTAGGCTTATATTGATATAATTGTGTGGTGGATATGCTTTTGCACAAGAAAGTTCAAATTTCAGACTTCACATTCGCTAGTCACTACTGCAATCCTATGTGGGTCAGTAACCCCTTTTCATTAGAAAAAGAAAAAAAGCAACATGATATAGCCAAGTTGAAAGGTTTGTAGTCCTTAGATAAAGTGCTACTATATATACAAAGAAAAAAAAAATTCTAACCTTATAGTAGCTTGATCTACATGTTCTGAATCACTGTTTATTATTGCCTGGAACTACCAGAGGGTTCATCACTGTGATCTTCTGTCAACTGTTGTTGGTGCCGTTGTTGCTGAATCTGCTGGTTTTGTTGTTCCTGCTGCCGCTGCTGCATAGTTCCATTCATCTGCTGATGGAGAGACTGCATTTGCCTGCTCATTCTCCATCTAAGGTACTCCACAATGAGGGAATTTGTACTAATTGCGATTCCAAATCCAGTAAATGAAGAAAGGAGGACAGAGAGAATCGGATTCACATTAAGCTACATGTTTGAACAATTAAATATTTTTCAGAAAGTTGAGCAGAACAGTAGATATCACATACAAATACAACTTTGTCCAAAGTAGAATCCACAAAGTCATGTAATAAATTCAATTTGCTTGCTTACCACAGAGTAAAAGATATGAGCAAACAGGATGACAATTGCAAACTGGAAGGATGCATAAGCCCATATGTAACTTCTGCTCACTGCCATCATAAGTGATAAGTTCTTTAAGGAACTGTACAATATGAAATACAAGATGCTCTATCAAACTGCAAGTGAAAATCAGAAATTAACCCACCAAATTGGGGGAAGAAACACGAAACAAATAAAAAAAGAACAAATAAAACAAAAGGAGTTATTAATACTTTCTAGTCGGCCTCCAGGAAATATGCCAGTAGGTGTCCACTCCAGCATCTGATCTAGTATGTAATTTTATTGTGTTAATTTCATGGTAATTGTAAAAACCTGCTCACAAAATATATCCACTTTAGGCCAAGCCTGCACACTTCTGTTGTTGGACTCTCACCCAAAAGGCACCATTCTACCAGGGAAGAGAATCTAAGAACTGTAACATCCACCTTGACCTCATTTTGGAGTCTATGGCCTGAAGATTCGTGGGTCTGGGTGTTACAGTAACTCTCACGAACCCCGTTCAAATTTTTTCTAGTTGTTCCATATCATCAAAAACACATATCACATCTAATGTCACACAAAATTTTGAGCAAATATAAAATTTATGTGCATCTGCATAAACTAGTTAAGGATGAAAGAAGTTTGGTCAATTATGACTGACTAGATGAAGGCATTGGTTTTTGATTGGTGCATGTGGACTAATATACGTAGTAGTACCATACACTTAAGAAACATGGAATAAACTACCACTCAATACTCTCTTACATGCAAACCCAATTACATGGCCGAAAACTAAAGTAATCAGCATAGTTAAACATAGAAACAGAAATAACTTTAGCTCTGCTATTTTGTCATCATACCCAAACCAAAAGGTGGAAGTCACTAATTTGATACCTATTAATACACATTAGTTGCTTACCAAACAAGGATAGCCAGACATTGAAGTAAACCATGACCCAAAACCTTTACTCGCAAGATAGAGAGCACAACATTCATACAAGTAGGTATACTAAACAATATATCTGCCGCGATATCTTTAACATATTATTAGAGCCAAACTGAAAATGGATTGCAAAACAACCATAATTCTCTAAGATCAAACGAGAATTTGATGAGAGAAATCTGGCAATGAGTAAAGAGAACATGTTTTCATTTTTCTATTCCACAGTCCTTGCTGATGCTTTTCATTGTCCCTTAGTTCATTCTTCTTACAATTATACTTAAGATATAACACATATGTGTCATATTAAGTATCAAGGTAAACCTGTTTCATATAACTGCTACATTTTTAAGGTAATGTTCTATCATCTCTTCTAACTGAATTATGTATTCCATTCACATCCAAGAAATCACAGGTGAAAACATTAAGGCTTAAGAAGTTAGATTCTTAAGACTAAAGAGAGTAAGACCCTTGCCACTATGAAATTGATAAATCATCCATGCATTATCCCAAAAAGGACCTTATATCTCTCCGAAATCTGAAAGTTTGATCCAAAAACCAATAAGAAAAAACCAGAATGCACTTAAATGTTTTTCTTGCCAGTTAAAAATTTCTTGCATGCTTGTACTATGATTTTATATCACTGACGATTATCAAAAGAGATCTCATGACACACAGAACTTGATACACAATAATAAGGTGGATCAATTTACCCATGGTTGAAGCGATCATTGAAGAAAGAAGGCCTAAAACACAAGAGAAAGGTAGCGAAATGGCAAGAGCACGAGGACCCAAGTCAGATACCTGCTCAAATTAAAATCAAAACAGCATTTATAAAGAAAAATCAGTAAAATTTTGCCAATAAGATACACATAAAACTATATAATAAAAAATGCAACATGGACATGGTAATAAGTGCAAAATGTTTATAAAAGCACTATTCTACTAATGTAGCAAGCTTCCAAAAGAATCAACAAATAAAGCAGTTCTCTTCAGTCACATAAATCAACTTTTGAATGTAAGAAGTCAAAGTAATTCATACAAAAGCTTTCATAGTATGGACCAAAGGCATCTGTAGGTAATCACGGTGGAGTACAATGATCACCATTTACCTAATCAAGGTTTTCAATCAGTTGTAAGCATACTCCATATATAATTATGGAATAGTAAACAGCATCACCACTCTCCAATGCCTTAGCAGATATGTGCACTGTTAAATGCATGAGCTCTTAATCAATTGTTTGGTTGGAAGAAATATTATGTTGACACCAACTGTACAGCCAATATATAAACTAATGATCTGAACGACCTGTTAGATGTTATGGACAAGTTTCTGAACTAAATAGAATCAAAATGGGAAGAACTTGGTGCATCCACTGATGCTATGAAAGACTAGCCAAGTGATTTTCATAGTTTAGTGGAAACAGTTAAATGGTATATACCAGAAGTTGCTCCAAAAAGCAGAAATATGCAAGCATGCTGACCATGACAAGAACCGGAATATCCTGCCAAAACCTGCAAGAATATAACAAAGTAAGAGATTGATCTAACCGCGGGACAAATTCATGTCAAGATCATCCAATAGAGTTGCAGGTAACCAAGGACTTCTGAAAATTAAGATAATGTAACAGTTACAAGAGCTTCAACATGTTTAAGGTTCTTCAGGTTAGTAAAAAGAAGTAAAAAGCATTATGGATTAGATGCCAAGAATTTGTGCTTGAGAGAAAGTCAAGTAGGGCGACAGTTCTTTTAGAGAATAACCAAAGAATTCAGAACCCTTTGACAGGGAACATCTCAGATATTAATATTACTATTGGAAAACCCATTGATAATAGAATACCCTAAAGTGTCAATGATGTGGAAAAATCAATCACAATATGTTCTCGTCATCCAGGTTAGAGCTGAATACCCTGAGTGTAATAATGAACACATGCTCACCTACGTTACCCTCCATCTAGCCACTGAGCAAAAATTATAAAAACCATCCCACCTGAACATTAGAGCAGGACTCCTGCTCCGAGTTGAAGCACTGCCAAGGCAGAAATAACTGTTCTGCCGAAAAAACACTAGGAGAATTACCAATCTAGGATCCTTAACCCAAGCTCTATCCTCTTTCAAAACTTATGTGTCTCCAGCATAATAATGCAGTTTCCGAGGTGAGACATCGACAAATTTAATTTAGATTCAGTACCAATATCACAACATAAGGAAAAACCTATCATAATTGCACATGTTCTGTATATTAATATACGGCATGGGGATGTAAAAGGAAAGAATTTTATGGAAAGTCAAACAGGAAGCAGCCTCAAGCATTTTCCATGGTTAATACCACTGATCACGGTACTAAAGTGTCATCCTGCATAATTAACATACAAGCGTGACGTCTACTACATTACATACTATCTTCCAAGGTTCTATACCATTCCCAATCCTCACAATTACTAACTCAAGTTCACACCAAATATTAGGTAGTTAACATAAAGAAAGAGAAGAAAATAATGACCAACTAGCAGACTGATTAGCTAACTGCCAAGATAGTAGGACATGCCTGTAACGAGGAACTTCCCTTCGCTGCACTATAGGTGGCGGCTGCCTAATAACAGTTTGAGGGTTATGTATTTTTAATAACGTTACTGGTAGGTTCTGAACATCTTGCTTGCAGACATCACATGTTTTGTTTCCTTTGATACTAAACCACTTAACTGCACACTCTTTGTGAGCAAGTGCAAGCTCTCCTTTACAGCTACACTCCATCTTAAACGCGTCACCTCCCTCCCCAACCTCAACCAAACAAATCCTGCAAACTGCTTCTTCTTCAGGAATATCTTCACCTGCATCTTCGATGGCTGAAGAAAAGTATGTAACCAAAACAGAAAATTAAATGTATAATTAAAGTCCACTAATTAAATGAAATCAACGATAAAAAATATGGCACAATGTTTCAGTAAGGAAATTAGTATTTACCAATATCAGTCAGTACAACATTATTCACTAAAGTCCTCTCAACTGCTTCTGTACGAGGAGTCGCAGAAATTACGCGGATTAGACCTCCTCCAGATTCAGTCCGCCTTAAACTTCTAACTTTAATATTTACTGGAACCGACAATGAGCGAGTCATATGCTGCTGCACTCGTAACTTCTGTAACAAAACAACACAGCACTTGATACAATACAAGGAAATATGAAATTGGAAAAGAAAAACTGACATTGACAGTGCAGTATAATCAAACTGGGATTAAGTTATGAAACAACCAAAGGGACTTACAGAATTGTAAGGTTGATCATTTTGCTGCCTTTCCTGTACAGATTCAAGAGTCGAAGTTCCAAGGGGTGTTGATGGCAAAGAATGTGCCGCTTTTGTTGATGAAGGGAAAAAAATCTTATTAAAAGAAAAAGACCTTGAAGTATATGGCTTATCCGGAGGAGCATCTGATGACGGTGTGTCTGGGATGATGAGAACTGTCTTCTCACCATCATGGGATACATTTTTTGCCCTAAAGCTCCGCTGAGGAAGCAAATTCCTCACAGATGATTTGAACTTAGCTGAATTAGGTCTGGGAGGAAGGCCAGCTCTAGAAGAATTAGGACTTGGTAATGAAGGAATCTCTATTCTCGTAAAATCTGACAAACAGTTATCCAACGACCTAACAGGAATTTTCAAAGAGGAGAGATTTGGTCGTCTAGATTGTTGGACTACAACTGAGCTGGATTCTTCAATGTTTTCTTTCCCATTAGAAACCTAAAATACCATAAAAGTCCATTCGTTAATAAATTTACAGCAATTCTGTGAAATCAGAAATCAATACCTGCAACCAGCAATTGATTGCAGGAGTTCCTATTTCACTCTAGCACCGAATTTCATTATTTTAGCCCCATGAAACCCAGGAATTAAATGTCTGTGAAATCTTAACAGCTTATAATCCATTTACTTGCATTTACGCTGTTTTAAAATACGATTTCAACCACAAGGTGCAACCAAAAAGTACAATATGAGTTAATTTCCAAGCTATAATAGTTGATCTCTAAAATTGAGATTATAAAAAAGCAAATATCAATGATCAAAACGTAATATAAAGTACAATCAACTTCTCTTATGGTATTATCCAAACAAGAGGAAAGATCAGAGAGGATGAAAGAAAGAATCACCTGAGCCTGACGGAGGGAATCCAAGGTTGATGATTCGTCATTATTTTCGCTATGCGCAACACTCGAAGTACTAGTCTCCATAAAAGATACAGAAAAATTGAATATTAAAAAAACCCTAGTTTCAAATTTTGAAGCAGAATTCTCTCAGCGATTTAAGTTTAAAAGTTAGCAAAGCTAGTTAGATATTAATTTGAAAAAACAGATACAGTAACAGTAATGATGGATTCCATTTGATCCAACAAAGTATGAGTTGTTAGTGAGTATACAGTGCCGCCTCCTTTCATCCACGTCGGTATTTTTTTTTAATTTTTAATTTTTAATTGTGAAAACCCGCCAACTTGTTTTCTTTATGTTTTCCCAAAATTCGTTGGACCTTTTTTTGCTTTACACCTTTTTCTTATGAGCCCATGGGCCTTTCTAGTCTCAATACCACGGTCCACGCGCGTAAAATTTGCAACAATGCGTTCATCAACTTTTTTGCAACATAATTTGTATGTTCAAAGGTCTAATGAAAAGTTTGAAACATGTAGCATAAATTTAATGATTTGTATAGACACGACTAGAGGCAGAGTTAGGATTAATGTTTTAAGAAATCAAAATGCAGTGGTTTAGTTCTATAGGAGCCAAAATAAAATATTTAATTGATATTTTATATATGTGAATTTCAAATTTTTTAAGACTGTAGTACCATTCCTATTAGATAAAATACTAATAATATGACTTAAAATATTTGATAAAGTCGTCAAAAGTTATTCAAATTTTACAAATTATTGTCTATATATTATCAATTAAAGTATATTGCGATCTTATGATACATACCAATGCAAATATAACATTTTAATTGATCTAATTTAGAAACAATTTAGGGTACTATAAAAATAAGGCTTATATTTCCAAGTGGGTTACTTTTTTAATAGCTTTTTAACAAAATAAATATTCGATTATCAATTAAAAAATACATATATACTTTTCGTTCAAATTTAAAATCATGGTAAAAGTGTTTGAGCGAAGAGAGAGAGGATATAAAATTAAAAATCTCCATCCTTCATCTCCAGAAAAGAGAGAAAGTACTAGTAATAGACGTCTTTCAAAGATTACATATACAGTATTATTGTCGCCATGCATGCTTAAGGCCCGGTGGTCCAGCTCGACTCTTATTATGGAAAATTTTCAGAATTTTTTTGGTAAACCCCTCTCTCCATGAGGGTAGATTGCTAAGTGTTGGTTAGGATTGTAATATTCAGAAAAGAAACAAAGATACATCTAACGGTAAGATACTTCTAATGGTTGCATCAAAACTAAAAAGTGGCTGTTCAAACTTCTGATTATAATATCGATTAGGATTGTAATATTCAAAAAAGAAACAAGGATACTTCTAATGATTGCATCAAAACTAAAAAGGGCTACAACAGAGCCAATTAAACTTTCCTACTTCAAAAATATATAAACTTCCTTGGTTAATCTTCTTCTATGATAAGTCATGAAGCCAACAGAATTCATGAAGACGCATGAATTACAGTCAGTCACCAAGGCGAAACAGCTACACTTTCAAAATCAAGCCGAGCATTCTGAATGTCTTCATTAACAACATTGACCTTTGATTTCAATTTAGCAATCCCAGATTCATTTTTCTCCTTCACTGAAATAAGCTTTGTTTTCCTTTCTTCCAACACCTTTATCTGTTTAACAATATCATCAAACTCTACCATAATTTTGGTTTGCTCATCAGTCTTCTCCAGGATTTGACTTTCACAGTCTTTCAACTGCTCTTGAAACAGTTCTTGCCTTTCTTTAATTGCTTGCAACTCAGTAAGACGTCGGCACACAGCTCTAACATCAAAGCCATGTGATTCTAGGTCAAGAAGAGCTTCAAATATGCTATTAAAGGTGCTTCTTGGATCATCGACTTGTAACTTGGATGTCTGCTCCACCACATTTGCAAAGGTTATCATATAACCTATTGCTAATCCTTCAAGATACATTTTTTTACTTTGGTCTAAAAGATGAAAATGAGGCCTCTGCGGCATTTTTTGAAAGACTTCCATTGATTCAATAACTTTCAACACTGATGAATGCTTCACAAAAGGCAAGCTCAAATTCTCTTTTGGAGTTGTGTTACTTGTTGATTCCTTTATACCATGTTGCTTTGAAAATTGGACAAGTCTTCCATCAGTCTCATTTCCTTGGTTGACGTTAACACTATTGATAAATCCTTGAAGAGAACAACCAAATAATCAAGACAGTGACAACAAGTGTAAGTACTCTATATAATTCACATCCTCTTACTTGAGTCAACCACAACAGTTGGAAGGCACAACCCGTCAAACGATATTGATATTGGTTTATCAACACTAGCCACTGTTACTGAGGGTTTTAGCTATGGGCATCTCAACTCGTCCAGAACTGCAACCAGTATCAGAAAGTTCAGCTGCTGTCTCTGTTGATACGTTTCCAGAACCTGAAAAATGCCATGAAAAAGCCTGAAATCTGGACAACATGGTCCAAACCAAAGAATAAATATTACATGACAAATAAAAGGGACAAAATCGTGATTCCAACTATTTCTTCTATTGCATTGCCCAGCTTAAAAAGGAACAATTAAATGCTTATTTTGCAACTTTATTTGCACAATATCTGCATGTCATTTGAACCTATTTCATACTTTCTTTTTCTAGTAATCAATCTCAAGATAATATCCAACTTCTCACCATTACTTATTCTAATGAGAAAGGATGTAACTTTGCCTTTTTATCTAATAAGAAGCAATATGCATTACAATAGAGTAACCTTTATCCCTTGAGTGACAGCCCTTCCACTTGGCACCATGGGATTACTAAGACTGACTTTCATCCCTGCTCTGACACGTGGGTCTTGCAGTCAAGCTCCCTTCTGCCTTTCCATTAGAGGGCTAATCTTTGTTCAGCCTGACCAAACCTTTGCACGTCTCTGTTACCATTTGTGAGGCCTACACCCCATAAAAGCTGTCTACCTGAGAATGTCCCTTGTTCCGAGGGTTGGGCTGTTCGTCCATTAAAGCGGTATGTGAGCTGGGTTCAGAATGTGGTGAGATAGTTCGATCCATATCCAGTGTGGTGGTAGAGCATTGAGAGGACCTTTCCCTAGTAAGAGAGGATCGGGAAGGACGCACCTCTAATGTACCAGTTATCAGTGCCCATGGTAAACGCTGGGTAGCCAAGTGCGGAGCGGACAACTGCTGAAAGCATCTAAGTAGTAAGCCCTGTAGGTCAGAGGATTCGAGCACATGGCTATGAACCACGGTGTCAAGGGTTCGAATCCCTCCTTGCCCACAACCTTCCCTTTTGAGAAAGGGCCTTCCCTCTAAGGGTAGGAAAATCACGATTGGCATAGCAGACCCAACAAGGTTAGAATTTTAACTCCCTAAGGGCTGGCGTATTCCAGCTCAATATGTTGTTGTATTCCTACGGATATTTCTCTTTCTAACCACAGAATTACTAGTATACGTATCATGATTCCCATTTCCCAATACAAGAGTCAAAATAAGGACAGACATCCGTATGATCTTAGTGACTTGTAAAGATTCCAATCTAGAAAAAGAATTGATATCTTGTATTCGTTGTATCAATTATCATTTTAATGATCAACTTACTCATAATGATATTAATATTACCTAATATCCTCATAATATCATCCAATTTTCTTCTTTTAATTAATTGAGGAAGAATTTGCAAATTGATAAAACCTGGAGGGCAAATTTTTCCAACTCCAAGAAAGCCACTTGATCTCCTATAAAAAGAATTCCCAATTCTCCTTTTGGGGCTTGCAGAATTCCCACTTTGATTCTTATAGTTATTTATGAAAAACTTGCACAGTATCTTTTACTAGGAAACATTCAAATGAATAATGAACTTCAACAAAGTTTTATAGCCCAAATAAATGATAAAAGAAAAAACAAATTTCCTACAAAAGGTGGAGAACAAGTCTAAAACTAGAATTTGGATAATACATCGTATGTGAAACTGAAAATTCTAAACCATTAATATTAGTATTTTGTGATTTCTTACAGAACATGCTGTTTAAGTTGATTGCTAAATACTTATGCAATTATTTGATTATATCAGTTTTCTTTTCCCAGAGTGATAATGGCATTGAATTATATAACTCCATTCCTCACTAGGAAACAGTAAGCATTTTTGGGTTCAGAAGCCCTCATAAGTCATACCTGTCAACTCTCTTGTGTCTTTAAGCAATTCAACATCAATAATTTCACAATCCTTCACAACCATTTCATCAACAGAACCTCCAGCTGTACTCCACTCTTTACCTATAATCATATCATACATGGGAATAAAATTTATAATCTTAAGCCAAAAATTGTAGTTTAAAGTATCCAATACCATTTACTAGAGCTTCTTGCCTTTAACTAAGGATTTTGGCAGCATTTCTCTCTTTCTCTTCTTCTGACTGACATTTCTGACTTCTTTCTGTACTACCTGATATCCAAGAAAGAATAGAAATCATTGACAATAACAAAAAGTTAAGGATAAAGAGAACTTAAAAGGTGAATAAACCAATAGAGAGTACCCTACAGAAAAGTTCATGATTGTAACCAAGTATGGATTTAGCAGCAATTTAGCCAAGTTCTATAGTTAGCAAGTTGAGCTGACAAAAACCATCATGTGCTGATGGCAAGAAATTTATGCACATAGGAATCGCAAATAATCTTGAGTTTTTTTACTCTTTTTCTTTTTTGATTCACAAGAAATCTTGAGTTTGACTCAATGAAAACATTTGCAATAATATGCAAGAATGCAAACATATAAAATTTCTGCAAGTGCTACAGTTCTTCAAGGATAGTAGTTAGAGACACAAATTTGGTGGTTAAAAGCTCAACTTATTCCAAATTTTGCAGAAAATATTGACACGATAAAAAGGAAGTGAAGTTTACAGTCATTTAAATTACATTTACTACTATAGACACACATATTAACGGACGGAAAGGAAATTTAGCTCCTGATTTTCTTTTCCACCAAAGCACTACTGGTTTTAGCATGAGGCTGGTTGAAGGATACCTGTTGTTTTGAGCTTTTAGTTATTTTCAGGGAAGACGTAGCAGAGCTGGAAAGTGCTAATTCACTGGGCACTGATCGTAGCGGACATGCTTTGAGAAACAACGCTGCATCTGCACTTCCTCCTTTTAACTTCTTGAAAGGGTGAGAAATTAATGAAGCGTCAACTGCAGGGCTCGCCTGCTTCATTTCCTTCCCAGTTGAGGTCACGGCACACAAAGCTGAGTTTTCAGTGCTCGGAGTTGATTGCTCCATCTGAACCTTTGTCGAACAATTTGCTATCAGTAACGCATTTTCTTCCACACTGCAAGAGTTTTCAAATGCAATAGCTTCTTCAGGGTTGTCAGCGCAGCCGTGTGAACAAATTAACAGTTGTTTGCGTTCCGCACAATTCAAGACTTGCTGAAATAGATGCAACGGAAATTGTCATGGGTTGCATTCTCGCATGTAATTACTAAGTGTTGCATAACGTGCTTTTGGCCAGCCCATGAAGAATTTTCGACAGGAAACTAATACAAACAGAAGAAGGAAAAAAACATGGCATAAAAACATAAAAACTATGAGCAAATATGCAGAAGTAAAATCCATCAAAAGCTTAAGGAAAGGACATGAAACCAAGAAGTTAACCATAAGAACAATCAAATCGAAGGACCTTTTTTTTGGGTCGAACCCATTTGCCATCAAGCCAATCCCAATGTGTCCTCAAATCTGAGCGCTTCAACTCAAGCAAATCAGGTGGATTATCAAAAAGCACCAAGTAATTCTCAGTGTTTGAGACAAAATTCAACACTTTGGCAACCACTCCAACCCACCAACCATCAAGGCAAAATGCATCAACAACGTCGTTCACATCAAACACATACAAATCATTCTCTACAGGAGGTAAAGGCCTCACAAAAGCAGAATTAACCTTCTCTACTAATGGTTCGGAACCATCTTCAGAAAGTAAGGTGAGATACTCAATCAAGAAAGCTTTTCTACCATTTTTTTTCAGGATTCTGGCCTCATACCATACACCACGAAACCCATCTGCATCACTGCTCACTTCTACCAGTGCACCTTTACTAAAGGCGGAAGAATCACTTGTATTGTTACTACTGCATGCCATTTTCAATCTTCCAAGCTTGATCCTGATGAAGAAATGAGTAAAGCTTTTGCCTTTGCCTGCACAAGAAGTACAGTGATGAAAGGAACTAGTCTCTACTCTGCTGTTTTATGTCCTACAATGCACTACAATACCTTGAACGTCGATTAATTTCTACTATACTCGGATTTTATGGATTTTGAACCAAAATATTTATCTATACCAGAAAAAAGGAAACTTGTGGCATGAGAAAATGGGGACATTATCACGGGTAATTTTTTAGAATATACGGTTACCGTGACAGTAAATTGTAGAAGTCGCTGGAGACGAAATTTTAAAAATATCCAATAATACATTTTATTTTTTTTTAAATTATTAACTCAAATTATAAATAAAATAAATATAAAAATATAAATAATATTTTAATTATAATGTAAATCTTAAATGCATAATTTTTTTTAATCAATTATCAAATTCAATGGCTGAATCATACATTTGATATATTTATGCACACTTATATATAATATAAATTATCAGGTAAAAAATTCAGTAATATTAATAAATAATAAATAAATAAAAAGTTTAAATAAACTTTTTTAATAAAAATAGGGTTCAATTTATTTTATTTATAACACTCCTCATTAGATTACATCATTTTTATTGGAATAAATTTTATACTTAGAGAAAATATAATCATCAAATATTGAGCTTGCATAATATTGTCTCATTAAAAATTTTACGAGTAAAATTTAATGAAATAAAATCTGATCAAAAGAAAAAAGAGTACAATGCATTACTTGTCAAGAAATTTCTCATAATCTTTCAGAGATTATGCTCCCCTTAAAAAATTCTCTTCCTTAAGGTAACATATATTAATTGGGCAATTTATGAAGCCGACACATGACAATATTATATACTAACTTCTTAAAAGTTGATGTAGGATAAAGAGATCAGTAAAATTTTTAGTTGAGCGTATTTGTTTAACATCAATTTGGTTGCTTTGTTGAAGCTCGTAAGTATAGAAAAACTTTAGTAAAATATACTTTGTTCTTTCATCTTTAATGTATCATTCTCTGAGTTGAGCAATACAAGCAACTTTATCTTTGTATATTACAGTTGGAACATCAATTGTAGAAGATAGCTTGCATGTACTTTGAATGTGATGGATAACAGATCGTAACCATATACATTCACGACTTACTTTATGCATAGCTAGAATCTCAAAGTAATTAAAAGAGGTAGCAATAAGAGTTTGCTTTGTAGACCGCTATGAAATGACTGTATTATTATAAGTAAAAACATATTCAGTTTGTGAATGAGTTTTATGAGGATCAGAGAGATAACTAGCATCAGTCTAATGTCACCAAGTAAGCTCTAAAATTAAATTTGGCTAATAAATTCATAGAGAATATTATATTTAGTCTAGTACATTGTGCCAAATATAATAAAGCACCAATGACATTGAGATATGGTACTTTTAGACCAAGTATCTATTCCTTTTCTTTTTTAGGTCGAAAAAGACCATTTTTAGGATTAAAAAATCGAACAACCAAGAGTACTTAACGGATGACTTTATCCATACTAAATCGTTTTAAAATCTTTTCAACATAAGCCAATTAATGAATAAATATTCTATTAAACTTATACTTGACCTGTATGCCAAGTCAATATTTGACTTTCTTTGAAATTTTCATTTCAAAATCATTTTTTAAGTATTCAACAATTTTTAGAAGCACTTCAAGACTTTCAATTAAATTCATGTCATTAACAAATATTGCTACAATAATAAAACTAGATTCTGATTTCTTTATGAATACACATAGGTATATAATATTATTACCATATTCTTTTTCAAATTCGCTTAAGCGATTATATCACATATGCCCAAATTGCTTTAATCTATACAAGAATCTCTATAATTTGATTAAACACAAATTCTAATTTATTGATTTATATGCTTAAATCATTTTAAATCTTTCAAGGATTTTCATATGAATATTAACGTTAAGTGACCTATATAAATAAGCTATCACTATATCCATAAGACGAATATCAAGTCTCTTTGAGACTGTCAAACTTATAAAAAATTGAAACGTAATAGCATCCATCATAGGAAAACATGTTTTATCAAACTCAATTCCAAGTATTTGAGAAAGATCTTAAGCAATGAGTTGCGCATTATATCTAATGATTTCATTATGCTTATTACGTTTCTTGATAAAAATCATTTATATCCAATGAGTTTGACATCTTCAGGTATTTGGATTATAGGGCCAAATACTCTATGTTTGGCAAGAGAAGCTAATTTTGCTTGAATTGCTTTTCTTTATTGAGGCCAATCATATCTCTGTCTACATTCATTCATAATTTATTGATTGTCATTATCTCTCATAATTTCAGTAGCTATTATAGATAGAAATACATTGCTGACAACTGTTTTATTACGATCCCACACCACATGTGTATATCTATAAATTGTAGACTTTTCTCTATTTCAAAAATTTTTGTGCCACTTTAGAGGCTAATGCTTCTCTATAAGTTTGTGTCACTTCAGGGACACATGTCATTTCACGACTATAAACTCTTTTGGAACTAGTGATTCAGAAAATATAAGTATACTTTTTGTTAAAGCATTATTTTCAACAAAATCCTGATTTCTAAATTATCTTTTTTACAGAATAATATCTTTTCAACCAATTGGTATATTACGCTTCTGGCATGTAATATATGATTCAACAACTACTTTTTGATCATATAATTTTTCAAGAACAATTTTTCAAGCTAATGCACTGGCAACTAGTATATATAAGTTAGTCACTCTTACAATATCAATAAATATATTTGGTAACTGATTTACAATTTGCTAAAATTGCACTATCCTCTGCACTTTATTTTTATATTAAGTCTTTGTTTTATTATATAATAAAGGATTAAGAATTTTGAATTAGTGATTTACATAGGGAGAAGAAAAGATTTAGAGGGAAAAGGACGGCAACGAATTGAGTGGCGGGTTTAAAGGGGGGGGGACAGAAAGGCGTAATGGGTTAAGGTTAGGGTGATTTTTAATATATTGTCATTTTTTAAAATGCTAAAGTTATAATTATGATTTTATATTTTTGTAAGATGTAGGGTATATTGGTTATTGTAAACACACTGCTAAATGAAATACAGGCTAACTCAAAGTAGCCAGTTGAAAATAACCCTTTTATTTATAAAATTTTGTAATATACTTCTCTAACTTTTAAAAAAAATGTAAATAACTCTTAAGTTTTTAAAATGATAAAATACATCTAAGTTTCAAGAAATAGGTGTATTAAAAAACAAGAAAATATATATAGACTTAATTACTATCAGTTTAACCTATTAACATATTATTATTTTAATTTCTAAACTTAATCGAAGCAATAAAATGGAATAAAAATTTTTATTGTTTGCAATCCCTATTATTTTTAATATATTATTGGTATGATGTGGATAATTAGATTAAATTATTATAATTAAAGAAATTCATCTTACTTTATTATTTTATTAGAGTTTAGGGATGAAAATAATAACAATTAATAACTATCGGACATGGTATATATGCATATTTCGTCATACTTTCAGCAAATCTGTATGCCCTAGTTATATGCATATCTCGTCAAACTTTAGGAGATCTATCTATCCAAAAACTTGAGAGGTATCTACTATTTCTCTAAATTTGAAGGGTATGTGTCAATTTCTCAAGTAATTAATTGTTAGATACTATTTTCTTAAATTTATTTTAATTTAGTCTTAAATGTTATCTTATTAATTTTTAAATTATGTTATTTTTAGCCAAAGATATTAATGTAACATTACCTTTTTAAATTCTAAAAATAGCAAAAGTTGACAAAGGTTAACAATTAAAATACACAAATAAAGATGTTTTAACAATTATCCTCAAAACAACCATTTGGACTAGCTCAAGTGGCTAGGGCTAGTTCTTTTACCAAGAGGTGTGTTAGTTTGACTTCTACCATTTATGATTCAGTTGGGCATTTTCCCCAGCTTACCTATAGCCACCATTGCCTTCGCCTTATGAGACCACACCCATCTTCACTCAAATTTCAATCCAAACAATCTTCTTCAATTTTTTTCACTAAATCTAAGAAAACCTAAATCTTTATCTTCTCTCTACTCTCGTTTATTGTTCTTTTTCGACCACAACTATTCTATCAATTTAAACTCCAATTTTCACTGAACAACACCATTCATAACCAAACAATACCATTTGTCACTCCAATCATTGCCAACATTTGTTATAAGATGATGTACCATGAGTTTTGCACATTGTCTCATATCCTACCACAAGGCTAGCCATAAAACCAGATCTATAGTTATCACCAATTGCAAATTTCAATAGATAACAAACTTTCATCAGAAAATAAATTTTTGCATCGCCTCTACCACTACCTCTACTAAAATAGATTCTAACTCCACTAAAGTCACTACCAAATCAACCAAAATTAGCCTCTTTGCCACTTTCTCTGCCTCCTTTGCTTTCTATTGATATCTCTACTTTGTTACCAAAAACAATTTCATCAGCATTTCAATCTCTTCCTTTATACTTTTAATTTTCTTTTCACTCTATCTCTTATTCTCTTTCGATCATTTTTCTCTCGTTCTCTAATTGCAAAGACTCACCCCTTTTTTTTTTCAACCATAAACAAGCTTTGTTTTCTTTGCAGAGATACAATTTCAAGAACTAGAATAAATGAATTTATTTTTTTGATTGTGCACTTATTTTTATTTTATTTTTTTAAAATACAAATTTTCCCTTAAAAAAGTAAATATTAATGTTAACTAAACTAACAAATAGACTTAATGAGATATTTTTTAAACCTCAAAGAGGTAATGGATAATTGTGTCAAATCTAAGGGGTGTCTAGGATATTTTTCCAATAAAGTATTAAGGCAAATAACAAAGAGGTATTGTACATTTTTTTCTAGTAGCCTTTCGATCATGGAGTGCTTTAATTTAATGAAGTGTTCCAGTCACTATTTAATAAGGATGATACTGAGGCGGAACCGAGGACCTGTGGGCTCTGGGCCCCATTTGACATTTAGAAAATAAATAAAAGTTTTATAATTTTAGAGTTTGAACACTAGAACTAAAGGAAAATATATAACACCTTACCATTACACCACTTATATTCATTAATTAAAAAATGTAAATAAAATTTAACTGCAAATATATATTTAAGTTATATTTTTAAAGCATTATTTTAAAATTATTATATCAATATAATAATTTTATAACGTAAGATAATTCAAATTCAATAATCGTATCTATTATTATTAATATAATAATAATAATTTGAACTTTAACATAATAAATATATTTAAATATTATATTTTTAAATTTTATTAAAGTAAATTTGACTACAAATATACTTATTTTTTAAAAATTTAATTTAAAATTTTCAAAAAAATGTGTTTGATTTTTACACATAATGTTATCATTTAACAATAATTCACTAAATTAAATTATATATGGGTACTGTTAATAATCATCCAAATAATTCAAATTTGCATAAATTATTCTCACCTTGTAATGGATATCGAGTGATTGTAAGGAAAACTTTGAGAGGTGAGAGCTGCTTATTTAAAATTTATAAAAATATATAATAGTATAACTTTATAATGGTTTTATAGTAGTAAACTTAATATAAATATTTAAAAATATTAAATTTACAAAATTGATTATATATTTAAAGTATTTAATAAAAATTAACTCTTACAATTATCAATTTTTTAATTTATTATTAAAAACTAGATCATCAATTTTTAATTTTTCATAAAATCTCATAACATAAAATAAAATTTTTTTATATCTTTTTAATAGTAGTAAATTAATTTTTTTATAAGTGAAATACCATTTCACATTCAAAATAATATGATGAAAATAGATATTTAATTTTTTCATAATTGATGAAAATAAAGTAATTGACAAAAATCATCAATTTGTTTGAGACAATTGATATAAATATTACAGTTTATAACATCTTTATTAGAATAAAATATCAAATTTGATTTACTTCAATTTTTTATTAACCTATATAAATTAAAAATAAATAAACATGATAGTAGATTATGATTCAATTAGATAGAATTGATAAAAGGTTAGAGAAAATATATATATTAATCTTAAAGTTTAGTATTTCTTATTTTCTTAATAATTTCACAAAAAAATATTTTCTTTGGCAAATAAAAAAGTAAAATATGAAAAGAAAAATAAAATGATAATTTCTTGTTTTGTAAATTTTATAATATTATGTTAAAATAAATTATTTTATTAATTATAAAATAATTTTTTTACATCAATTGATTATTTTTATTTTATCAAAATTTATTGTTTCAAATTTAATTATTAAAGTTATTGAATCTTTTTAGTTGATTATTTTAATAAAATCTTTTATTAAAAAAATTAATTTAAATAATTTAAAAACTGATTAAATTGAAAAACTGAAAATATTTTGAAGGATTTAATTGATTAAATTAAAAAAGTATAATTTTTTTGAAAGACTTGATTAATTAAAATAATAAATATATATTTTTTAATTATTTATTAAATAAAATAGACTTAATTGTAATTAATTAAATAAAAAGAAAAAAAATTTATGAAAAAACTGAAACAACCAAAAATAGAAGCTCATCCTCGTCCTGGATCCCATTTTGAAATAAGAATGGACTCTCATTCTCATTCCCGTCCTCGGCCCCATTTTGAAACGAGAATGGACTCTCATTCCCGTCCTTGGTCCGACCGCCATTTGAGCTCAAAAAATTATTCCTATCCCATATCAAAAAGTTACCTTCCTTACCGTTTAGATGACTCGTTAGAATGCTTTGGTATTTGAAGGAGTATTTTCCAGATCGCGTGCCAAACCGTTAAAGGTGTTTTTCAATGGCCCATTTCGAGCTTTGGTAGTATTCCCGCATGACCCCGAGGCCCGAACACAAATTTGAATTAAAAAGTCAAAAAAGGAGTTTTCATTTGTAATTTGGAATTCAGTTACAAACCATAACCAAAACAACTGTCTACCGTGGTGAAATAAAATTCTATAAAATTTTGGGTCCCAGAAAATCACATTTATAATTTCCTTTTACAACTAATGATTTTTTCCTTTTTTTTTTGTGGGGGGTGGGGGGGTGGTTGTTGTTGGGCCAAGAACCGCACTGCTAATGAAACAACTAAAGATAGTATAACAAAAATGATAACCAATTAAATAGAACACATCAGTTATCAGATGGGCGGAGGAAAAGAAAAAGAAAAAAATATTACAAGCTGTTATATGGTCTGCTTCTTGTCCAAGGCTGCATGCTGAAACAGGAGAATTTTGCAAAATTTTGCAATCTCGCTAAAATTGACAACATGTCAGGGATGCACATGTGAGTAAATTGTAATGATAAAATCCCCAACTTTACCGGAGTACACTTCTGGTGTTTGGTTTTGTCAGTGCCTCGAGTAGCCTGTACATCCAACGATCTAGCATTCCTGTTGAAAACAATATCATTCTTCAATAGCACAAAGGCATAGGAGCAAAATGAGGACAGAATGGAAGCAGTAGCTAAAACGGAAAGTTTAGCAGGTGGATCACATCCATCTTCTAGAATGTGAAACATGAATGAACATCAATGAATGGCTATCATTGCAATAGATCCAATGTTGAACTTGTTCAGACAACCAAACTATGTCTGAGAACTATATAGATGATGTCAATTATCAAGCGATCCCAAGAAGTTGAAGTTTGAAACAGCCATGCATAATTACAATTTGATGGGAATTTAATTCTCAGTAGCAGTTTGGGAGAATAGCAACATCTTGTATGAGTAATTATTAACAAACCTGTTAAAGCAAATGTACCCCCCAATACTGCACAAAGGCGAGTGACGAAATGGAGAAAACTGCGGCGTTCTTCTTTGATTGTCACAGTGATTGGGGATAGATCATACAAGAAGTATACAGCTGCATACAAGAAAAAGAGAAAAAAGAAAAAGGAAATGGTCATGACTAACAAGAACCAAGAAAAGAAGAGAAATGACACAACTTAGATCAGCCTGCCAACCAACCTGGCCATGTCCTATCAAACTCGTTAATTGGGGAAAAATATTCTGTTACAGAAAATTGATTTGTTGGCAAAACTTCTCTCGAGATGTATCTGTATTCAGTAGGAACAATCTGCAAGCATAACAAAGAGAAATTTGTGAGATGTCAGATTGAAAAGACTATTGTTGAATAATAGAAATCCCATAACTAAACCAACAAAAGTTATGATATTTATGCATCTTGTTTTCAATTAAGATACAGGACATCAATCAACAGATGTGTATGCCTTGACCCCAGAACAACCAGCCCCACATCATGCTCCTTGATGAAGGTGGGGCTGAGAATTAAATATAGATTACGGATCTGTAGACCAATCAAGACAAAGCCTCCAATCAAACCTTTATGTAATATTTGAATGTTCCACTTGTATCATGCAGCATCCGCACAGTCCCATCCAGTGGGTTGTGAAGTCCTGGATATTTTGGTCCAAATGATAGATCATGAATTATATGACTAACATTTACGTGGGTTGCTCCTCCAAAAATCTGCAAAATGAGAAGAAAAATGGAAAGATGCTTACAATGCAGTGGAAAGGAAATGATATAATGTGCAATCCAACTTTGGAGAATCCATTTATTTAACTGATCTAGGACATGTCACTTGTTTTATTTATTTATTTTTTACTATTAATTCTAATAACCAAACCCTTTACCAACCTTGACGTGAGTGGGGTTCAAACCTCAATCCTCTTCAACTCCATAAAGAGACCTTACCAATTGCAGCAAATACAACCCACAAAACATGTCCCTTGTTTTAAGATCCAAGAAACTGACAATAGAACACACTTCCAGAAAAACCCAGTGCATCCCTTCAAACTTGCTTCAGACGTTAAACTCTTTTTACTAGATTTCCAATTTCAGTGAAACCAAGCTCATGGCCTCAGACACCACAATTTTTCCTACTAAGAGAGAAAAAAATCTTTTTCTCATGTATTACGAAGTCCAAAGATCTGAAAAATGCAAAGGAGCATGTCGCACCACTAAAGTATGCTTTCTTAATGTAAACTCTTATCTTACAAAAATAAGTATCACCACATATTTCACCATAAGTTTTAAACCAAGAAAGACAAGTTTCAAAAGTATTGATGACACATGTCACATGTCAATGAAATTTAGATAACATACCAAGACTAACATGGCAGGTAAAGTTGTAACCTAATGAACTAGAAAAAAGCAACCTAATAGACTAGACAAATTAAGTTTTACATCCAGTTGAAAATGGTAAATATAACTAAGGGGAACCAAAAACATTATAATCTAGAAAAGATCAGGTTGAACCAGCATAGGGTCAAAGTCTTGTGTGCTAGGATTTAGAAATTTTCTGATCTTAGGTTTTTGAGTGGTGAAAAGAAATTTTTGGTACTATTAGCTTGGATGGGTGACGATGAACATAAAAGATAAGAAAAAGAGAAGGAAACAGAAGAACAAAGCAATTGCAAAAGATTTAAAAAAAAACTCAATTTCTTATAAAATCCAAAATCCCTGGAAGGTACATAAATATACACAGACAATAACTTCTTCCTGGAAACATTTTGGCAAAAACAACTTTAAATAAAATAGTATCTCCACATGAAGACCCATCAATTCATATAAAATCAATATTAGACTTGGACCATATCTATGGTAATACCAGAGAAGAAAACAAACTAAAAGATAAATGGCTCAGATGTCTCCACCAGTCAGAGTTAGATGCTTTTAAGACAGGTTAGAGGTGTTAAGACCAAAAGTTCACAGCACCTAAAAGCTTCTTGACGCTGGACAGTTGTAGAACCTACAGCTGTAGATGTATGCATCTAAGGAAGATCTAGCTTTACCTGCTTCATATACAGCATTAGAGCTATCTATTTTACATGATAGTACAAGCGCTGTAAAATTTTCTTCTGTCTGACTCCTGTATCATTGCATAATTATTTAAAGTTGTAGAGACAATACAAAATATCTATATTGTCACTTATCCAAAATGACATATTAGTTGGACATGCTTTTTGTATAACTTGTTTCCAGAGAGGACAATATGACTTAGAACATTAGGTATTGCTAACTTTAAATAGTTAAGAATCAATCTTACTTGAGTTGAGTTGAATCTCAACATCTCCAGTTTATTGAACCTCAAAATTACTTCCAAGATCTAAGTTGTTGTGCATGTTTATTATATAATTGAAGAAGTTGAAACTTTTCCCTGTTTTAACTGAAAATTCGGATTTATCAATGAAATTGTATAGAGTTTGAAATTCCACCCATACACTATTGCTCACTCAAAATGCCAGACAGAAGTAACTGTAGTAATTTAATACAGGCGCAAAAGATTTGCACTGACCATGTCAATCTTTGGCATTTAGCTCAATACTAAACAAAACAATCACAACACAGAGAAAGAAAGCTACTGACCATTTGTGCAACATAAATGTTCAATCCATGAACTGATATATGGAAGTTTCCAGCAACCCTTTGAACATCCAAAACTCCATAAACCTGCATGGAGTGTCATTTTACAAGGTTAGGATTTTGTTAAAGGCTATGCAATGGTTCGTAGTCTTAACAATGATTGGAAAAATCTAACTGGTAATACCCGACATCCTTCTCCATTAGCCAATGCATGCTTCACCTTCTTAATCATAGTTTCAGCAACTTGATCAAAGCCAAGTGAATGAAGTTTCTCGTCGGAATCCTCTTTATGATCTTGATCATCATCTGGTTAAAGTACTTATGAGATATTACAGAAAGCAAATAGACAGACGATAATGCAGCTAAGGAAAGGAAAAACTTCAACAAAGTAAACATTTATGCTAAATTGTCAAAGCTCCGCACAGCACCACTAATTTGGCCACCAATACCATAACTAAATTTAGGCCAAGTTGAGGGTGGACATTTTTAATTATGTATTGACTGAAAAATCACTCCATGCATTCCAACAGAAAAATTCATATTCAGAGCCCCAAATTATTGTTCTATTTCGTATAGATTTGGTATTCTCATGGAGATTTCTTCTTGCTGAAGTTGGAGAAAAATGAATTGAAAGTGGTTTAAGGCAGATCTATACTCAGTTGAGAAGATGGTGGGGGTGCTTTCTTTTTGGGTTTTTGCGAAACATAAAAGGCTAAAACAAAGCAGGACTATAATGGAGAAGCCACGCGAGCTTCAAGAAAAAATTTAAAATTAAAATGTGTCATCAGATTAACAAGAAATGGATTTGCATTTTATTTTTTATTTAGAATATGCAATGATATTAACATTATGATGTTTTCTAGCAAGGAAAGAGAAAATCAACACCACATTCAATGTCTTATTGAAAAAAACAACTAAGATTAATTTAAATTGATTTAAGTCCTGAAAAATAACCTATGATATGATATCTCTAGTTCATAAAATTTACTAAAAAATAAATTTTCAGACTATTCTTGACAGATGCATTTTACTGTTTTCATACATTCTTGTATGTTCAATCAAAATTACCATTTGCATTTTCACAAATTATTTTCAAAATCAACATTTGGAAAACAATAATAGACATGCACATTATTTGACAAGTATAGAGACAATGTCAATACCAGGAGTTTAGAAGATCTTTTCAAGAAATAAGAAATAAGAAACAAAAATTTACAGTTACATTATATCTATTGACAGATTCATTTAAAGAGTACTCGGAAATGGGGGGATAAAATCATAGGATAAACCTGGAGAAGATAATCAACAGTTGTTCCAGAAAATCGAAGTATACCCTCTCTTCAGAATTAGGATACATGTTGAGGCGTTGAGTCCATGTCACATTTTTTATGTCATATGAAACTCATGCACATTTCTTATTTATTTTGCAGAAAGAAAAAGCCGTAATTTCGTAAAACCATTTAACACCCTCTGGTTATAAATGACCTGAATGCTTGTTCCGTGAAAGTTAATGGGTCTGACAAGATCTATACCCTATATATAGGCCATGTTGGGGTTTTACTTTGTGAATGACTTGTGCAGACCAGTGTTACATGAACTCAAGTACAGGTGCGCATAGACATTTCATTTATTTGCATCCTAGAAACCTAGGATGTGAAGCAAGCCAAAGCAACAAACTCTCTCAAACAAACCAGAAGCAAGCCAAAGGTTCTCCAAGAGTCCCAGACACATGTCAACTAGCTGAAGAAATTTACGGCCAAAACAAATTTCACAATCTCTATTGATCATGGCATCCATATATGAAAGAAAGGCAACAAAACAGATAGCCATATCTACTCATATGCAAAAACTGTATCAATGCCTTGAGTTCAGAAGGTGGCATACCATTAGAATTCCATGTTAACACTGGAAACTCAAGTCCATTTTATACAAATCATGGAAAAATATGAGTACACAAAGGAACAATTGAAAAGATAACAAAAGGGGTGGAATTGGAAGAATGGAAACTAGTAAATTGTGATAGAAATTGAGCAAAAAAGGAAGCAAATTGGATGGTGAATATTGGAGCAAGGGAGAATCTCACATGCACAATAAATTCCTTTCAAACAAAAAACTAAATATATGATGCCTTAGGGACCATACCATGTTTGTGATGTGCATGTTCCTTTTCCACAAGGTCAGACACATATTCAGTGCCAATGATATGGCCATAACTGTCCAGGCGAAGCTGCAGAAAGTCCAAACTGGTTAGCAGGAGAAATAAAAATACTACCAACCTCTCTCTCTCTCTCTCTCTCTCTCTTTGTGTCTATCTGAGAGAGACTGAGAGAGAGACTATCTACTCATTTAGACAAGATAATAATTAAAGATTTGTCTTCCTGGTAATAAATGCTCACAACTTAAAATGCTTTCTGTGGAAATATGTAAGAAGAATCACAACAGTCATGTCTTCACCTTCCCCTAATACTTTTTCTTAATACACAAAATCCCCAGCCTTCACTAGTGTCCTGAACTTAAACCAGTGGCTGCTGCTGCTGCTCTCATAACCTATGATGGTCATGCAAAGCCACATTGTAGGTGGCCCTAAGTGGGACCTTTGACTTAAAGTCTTACCATTCGACCCACCACTCTGGGCCACAATCCCATATACCCAATTGTGCTATAATATTTACTTGATGAAAATCTATCCTCTATCTTACAA
The DNA here is from genome assembly GCA_028052125.1 of Melia azedarach. Classification (NCBI taxonomy): domain Eukaryota; kingdom Viridiplantae; phylum Streptophyta; class Magnoliopsida; order Sapindales; family Meliaceae; genus Melia; species Melia azedarach. The sequence continues at coordinate 12,654,296 of CM051405.1, forward strand.
AATACTCTCTAACCTCATTAGCATGCTTTTTTCACCAGAACAAAAGGTATGGAGGGAACATAAGTATCAGTTTTTCAAAGAGATGCGTGCAAAAATTCCATGATACAATAAAAGAATCAGAAGGGGAAGTTCTATTTAAAATTAGCAGTTTTCCTTCTATTGTTGAAAAGAGAATGTCAAAGTATGATGTGATATGTATAAGCGCCATTAAAACTAGTAATGGTTAGCTAATAAAATTTTCATAAGAAAGACAGTCTTACTTTCCATATGTTGGTATCAAGATCCACTTCGTGCTTCCCTGACATGTCAATAGCATCAACACTCAACACTGAAAAAAAAAAGGAAAAAAACTGTGATCACTTTTTATTTCATATGAAAAACACCTAATCAGCAAATAAAATAGCCAATTTAAAGAAGGCATAGATGCTAACCATCACAAGGTAAGGAAGGAAATGTCATGTTTATGTGAATCGGAAGAGTTTCTCCACGCTTCAAGTCTACAGACATCTGCTAAAAACATGCTTTGTCAATTGCTTTTTTTTTTTTTTACTTGAGAAGAACAAAATAATCATTTATTAAGGAAACTCAACTGTTTATATGCTCACAAATTCAAGCAAACCTGCAGAAGTCTTGCCTATTATTCAATTACTCCATCCTTTTGGGAAACTCTTTGACTGAGATTATTTGTAAGGACCCTTCCGAATTATCTCAGTCTTAACACAGAAACGAAAACTAATATGAGGTTTGTGGTTGCCTGACTCAAGAATACTTTCGGTCATGAGCTACACCACTAATGATATTAGATTAGAGTCCTTATGTTTTTTCTCCCTCAAGTTCGATTGTTTGACAAGGAAATCATAATCAATCCTTTTTCCTAAGAAAAGATTTTGATTCAAACATTTCCAACATTTTCATTAGCAGGTTATAGTAACAGGACTTTTAAACTTAATTTGCTTCCACAGAGTTTATTAAGAATTTGAGAAACATAATTTGCTCCAGAGAATTAACCATGAATTGGGAACTTTTTCTTAACGCAATTTCTAACTTGTTTTATTTAGATTCTGATGCTTTGCAATTACGTTTTTAGTTTTTGCAATTGGCACATCAATGTACCCACATCATATCTGCATTTTATTGGAATATACATATAAAGAAAATTGGCAAGTGGTAAGGTGCAAATGCATACCTGGTGGACTGTATATGTTGTAACATAATATCTGAGCTCATGCAAGAATAGTGAGGCCATTATGACAAGACCAATTATGGAGACTACAAAATTTAGACAAAAAGAAAGGTGACCAGTATAATCATCGTATAAATTGGAATCAAATAAATCTAATAATCAATGATAATTTAATTAATTTACCAAGTGCTCCAGATTGAGTTTTCTGCAACAAATGCTCCTCCGCGCGAGGAAATGCATCCAGGCTCTTTATAGCTTGCTTTACGCCCATCTCTTTCTCTAAATTAACAATTTAAACGACAAAACAAGAACCTGAATAACCAGCGACACGGTATCAATCAATCAATAAGAAATTGAATAACTGAAAAGAAAAGCACATTCGTTTAAACTGCGGCAAATAGGTAAATAAATCTATGATGAAGAAATTCTATGGAATCAGAATTAATTTCCATGAGACCTTGAAAAATTAAATTGTATGATGTTAGGAATTCATACCTAATGAATGAGACAGACGAGAGAGAGCTTTTTGCGCTTTGACGACCAGGTCAGACCAGGACCAAGTTGTTCACCACAGTGAAACAATGTCGGATTAATTCTAGTTAGGATCCAGGGAGCGTACGTTATCAATGCATTTAGGCGGATATTTACATTTACCCCCATGATATTTGTTGAAAATATAAGTAAATTCAGATACCTTTAACTTTTAACAGATTTTCCTATCATTTCACTCGTCCTTTTTTTTTTTTAAGGGTATGCGTTCAAATTCTGCTGAAAACAAAACTCCTCCTACTATATATGGAACTCTCTATAGTATGTGGGATTAGATCTCACACTTCAAGTTAAGGGTTAGTAAGAAAACTAAAAGATTGAATTAGATTGAAATTGACCGGTTCGGTCCGATTCTAAATTGTAAAATATCGAATTTTTTTTGTTAAGTTTCAATATTAATTCAAAAATTCTAGATTGAACTGAAAATATTTTTTAATATATTTTATTATATAAACCACATCGTTTTATAATCATTTTATATATAGAGTATAAAACGACATCATTTTTTATAATAAAAAATTTAAAAAACTTGAAAAATCGAACTGAATTAAATTAAATCAACAATTCAATTCAATTTAAATATGTTTCGTCAAATTTCAACTTTGGTCTAGTCTGATTTCAATTCTAAAAAAAAAAAATTGGATTTTTCGATCTAGTCTTATCTTGACAAAATTCGAACCTAATTGGGCTGTGCCCACCTCTATTTCGTGTACCTAAATTTTTAGAATATGATACAACTATATACATAAAAAATCTTAGAACAATTCTAATTATAATATTAATAGATGTATTAATAGTTAAAAAAAATTAGTAGTTGATAAAATTTTATTTTAACAATTATATAATCAATATAATACATATCATGGTCCTAAAAGCTACCATAGTAAATTACCCATGCATAATCTCAAATATCTCATTCAAGAGTAAATATATTCAAAAGTCTCTGTCTTCCTTTCATTACCAACTTACTTTACCAGCTAGCCTTTTGCACCTACGCATGTGACGTTGCGTCATCTTTTAGGTCAATCAATTATCTCCAAAGGTGCCTAGAAGCCACTCTAATTCTTATTTGATTAATGCATTTTCAATAATTGATATTGTATATTAGATGTACATTATTATAATGGTTATATATATATATATGTTAGGGAGGGAATATATCCATATCATATGCACCATAAATCTCCTTTCCCTAATTAAGTTTATATATTATATATCTATTACTTATGATGTATTAATTATACAAATATATATATATATATATATATATATATGTGGAGGGAACAGATTAATATCCCTTAACTTTACACAATGTCTACCACTAATTATCTTTAAAGGTCCTCCGCAAGGGGTGCTATCCTAATTCATCTTCATTGATATATGTATTTTCAACAACAACAACAATCAATTATCAAAATAACATCGTAAAATTTAACCTTCATAAAAATAACTCAAATCCATTTATTTATTTTATTTTATCTGATTTCAATTAATTCATTTCATGCGTAGTTCTGAGACATTATTCTCAGGGATCGCCGCTCATAACCAGCCGTACGTGTTTTTTGGGGTATTATTCTCGGAGATCGTCGTCTATAACTAACGTATTTTTGAGGCACTATTCTTAAGGATTGTCGCCCAGATTTCATCTTTACAGACTTTTACCGTGGGACTGAAATCACATTCAAAGTCACTGGTACTACTGTTAATCATGGCCATCACATCTTCATTATCAAATTATTTCAATTCCATGTTTATACTCAGAACAACTTTTATAAATTTTCATAAACATAATATTTTTCTTGAAATCCTTAATTTACATAAATACAACACATATTTCATACTTTTTTCATTATATTTATAAAAATAATAATATCCACAAAAATTATTATTTAACTTGATCAAGAAAATTATTAATTTAATAACACGTAACAAATTACAAATTTTCGTAAATATTCAATTAATCCTTAAATTAAATAAATTATTAAATTTCATAAATAATAATTTAACCAATTAAATCAAATATAATATCAAATTTTCATAGATATTCTTTTAATCAATTAAATCAAATATGATATCAAATTTTCATAAAAATTCATTTAATCTTTAAATTGACAAAACATTAAATTTGATATATATTCATTTAATCTATAAATCAAATTTCATAAATATTCTCCAAAAATAATTTATAACAAAACACCATACTTTTCAATTTTAAAATTAAAATTAATCAGTTGCACATAAACATTTACTTAGATATTGTATCTCAATCTTTAGACTTTTACTGATTTTCCTATTTCTAAAATTTTTCCTTAAATAAATTTAACAATAATAATAAATAATCATCTAATAATAATAAAATATAAACTTAATTATATATATATATATATATACATTCTAATTAAATCTAATTCATTATAAAAATATAAATACTAACCGGTATAAGATTGTTTTTTCCTTTCTTTTTGTTTCTTTCCTTCTTTCTTTCTTTGTTTCTTCTTCTCCTCCGTCTACTTCTTCTTCGTCCAAAGAAGAAAGAAATAAAGTTTATACATATATAAACTATTTATTTTATTTTATTTTTCTTTCCTTATTTCTACCCTCTGTCCACTTCCTTTTTCTCTTACTGTCTCCTTCCTTATCTATCCTTTCTTTCTTTGTCTTACACGTTGTAAGCAATAAGCAAATTCATATGATTTTTTTTAAATATCAATCAAGCCCTTAACTATTTTATTTTCTACCTTTTACCTATTATAATATTCATATCTTCAATTAAATCTATTCATTTCAAACTATAACATATTCATCCTAATCAAATAATTTCTCTAAAAATAGATTTATTCATTTTATAAATTTTCAATTTCTATATCTTCACATATTATATTGAAGATATATGTATACATATATATTTTCATTAATATTAAAATCCGGAGTATTAGATGATCCTAGGCTAACGAAACTTTGACCTTGATAAAGAGATGTTATGGTGTGGTGATGATATTGTATTATTTGTTGATCCTCTTTAAACGTGGAATCATGAATTTAAATAGTATGTGATATGGAGTGGTAATAGAATAAGACTCACTCGTGCAATTTTATTTTAATGTAAATTAAACTACCTTAGACAAGACTTTATCTAGTAATTAAATTAATGTAATTTAATCTTAGCTAAAAGAAGTGTTTAAAACTCATATTTGTAGTAAAATACTTATTCAACCTAACCTTAATTAGAAAAAAATACTTATTCTAAATAGTTTTATTTATAATAAAATACTTTATTATAATTAATGCTAGATTAACTAAAATAAGGTTTTTCGGGTTAAAAACTCTAAAACTTTGAGGCTTTTAAAATAGAAACCTTTTAGACTTTATGTTCCTCATGCATTAGTCTAATTATATAATAAGTTTTTTGGACCTTAATATCTTGAAGTAGGCTAAATTTAGAACATTATATTGATTTGGACATACTTTTATCTTTTACACCACGATCCACAATTTATGTCCTAAAAAGTGACTTCAGCCCACTTGTACTTTTGTATACCTTGGTAAATTGAGACAGTTTTAGCTGGAGTCTGAGTCCATGATTAATTTTCGTGTATCAACAATAATTATATATAAAACTATAATATTTTAGGGGAATTAACGCATACCTTCCTGAAGGTTTGGAAAACCTACACTTAGATGTTAGATTTGGAGAAACTCACACATATCTTTCATGAGCCATTAGTTGACCATCCAAGTTTTATGAAAAGACTAAAATGTCCCAAGTATTCTCTTAATTCTTTGACCAAAACATAAACTTTCTGTTATCTCATATGCTTATATATGTGTAATATGAGTTTTATATTATTTGATTTTTATTAATTTATACAATGTACTATTTATCCATTGTATAATGAAATAACATAATAATTTTTTTAAAAAATTAATAAAAAATTTATTATCCAATTGTTAATATAACATCACTTTATGAGATATAAAAGTTAAAAAAAATTAATATTATAATTTTTTAATTTTTAAAATTTATAATAGGAATATAATTACTAATTTTTAAAGTATAAATATTAAAAAAATAAAATAATTGGTCATTTTTTTATGAATAAATTATGTTTACAACACTAAAAAATATATGTTAGTCTAATTTATGAAAATTATTTTAAAGATCTTAAACTAAATATCATTAAAAATTGTGGATGAATTGATAATGTTAAATATCATTATTTTAAATTCTAATTATTAACTTGTACAAAATTAAATTATTAAATTGATAGAATGTCTAAAAATACTCTTGATACTAATAGTTTTCTAACGCTCAACTAACAGTTAAGGAGAGATATGTGTAAGTTTTTTCAAACCTAATATCTAAGTGTGTGTTTCTCAAACTTAAGGAGAAGTATATGTTAATTTTTCTAATGTTTTAATTACTATTTTTTTACTAACAAATTTAAGCTCAAAGTTTTGACAATTAACTAAGCATTAAATGGACCATTTTACCCTCAGAACTTAAATTGTATGATTTGTGTACAAATAAAATTTTGAAAAAACTTGAGTAAAATTGTCCAAAAAAATTAAGGGTCAAATTGTCATTGCATATTTCAATTTAAATGTTATTATAAAATATGAATAATATTATATTGGTTATTATACATTAATAATAAGGATAATTTGATTAATTTATATACTTTTTAAATGTTAAAGGGGTAAATAGTCTATTTATGTTAATTGTTAAAGAAGATAGAAAATAATGGGAGAAAATTCTCCTAAACGTTTTTGGGAGAATTTGAACTAAAAACCTCCCTTTAGGAGATATGAGTAAATACCACTGGGTCAAAGCCTTGGTGGCAACATTTACAACAAACTTACTTTACGGATTTCTTTCTATTTTTATTAAAAGATATCTTCCTATTTCCTAAAAAGTTTGGAGTAACTAACACAATATATGAACTTATGGATATCTAACACTGGCTATAAGTTCAACGGTATTTACTGTTCCCAAAAAGTTAGCATCGTTAGCCAAATAGAGTTGGAGAATTATACTTTACCCAACTCATTGGTCGCAAGAACTTTACAAGCAAGACATGTTCCTAAAGAAGAATTCATGGAGGCAAAGCTAGGGAGCAATCCATCCTTTGTCTGGAGAAGCATTCTATGGGTGAGGAATATTTTAGAAGCTGGAATCCGACGGAGAGTTGGAAGCGGGAAGAAAATTCTTATTTATAAACATAATTGGATTCCAAGGCCAAAGTTATTTAGGCCAATTTCCCCACCTACTTTGCCTGAAGATTCCCTAGTTGAAGTGCTAATCAATCTCAACAATGAATGGAACACAGAAACAATTCGGAGACACTTCAATCAAGAAGATGCAGAAGCTATTATAAGCATTTTGTTGCCTGAGACAGCTAAAGAAGATCAATATCTATGGCACTATGATAAGAGAGGCAAGTATTCTGTTAAGAGTGGCTACCATATGGCTATGTCCTAAAAGAATCTGATTCTCTTTCTTCATCTTCAGAGTCCACAAATTGGTAGAGGTATATTTGGGCTCTTTCGAATTTTCTACCAACCATATTCAACTTGGTAAAAAGAAACGTTGTTATTAATTCATTGCGGTGTATGAGATGCTGCAGAGCTCTAGAAGATGTTTCCTATGCATTAATAGGATGCAAATATGCTCGAAGGGTATGGAAGCTGTCTCTTCTCGCATCCTTATGCTATAAAAGAGAGAACTGAAAGTTCGATTGGTGCTTTCATGAGATAGCTTCAACAACCACCAAAAGAGAATTTGAACTATTCTGTATAATAGCTTGGTTCATATGGCATCTAGAAACTTTATGTTGTACGAAGGCAAAATTGAAGACCCTTCCATAACGATAGCTAGAGCTGAAGTATTTATGGAATCTTACACAACTGCGAACGAGGAGCTTAATTCTGTACTGGTTACTAAAAGGACCGCCATCTCTCTTAATTGGGAGCCTCCTCCTCAAAACTGGTACAAATTAAATGTTGATGCAGCAACAAGGAACCAAGACAGGCTAGCAGGAATAAGAGCTATCGTAAGAAGTTCCAATGGCGATATTATGACAGCGGCTATTAGCAAGAAACCTTTCTGGGGTGATGTAGAACTTGTAAAAGCGAAGGCAATGAGGTTTGATATTAAAGTAGCTACTGAATCTGGTTTGTACCCTCTAATAGTGGAATCTGATGCCCAGAACGTTGTGAACTTAGTCAAGGGAAACCTTGAAAGCAAAGGTGATATTTGTTGGGTAATCTCTGAAATTCAAAGCTATATGATGGAGAAGAATAAAGTATATTTTGTCCCAAGGATTTGTAATTCAGCAGCTCATAAGTTGGCTAAATTGACTTTTTCATATCAATAATCTATTATTTGGTTAGAGGAAGTCTCATATGAAGTTTCTTGTATTTTGTATTGTTCCTTTTGTGAACAAATAAAATCTTTTTGTTAAAAAAAAAAAAAACACTGGCTACAAGTTCAAGGGTATTTACTGTTCCCAAAAGTTAGGAGGTGCATCACGATTTCCAGCAAATAATGCAATGTAACTAGGCAAAATATGTAAGATTGAAGATTATTTGCCATTTTTCTTTTCCTTTTTCCTTCGTTTAGTTCAGTTGTCATGCATATATATTGTGAAAATATCTGGACTGATAAAATAATTACCAACAAAGTAAACCCCCATCCCTCATTTCACAAACTCTGTTATCGGCGGCAATTTATTGGCAAACGATTAATAGATCTTATGGAGAAATATAAATAACAACTTCAGAGAAGACCTCCTGGTCCCCCTGAATTTAAGAATAGAAAGTCATTATTGGAGCATATTTTTGTGAAGGGGAGTATGTAAAGCAAATTTGAGGATTGATCGATGATCATTCAGACATTTTCTATCAATCACGGGTCATCTTGTAACTTAATCAACTGTCACAAATACAAAAAATACAAAAGCGTGATCACTTTCATCAGAAGCGCTCTTCCCATAAATTATAATATTATGGTAAACATCATCTCATTCATTCACAACAAGGCATATAACAAGTTGTTGGCAAAATTGATCATGATATCATGTTTGATCCCAGTACAATCTCTCAGAAGGTTTTACGTAATTATGGAGCACAGCATATTTCCATACATGAAACGTCAATAGTTCCTTGCTTCTGAACCAGACAAGGAGCAACACCGATTACAAATCCAACAATCACTGCCCAAGCCAGAAAAGATTTAAAACTCGTACCTGTAGAACAAAACATCGCATCCCATTAAGTACTCCACAATATTCTACCTTTTAACTAACCATATCAAGTTAATCAACTTTTTCAGCTCCCTCAGTTTCCAAAGCCTCTCCAATAGGGCTATTACTTGGACCTACACCATCACTTGAAGGACTACTCGCATTGTTGATTAACTCTGTTGTCAAGGAGCTTGTATTAGGCGAACCAGATATAGAACCAGAAACAGAACCAGAAACATGCTCTTCTGATTCTTTTGGCTTATTCAATGCATGGCAGTGGGGACAGTAGTAAGTAATATATGGGAAGTCTTCCTTCCTAGCAAGTCCTGCATAAAAACAATAAAACAAATAATGTGACTGTTTATGGTGCATGAAGGTGGGAATATCCCTAAAATGATAGTTGTATTAGACTCACCATTATGCATATGACAGTTGCCACATATAAGAGCATAAGATTGTGTAGGATCTTCACCCACGAGTAATGCTGCAATTCTAGCAATCCATCCTCCATCATTCATTGTAGACCCCTGAGGATAATGATGATTGACAACAAGTCGATTATTCTCAGAAATTTGAGGACCCTCACTCCCAGTGAGATGAGAAGTTTCTTCATCAGAAAGATGCAGCGGACTGCTCCCTGCACTACTGGATCTAGTATGCAATTGCTTCCGATTTCGAAGACCACTAGATGGCAGAACCTCGATGTCATTGCTTTTCCCCGTTGGAACATTGAGTTTGGATTCATCACCAACATACACTTTTAAGCCAGAATCTGAACCCAGCTTGGATGCCAGAACAGTTGCAGCAGCAGCCTTTGCAGCTGGGTCAGGATCATATCTCTGCATAATGGAGCTTATTCTGAGTACAAGTTTCAGTTGTTGAAATACAAAGGCATGCAGTTGCAAACACTTGAATTCTTTCACATCAAACATGCCTTTAGAAGATCAATAAAAGCTGCTTCAGGAAAAATATGAATATATCATTTGGTTCATTTCTTTGGACCACAGCAATAACCACTTCCGCACGTAACTAATGTCCTTAATCCTCTATAGCAACCAGATCACAGTAATGATTCTTGTGCTCGTTTAATATAGGAAGACTCTACAAATTTCTCCCTACTGACTAATTTGCCAATTCAAAGCAACATAGAAGGGTAAAACAAAACCTTGACAATCAAGTTTTACACCTCAAAGTTTCAGCATTAAACTTTAAAACATTAACAGACCCATAGAAGTTGAAAGAGAATTCTATTGAAACACCCAGCAGAAACTTTGTGAATAACTACCTGAATGAGCTGTTGGGTGGTGTAATAATTTGTCCTCTCTTTAAGTTCATCAATTTTGGCTTGCCTCTCGGCCCGAAGCCTTTCCAAAGTTTTCTGGTCTTTGCGATCACCTATAAACATAAGATCAAAATATACGTTAACTAATATACCTGTTGTCGTAAAGCTATCATATTAAGGATACATGATTTCCTTCATAGTATGTAGCCATGAAGGTCACTATCCATATTTAATCAATAGGGAGATGCATCTGTGGCCATTATGTGCAGCACAGAAGTTTGATGGCCACCAATTGACAAAGAAAAAAAAGAAAAAAAAAGAAAAAGATAAATGAGAAACCAAGGAGATATTAATAGCATTCTAAAATCAATGAAAAGATTGCAATAATAAAAACAGTTTTAAGGTTTAAAGGACATACACATCCTTGTGAAGCGCATAAGAGCAGAATAAGCAAGAGAAGACAAAACAGGCAAAAGAAACATTGGCAAAACTCGGACTGCCCTCATCTTCCAATCTAACTCCATTGATCTTGTTGTCATGATAGCATAACCAACTGCAATAAACTGAAAACTGATACAATTTAAGGAAACGTATTCAAAATTAAGTCAACGAGTAGCAAGCATCAAGTTAAAGGATTATGGTCAACCTACACATTTCAAAAAGGATATAATGATCAAGCCACTATAATATCACACTTTCATGGCAAATCATCCACAATTTATTTTGTAGGATTTTAAAAAAGAAAAACTCTGAGGAGCCAGACGGAAAATAATCATAATAGCAAGGAGCAGTAATGAAAATTATCTAAGCAGGTGCAAGCAGAAGTAAAGATAATCATTATAGTAAGAACATAGAGGAGTCTAGAACGCTTAAAAAATCACCATTTCTCAGTCAAAAGACATATTGTACAACTGAAAGAACATTCAGATTGTTGGTTGACTCCAACTCTGAAAACTGAACTCATTTGCCAATGAGAATGTTGTTATAAAAGCAATGAAAACTTGATAAAATCTTTTATTTAGCATGAATAAAAGCATTAGTTCCACCTATGCCATTTAATAAACGCAACTTGATTTCTTAAAAAGTAAACACAAAAATGTAGAAGTTTTTGACACTCAAGTCTAAGTTTTCACTAAATGGTTGCAAAAGAAACCATTACTGGTCAACAAAGACTGATTATCGCAATTACAGCAAATTTTTAAAAGTCCTTGCTACAAAGAATGACACAAAATAATTTAACTAAAAGATAACAAACTGAAGAGCAGGAAAAAAGATAAGGTATGCCATCCAAAATGGGAAGACATAAGTGATAAAAGAGTGAGCACCTCAAAAATAACACTGAAGATAATAAGATGCCTAGTCATCCTCTTCCAAGTCTGGGATCTCCTTTTCATTCTAGAAAGAACAGCGGCTTCTTCCTTAGAAATGTATTGCAATCTCTTCTCAAAGTCATCCCCTTTTAGTCTAAAGATACCATGCCAAATACGAGAAACAATACCCCTGCGCTTCTTTTCTACTACTGCAACAGAAGCAGCTGAATCTTTGTTTTCACTTTCAGTATTGCCTTTGTCCTCAGCCATTACTTCTTCTGCTTCACTTCTGGAAAAACGGTTAAAATATGCTAAGCAACTATAATATTCAAATTATAAAGGATATGGAAACCAAACAGGAAAATCCATCATCAAAAGTCATGAAATTACTGGCAACCAGTAATCTAACTGATGCCAAATACTAGTTCCTTTCTTCTATTCTTATAGTCTCAACTCTAATTCCAAGACAATGGCAGATTTTTCTGCATTTGGTTTCATACTTATTGAAACCCATAAAATGAGGCTTCAATCATTCTTTGAGGCTCTTTATCAACAGCGGCAGAAAAAGTAAGCATGTAACAGAAAGAAGAGACCAAAAATAGGAAAAACAACAGGGAAAACAAAATAATTAAAACTCGTATCAATGCGGACAACAATACATTTCAGAGCATTATAACTGCAGCTCCTCTGCAACCCCTAATTCTCATCAGCTAGATAACAGAAACTAAAATAACGAGTCCATTAATAGTTCAACTATCACAGAGTAAAGGCATAAAGTGATACACCAGCATATACAACAAGCGCCTGGTATCAGTAATGGTTCAGAGATTAACAAATCAGGCACTAACTTTTGCATGAATTATCTACAGGTAGATGAATTATCTACAGGTAGATTTAGGAAAAAGTATCTTGACAGCCTTATCTTTCTCTTAATCAGAACTGCAATAAGACAAACTTTCAGAAGATCTTGTTGATGCCTGTGCTCAAAATCTTCTACAGGCTCTACATTTATTAATAAGAAAACAAAAGTAAACAAGTCTCTGTGCATAATGAACAATGATTACCTTCTTAACAAAATTAATCAAAGAAGAAAAACGTTGCAGTGTCTGAATTTGTTTGGGATTGAGAGGGCAGATTCCGATTGATGAAAAGGCAGGGGTTGAAATTGAAAATATAGGGGAAAATTATGAAACTCTGTTACAAGGAGAAGAAAAAGATGTGCGAGAGGATTAAGCAATTAATGAAGAGGACTGGTGCTTTTCAACAGAATATCGTATGTAAAAAGGGGGATTAGGGAATTAGATTTATATTCAGAAGAGGGAGTAATATGAAATGTAAATTGTAAACATAGATTCAGGATGCTTGGTCCACATGGGAGGAATCTGGATTCCTTCATTAAGTCAAAATCCTTTTATCTATTCCTTTTCATTCCTTCATCTACTCCATTCAACCAAACAAACCCTTACAGAAATATATCTCAGCCAACGTTCTAAATTGACATAGTCATTTCGAAAAAGCTACACAAGTTTCACATTTTTAAGAATATGATTGTTTGGCTAATGTCAAATTAACAAAGATGCTGAAATCAGAAATGGGGAAAAAAAAAGAAAAAGAAGAGGACATCTGATCATCAACATTAAGCAGTGGGACTATCCATACACATACACATACACAAACCAAATGCAAATGCGATAACAGGGTGAAAATGCTAATTAGTTTGGAAAAGACCATTAACTTAGATTTTACCTTCACAAAACTATAACAAGACTCTTCCAACGAAATGCAAAGAAGTGGAAGATGTCTCAACTGCTTTGATGATTTCTTCTGTTTTTCCTTTTACTGTCCGCGTAATCCAAAGATTTGAACAATCCCCAAGATTTTGCAACGCCTATATCTAAAGCAAAAGATGACAAAATGCTGATAAGAGAGCCAGAAATGAGTAAAACATAGAACATTTGATTGCCAAAATAACACAATCCATAGAATTTGAAAAAAAAAAAATAAGTAAAAAGAACTCCGTGCAAATTACAACGAACCAGATATCCAAAACCAAGAGTTATGAATGATTAATGAACTAATATAATTTGAAGAGAAAATGAAAACTCAATGAGCTACTGTGGAAGAAACACAAGTGATGCAAATTCAATATTAGTTAAACAACCCAAACAAATACATAGAAGCGTGTAAGGAGCAAACAAGATAAAGACAGACATGATCAGTACAGCAATTGCACACACCGAAAATTGTATATGTGGGATCTGGATTCTAATTTTAGAATTGATGAAGTTAAATCGTGGCATAGAAAATTAACCTGAATCGAAGATAGAAGAACTGAGAGCAGCAACGATCGGAGGCAAACGTACCAACAGCACAATCACCAATACGATGATTGACGATTTCGTATAGGGAAAAGTTAAGTTATGAGAGAGGTAAAGGCACCGATGGATTCGCACGTGCTACAGGCGAGATCTGACACGAGGGAAGCGAAAAGGAAAGTCGAATTACTTCTGGAAAGATCGTTTCCTTGGAGGTTGGGCTTCGTGTCGATTCAGGAACAGAAACTAAATTCGTTAGCTGTCTAAAAAATTTTAATGCATTTCTAATTTGATTAACAAAAAATATATTTATTAATCAAAATTTTTTATTGGTCTACATGATTATTATATTACTATTATATTTTTATTCTTCTCAGCTAGTCGTTTAAAATTCTTGTTTCTTTTAAACATAGGGTTCAAAATGAAAATTTATCCAGCAAATTAAGGAAAGCAACGTCGTAAATGCAAGCAATTGTAAACAATAACTAGAACCAGAACGAGGGCCACATTATTATTTTACCTACTGAGGAGCGGATACATTGATTGATACAAAATACTCTGGAATGGAAACAAAAATTTCCCTAATTTTCTCATCACACAAACAATGAACTGAAATGACGAGGAGAGAGAGAACTAAAGGTTGTATTAGTGAGTGAGCGCTCTGCTTTCAGAGAGGTGGCGACAAATGAGTTGACATTATAATATTATAATATGATTAATCCCCCCCTCTGATGCACTCGCCGAAACGGAATGTTCCTTGATAAACTTGTCGACAAATTTCGCCCACTCCCCCTCGGCTCTAATCCAATTAAAAAGAGTACGGTTTCAAGTTTGTATATTTATTATTTAGGCAATTTCTTTTATTTATGTTTTTACAAAATATATAATTATTCTCCCTATTATTTAACTTAATATCTCGATATCCTTTATTATTTTTATAATATCTTAAATTCTTTTTTATTAATAGACAGAAGTTAAAAATAATAACACATAAATTTTTAAAACTTTATTTATTAATTTATAGTCTTAATATTATTAAAAATATCCATAAAAATTTTAATTTATTAAAAAATAATAATTATACTCTTATATAATAATAATTAAAAAATTATTTTCAACTCCTAATTAATAATAATTATTAAAATAATATTATATTATATTTTATAATATATTAATAATTAATTTATAAATTATCTTTTAAATATAAATTGAATGATTAATTTTAAAAATAAATAAAATAATAATATTTTATAATATAAATTAAAAATTCATAAATAAATATTAATTTATAAATAAAATATATTGTAATTCAATAATTATAATTATATATAATCCTAACTATTGTACTATAATATAATTATAAAATTTTATAATATATTAACAATTCAATATTACATTGGTATTAGAAAATAAATAAAATAAATCATATATTTAATATTTTATTTATTTTTTAGTTAACTACTATTAATTTTTTAGCTAATTATTATTAAATAAGGATATAATTGTTATTTTTTAATAAATTGAGTCTTTTATGAATATTTTTAACTACTAATTGAAAATAAATATTAAAATAATAATATATTTTATTTTATAACATATTAATAACTAAATTTTTATTAATATATTATAATTAAAATATAAGTTTATTTAATTTATAATATATTAAATTTCAATATTAATTAGTTAATGGGTTAAATTTTAGGGGCTCGTATGTCATTAGTTTTTTTTTCATAATTTGAAATAATAATGAGTATCAAAACTAAAACAAAATTAATATTTTAAACTAAAAGAATGAATTTTACAACTAAAAAAATATTTTAAGTTAAAATATTTTATGAAAATGTAGAATATGTAGTGATATGATATAACATTATCATGTCAATTTATATAAATAGATTTATAGATGTAATTAATTAATATAATTTTTTAAAATATATTATTCTTCATATGTGTTAGTGAATATAAATAATATTTTTATATTAAATATTAAATAAAATATTAAAAATTATTTTTTTAATAAAACTTTATCTAAATTTTGAATTATTTTATACATGATGAATTATCTAAATATTAAACAAAATTGAAAGATCAATTTTATTTATTTTAAAAATTATAAAATTTTATCTTTCTATTTATGAATATCATGTTAAAAAAGAAATTTAAAATTTAAATAAATTTATATTCAAAAGATAATTTATAAATCAGTTATTAATATGTTATAAAATAAAATATGTTATTATTAATTAGGAGTTGAAAATAATTTTTTTAATTATTATTATATAAAGGTATAATTATTATTTTTTAATAAATTTGAATTTTTGTGAATATTTTTAATAATATTAAAACTATGTAAGTTAATATACAAAATTTTAAAGACCTATGTGTTATTATTCTTAATTTTATCAACTAACAGAGGAAAGATTTGGGAATATTATAGAAACAGTAGGGGCGTATCGAAGTATTAGGTCAAACAATAGAGAGGAATCGGGCATTCTCCTTATTTAAAAATTATTTTTAAACAATTAATTTTTAAAACTAGATCACATTATATGTAACAAAAATGAGTAGATAATCATAATCTTGAATAATCAAACCTAATTACTTATTAACTAGAAGGTAATATTTGTTCCGACAAAATAATAATTGAACAAAAGAAATTAAGACATTATAAAAATCAAAGAGAACATTACATAAATGTAACAAGAATTTGATAAAAGAGTTTAAAAAATATATTCTTTTAAATTATTTTTATTAATGTATATAAGATATGTCATCAATTTATTAAAAATAATCATTCTATTTTAAATAAAAAAATAATTATTTTATCTAGATATTATCACGTACCTTGTTTTTAAGGTGTTAAAAACTATGATATAAAACAAAAGTAAATTATGTTAAAAAAATTCAATGACCGTTATCATTGACACATTGTTGATCCAGTTTTTTATTTGTTTAGAGTGAACTATACTATTTTTGTCATTGTTGACAACGCACATCATATGCTTTATGTGAACATTATCACTACTTATTTTATTGTTAATACTTAATTACAATATGTTGTTATTTGTTTGAGCGCCTCGAATTCTAATAACAAATTTGCTTTTGGGTGGTTGATAGTTTTTATTATTTTAAAATTTTTCAAAAACTTGTTTATCACTTACTATATGAAAGAAACTCGTCATCAAGTTAAATTAAAATTAGTGGATCTTAAACAAATGTAAATTAATTAATTAAGTTAAATTAAAATAATAGAATGGACATGGGATGCGTTGAGGAGTGAAAAACGGTTGGCTAGAACAAATTAGAAGCAAAGCATGTGACATGTGATGATTGATTTAGTTGGTTTTGAAAACCGAAGGGATGATTTGATTTAGTTGGATAGAACAAATTGCTTGCATTTTTGGGCTTGGCTAGTTAGGTTGGTATATTTGTATCTTGATTTTTCCACCACTCTATTGAGATTACTTTTCTTAACAAAAATATTATGTCACATACTACTGTTATCTATATAAATTTTATCTATAAATTAATATAATAATGTTATATTATTACCTATTTTTTTTGTCTCAAATTATTAAAATAATAAATAATATATAAAATCTTGTGTTGAAAAATATTTTAGATTTTTTCGCAAATATTTTATTATTATCTATATGCAAAATTTGTTGAATAAAATAATAACTATTTGGGACATATAAAATACTATCTTCTTTATTTTTTATCCTATTATTATCTTATATCCAAAATTTTGGCATTAATTGTTCCCTATGATTTACATTCTTTCTTTATTCCTTTATTTTACTAAAAAAAATTAATGTCCATGATATTCGGTAAAAATATCCTTTTGCACATTAATTTTAACATATTAAACATTAACATTCCTAGCATTTGCAAAAGTATTGAAATTTAAATTCACTGTATTGACTCCATTCCTCTTAATAAAAATTTTATTTCCTTCTTCATTTTATATCCTATTATTTTCGTGTAATGGCTTCACTTTAACTATCAATATTGCAGCCTAAAAAATTAAAGGCGTACATCATAAATGACTTTATTTTGACGAGGAAGGAAGGTTTGCTCTTATTGAATTCTTTTATATATACTTTTGTAAGATCAAAATCAGTCAAAGTCAATTTAATATCTCTTAAGATAACTAGAGTTTCACATTGCGTTATTAATGATCGTCATTGTTGTACTACCATTTGTAACAGCTATAATTTAGGAGCAACTTTTTATTGATACCATGATGCATGAGAATATGTATAAATCTACTCTGTATTTGAATGAAAGACACAGTAACGTACCAAAATTAGGTGTTCACAAACGGGGGACGCTGCCCAAAGAACACCAGAGCATGAAGAAACTAATTCACAAACTGAGCACATAATTTGGCGAAAATTGGATGTGAGCCAATCAATCAAAGCAACTTGTTACGCGTCTTCCCAAGCAAACAAAAAATTAAAACGTAACTTGTTAAAAGTTGAATTAATTTAGTAATTTTTTTAAAAATTTATTATTAAATTAGTGTCATCGTATCAATAAAATTTACATTTTTTTTAATTCAATATGATTTTCGATTTAATTTTTAATTTTAAAACTGATTAATTTTTTTTCGTAACTTGATAATCACACAGAACCGACCTTCAATTCCATTTTTTTTAGTTTCTGGTTTTTTTTGTCAACCACTCCCCTGTTTTAATTGAAGTTAGCGCGAGGCTTCATAATAACTTTGCTTGGAAGAACAGAGTATTAATTCTTGACAATCAAGAGTTTTTCTTACTTATGTCAATTAATGGTGCAAAATATGTATATGTTATGTATATTCTCAATTCATGGTTTGATGATCCTATCTCCGGTTGTTTAATGCAACACCATCACACAAACGGTGATGAAACCCTCACTCGATATCGCACGATAAATGAAATCAGATATTTTGCACATTTATATTGAATTGAAAATTGAAAACTAACTTTACCACTAATTATAGAAACGAAGATTTGGATTATTAAGACTGCTGGACTTTGCAGCTTATGTGCTGGCCTTGGAAGTTTTAATAAGCTGAAGATCTCACTTCCTATATATATATATATATATATATATATATATATATTTTCATTTCTTAATTTTATAGATAGATATCATATAAAATATTATAAATGGTATTATTGTATATTTGTAGTAACTGTCTGAATATAAATTAAAAGGAATTGAGTACTTAAGATTGTATTTAAGTAAATAATTTATATCTAATTAAAATATTTCACTTTGTCATTAACTTTAATTAGTTAATAGTACTTTAACTTACATAATTATTGTAAATTTATTTTTATTTAGCAAAAGAAAATAATAATTAGATTAATATATTGTAATACTGTAATAATTGTCTAGGCATGCATGCACCTAACGCACCTATGCACTTGGATTATCTGGTTGCCTGATGGTAGTGCTGGTGCTGCTCCTTTTCCTTGTTGCCGCATGCTGAGCTGCAACCTGTGCTAATCTTTCAGAAAATTTACTCATTTGATCTTTCACATGCTCAACTTTCATCGAATAAGATGTCAGACGATCCTCTAATAGCTCAAACTTATTAATTTCTTCAAGCAAGTCCCCGAGTTCTGTATCAATGCTCACATACTTCTCAAATTTTTCGGTCATAAATTTCTGCAAGTCTGACTCACTCATCCGTTTCCCACTGCCACTACTCTGTCCCTTGTCCATCTGGTAGGTGGCTAGTAGGGCAAGGAAATCAAGCATAATACATATTAATTAAATAAACAGTGTGTTATTTTATAACACATTCATAAAATAAATTTTTATCAATACATTTGTGATAAGGAAACAAACACCCAAGTCCTTAAGGATTAGTCTAATGAACAAACTAGCCCCAATTATTTCAAGAATATCTATTAAAGTCCTAATTTATTAAATAAGGATTATTCTCTCATTAATATGATTATTCAATAAAAATAATTATTAAATCTTTAAAATTTAACAAAATAAAATATATTTTTTACAAAAATTCATTAACAAAATAAATATATTATTTTATAGTACATCAATAATATAGTATTTGTTAATAAATTATAATTAAAATATAAATTTATTTATTTTACAATATATTAACAATTTAATATTAATTACGTATAAGAAATTAACTTAATTAAATCATAAATGAATATTAATTTATAAATAAAGTATAAAATAGTACAATACTTATGAGTATATTCTAATTTATATCTATATATGGTTAAATTATATAAAATATAATAAAAATAAAATGTATTATTTACAAAATCTATAAAATTATAATATATTGATAATGATTATATTATTAATGTCCTAAAAAATTATATTATGAATTATTTTATGAATGTATTAAAGAATAATATTATTTTTCAATAATTATATTATATTTTGTTAAACTTTGAAGATTCAATAATTATTTTTGTTAAATAACTATAATTTATGAGAACATAATCATAATTTTTTTAATAAATTGGGACTTTAATTTAAAAACTATTAGAGCCAATCAATTTCGACCAAAATTTAAAAACTTGGATGTTATGATTATGTTGTAAGTTACAATACAATATTCTTATGTAATCTATTAATTAAATAAATAATATTATTATTTTAATAATATAATTGTATTATAATTATTCGTAAGAAAATTAAATAAAAATAAATTACACAATCATAATTATTAGAAATTACCTTATGCCTGGCAATTACAACACTTGTAGAATAATCTGGGAAAGAAGGAAATAATAGGGGTGGCAATTTGGGATACGACACGATTATTCGATACGAATTCGATGTCATTAAACGGATTTGGATTTGAAAAACTTGATACGAATAATAATCGAATCGTATTCGTGTCGATACGATTATTATTCGTGTCGTATCTGTGTTTGACATATAAGATACGATTATTCGTTTAAGACACGATTAATTAAACGAATAATCGTGTTTTAAACGAATAAACGGATAATCGTGTTTTAAATGAATAAACGAATAATAGTGTTTTAAACGAATAAATGAATAAACGAATAATCGTGTTTTATACGAATAAACGAATAATTGTGTCTTAAATGAATATATTTTAAAAATTAAATAAATATATAATATAAATTTATTTATACCAAATAAATCTTAATATAAGTATCTAATTATTATATATATATATATATCTAATATTTAATAAAATATTTTATTTTTATTATTTAGAGGGGTTTTATTAAAAATAACTAAATAAAACCTAATTGCTAATTGCCATCCCAATTTAGAATCTTTATATTTCTTACCCGATTTGGAATTGTAGATGCCACTCCAAGTCTCCAATCTTCATATTTATATTATTTAATTTGTAGTTGTTGATTTGTTATTACGTTAATTTTTTTATTTGAGAGAATTGAATTTTTGTTATTTATTTATGTTGATTTTATTATTTGAAAGGATGAAAATTGAATTTATGATATAATTTGTTCATTGTTTATAGATGATAAAATATATTATTTATATTGTTATTTGTAATATAAGAGAATTAGAATTTGTGTGTTTTTATTTAAAAATTTAAACGGATGTTGTTTAGTTAAAAATAATAAATTAATTTATTTTTATTATTTTTATTTAAATTAATCGTATCTTAAACGAATTAAATTCGCATCTTAAACGAATCTTATTTGTATCCTAAACGAATAATATAATCTAAAATGAATAATTGTGTCTAAACGAATAAACGAATAATAGTGTCTTAAACGAATAAACGAATAATCGTATCTAAAATAATTGTATTTAAATAATTGGATCGTATTAAGATTTAAAAGAATTGATACGAATAATAAACGAATCGTATTCGTGTCAAACGAATATTAAACGAATCGTATTCGTATTAGCCCAAATTCGATTCGTTTATCCGAATTACCACCTCTAGGAAATAATAGATTGTATGGTTAGTTGTATGGGAAATAATATATATTTTTATATATGACATAACATATACAATGTATGGTTAGTTGAACTTTTTGCAAGACAAAAGTTATGACAATTCAACTTCATTTTTCATAATTTATCACAATTAATTTTTTTAAAAAATTAAAATAAAAACGATCATATTTTATTTAGATGAAAAATAATCATGTTCTATAAAATTTAACTCTTTTTTTAAATAAAAATAAAATTTTATTTGTAATCCTTATTATTTAGGGTTTAGGATTTTAAGGTTTTAGGTCTAAGATTTTTAGAGTTTAGGATTTTATTTAATATCTTCAATTTGAAATGATAAGAGTTGCAAATAAAATTTTAAAAGGGATGTTGTAATATACCCTATTAACTTTTATGGAATGAGCAAATATCACCTTAGAGTTTTAGAGAGTGTTAGATACCCCTTAATTTTTCAGAAAATAGGAAGATAGCTCCATGCATCTTGAAAAGATAGGAAGATATCTTCCTGAACTTAAATTTCCATTAGTTTGATCGGTTAGAATATTATCATTTTAATTCTTTCACTTCACTAAAATAACAAAATTGAATATATTTTATTTATTATTGGCAATCCAATCATTTTTTTAAATATATTTAGGACTAAAATGTTAAACTTAACAAATTTATTTTATTTTATTATTTTTAAAAAATATTAGAAATAAAAATATAATTTATTCAAATTAAAATATTAACAATTAATTTAAATGAAATTATATACTATAATGCTACAAAATTTTTTCTTTTTTTTCTGACTTTTTTAGTATTTATTACAAATTAAAATATGAATTCTTTAGTATTTATACAATAAATTTAATTCATATATTATAATTTATTAGTTTTATTTTATTTAAAAAAATTTCTTAATATACTATAAATACACAACCCAATTTTTTTCTTGCTAAATAATTATTTACATTTTTTATACTTATTTTTAGTATTTTAACTTGAATAAAAATTGGGCGCTTGCAGAATATGTATATAAAAATATCTAAATAAATTGGAATTAATCTACATAAGTATTCTATGATAAAAAGAATAATAAATTATAATAAGTGAATTAAATTTATTTTTGGGTCAATAAAAGCAATATAGATTTTGAATGAATAATATTTTTATTTCTAAATTTTAAAAAATAATTAAATAAAATAATCTTATTTATGTTTTATATTTTAGTCTCAAAAAAATTAAAAATAAAGATTGAATAGCCAATGATAAGCAAAATGCATTCAGTTTTACTAATTTAATAAAAATTAGGTATTGAAATGATAATATTTTAATAGGTCAAATTAATAGAAGCTTATGTTGGGGGAGCATTTATTTTCTTAAAATATAGAGGGGTATTTTCTTATTTTCTAAAAAATCAAAGAGGTATCTAACACTCTCTAAAAATTTAGGTAGGTATTTACTTTTTTCCCAAATATTATGGGTGTATATTATAATATCCTAGTTTAAAATGTTAAATCTTAAGACCGCATTTTAAGGGTGGACAAAAAAACTCGGAAATTCGGACTGGACCGGCTCGGACCAATCTATCTGTTTTATACTTTTAATGCTTTCGCAACCTCCAAGGAAGCAAAGCACCAGTTTCTTGTATTCTAGGAGCAAATTGTAGTGTGTGAAAGTTACATCTACATCAAAGACTATATCAAGGCAAGAACCGGAGTGTGGTGCAGTCAGTCGCTTGGCCACCCTGCAAACCTAAAACCTTCCATCGGTGACAATTTCAGCTCTAACAAGGTCTCTGCAATGGCGGCGTAGTTTCAGGAATGTTGGAAACGGATCAGAGACATATTTGAGCCCAGTGTTGCCTCCGAATGGGACAATTGTTAGCTTGTCTCCACCTAGGTTTACTACAGCTCCACAGGAATTTCAAGATTCAGACATACAATTCAATGTAGCTGTCCTTCTATGTAGCTTTGCATCTTTTGTATACTTCTCTATAAAGAGAAAATTATCAGGTGCCCATGTTCACCGGACAGTACTGAATTGGCCTAGAACTCAAATGAATACTAAGGAAAAGCAAAATCAAAATGAATGAAAAATTATACATGTTCGACAAGACAAACCGATTAGACTAGTGCACGTACACTCTGTACACCGTGGATACCGATAAACACTTATTGCCTTAGGCTTGATGTTTTCAGTTTGTCTAACTGCCTTTCTAACCCGCTGTTCAAAGACTTTCCACTCTTATAGTAAAATTCTTCATGAAGATCGCTGCAAGTCTTCGCTTGTTTGGCCGAATTGTTGGCATCTTCCCACCGCCATAATATATTCGATAACCAGATACCAGTGATGACAACTGGCTACCCGAGTCTGTAATGGAAAATGCATCGGCAGCAGTGCAGCTAATATAATCCAGCACTGCAAGCTGTATAAGACATAAGCTTATTATTGATAACAGACAAGATAAAAGTAAACTGACATCTAACTGCTTATAATAACTAATTAAAATTTGCAGACTGTATGTAGACAAATTACTTTAATAAAAATCATGAACCTAAAATGATAAATATTATTAGTTTCTGATATTTTACCTGAGATGAAAAGTTCTTGAATGGTTCAAGTTCAGTCACTGAAAGCAAGTTCTCTTTGGTAACTAAATAAGGATATAAGCTGTTCAAGGCAGCCAATCTTTGCGCTCCTCCATATATCTGTGCCCCTGCAACAAATATATGTGTCTTGTAGTTGAAACCAAGAGCAGCAATCATAAGTACCGCTTCTTCAGGTGTCAATGGACAGAGGCCTTCAGATCTGAGCTCTACAGGAGAAGGTAGCCTGCAACAAGTTAAATTAATTTCCTTAAATAATGAATCAGAGTAGTTGGAAAATAAACGCACTTCATTTTGAATAAATACAAGGAACAAAACAATATATGCCCTCACTCAATTCGTATGAATATACCCAATGCAGTAACACAATAAATTTAATTTACATTTGTATGTAAATGTAAATTATGGGCATTACATGTGTAAGTTATTAGTCATTATATAGAGTGTATGAATGTATATTAAATTTTACTTATTTTTATTAATAAAAATAAGTGTTTATCAAATATTTTAAATCATTCATAACTTTAAACATAAAAAATATCTCTACTATTTATGTATATCAACTTGACTTGTAATATTTTAAGTTAAACTTGTAACATATAAAACTACAAATCTTAATTGTTAAGTGAAAGCATGTGTTGATTAAAATATTATAGTTTTCAGCTCATATTTATTGTCACTCATATTATTATCATCAGCTGTCAAGTGCTTAATAAATATTAGCTGTCAAGTGAAAATAACTGTTTACCAAACATTATAATAATAGTTAAAATTTTTGTAAAAAGTATATAACCGTATTATTATTAACTCGGAAGTCCTATATTTTTCTTGTTCCTTCAATAAAACAGTGCACTGAATTAATATCGACAGTTATGTAATTAATTTACCGCTTGAATGATTGATATTTAGACATTTTTGTGTACCCAAAATCTCTTTACTTATACCAGCAGCATGAAGCCACAGAATAGTTTCTTCCTCAGATTTGCCGTACATTAAACAGATATCAGTGAGATGGAAAGATCAACAGTGATGATCAAAAACGATATTCATGGTCGCTTAACTCAACCACAAATTGATCAACATTCCCATTCTCATCTCCCTTACGTTTCATTTTCTCCAAAAACTACTTTCAGAGATGCTTCCTTCTCTGCATATCTCGGACCGGCAGATCATCATCATCATCATCAAGCTGACGATTCAGAGATAAGCATTTTTTATGCCCAGAAGTACTTTAACGAAAGCAGCAGCTGCAGCACTATCGATGCCAAACTTAGCCAGCGCGTATCTCCAGTTAACGTGGTTAATAATCTGGAACAAACATCTGAGCAGCGAAGCAGTACCGATTTCTCTGCTGCTATTCCTAGATTCTCTTCTGCTTCATCAACCGATGGATATGGGAGGAATTATCGAGCTCGGTCGTTTAACGCGACCCCTACTGCTTCATCCGAAGCTAGCTGGAATAGTCAGACAGGACTTCTGTCAAACCCTCCGGGTGCAATTCCTGTTTCCAAGAGAAATCCTGCTACTGAGCATCACGACAAGAAGAGAGGATCATCTTCTGGGAAATGGCTTTTCGGAAGAAAATGTCCATGTTCCGGGAAGAATTCTTTTCAGGTTGAGGAAAAGTTATCAGTTTCTGAACCCAAAACCGCAGTTCGTTTATACAACAACAGGAGGCATATACAGAAATCACTTGAAGTAACATCTCTGGAGAAAAATTCGGAGGCTTCAAACACAGAGTGAAGCAGAATATCTGAAGCAATCATCCCGAATGCTCGCAGAATCTCAGCCGAGAGTCAGTTTTTCAAGCCTTAATCAACGTGTGATTGCTTCAGGGAGACCTTACAGCGACAGAACTGGGTTTACTTTCCCCATATTGAATCAAAATTCATCAATGAAACTGGTACTAAACAGTCTACCATTGAATGCGAATTCCACTCCTCCCCTGGAAGATCCGCCCCGGGAATCATTAGAAATTTTCCAGCCTCCGTTGGAAGAAACGTGTCGAGAAAATCAACCGACATTCTAAATCGGATGTTGGTTTCCCGAAATTTTTTTACTTTTCCTGCGAGCCCGAGCAGAACCAGGATGACATCCACCACAGACGACGATGTGGCTAGCTATGCAAGCTCAGATTTGTTCGAGGTCGAGAGTTTCTCGATGCAAACAACTTCATATCCAATGTATCACCGTCAGGACTCTCTGGACGAGGATTCAAGCTTCAGCGCAAGAAGATTAGCGGCAGCCACAAACGCAAGCATAATATACCGACGCAGTCTGGACGAGCCAGTAACACCTTCAATAGCAGCAACGGAACGAGCCAAGCGAGGCGAGCATAGATTGGAGTATGATAACAGCACAAGTGTTCCACAGAGGAAGCGTAACTAACTTTTCAGTTTCAGCATCGGAAATGGATGAGATGACTATGATGCATCTGCAAAGCAGTGAAGGAGTAGGTGGCGGCGGAGGTGGAGGGAGTAAGAAGTAATGTTTAGGTTTTACCAAATCCTAGTTTAAATACCAAAGTATTGAACCACTTTAATAATAATAATAATTATAAATTCATAATTGATTTCCCCATTTTTTCCCCTCTTATTCGAGGTTGGTTTTGTAGTAAATTTATGTTGTTGTTACATTATTTATTTATGTTTTCGCTTTTTCTGCTCTGGGCAGAAGAATGGCGAGCAAATAGCAGCTGCAATAGCAATGGAGAAACACGGTTATGGAGTTGTGTGAATTAGCTGCAAAAAAAGGAGCAGAGGCAGCAGCAAAGACATTGGTGCAGCTCAAGAAAAGAAATCTTCTATCCCCAGTTAAATGTATATTACTAAAGATTTCGGGGACTTTAAAGAAATGTATCTTAACAAATAATAATAACAGCATCAATAATAAAAAATAAAAGCCCGTTGGCACAAAATAAAATTGTTAATAAGAGATTAGGCTTGAAGATTCCTAATCGAAATAGGAAGTAGTGTAAGCACTATAAATAATTGGTTAAGTCTATAATTATTCATTCAATTTGAGGTTGGTTTCGTATCAAATTTTCTTTTACTATTATCATCAATATTTTCTTTTTTTTGTTCATTTATTTTATTGATTGATTGGGGGATTTTATTTTCTTTGTAGGAAAAGGAAAAAGATGGAATCTCTATCAGATAGCAGTGATTGCAACGAGAGAAGAAAGTTTAATACTTGCATTGATGATGACGATGCTGAGCACATTAGCAAACTGTCTGATGATATTCTTATTCATATCTTGTCTCGCTTGACCATAAAAGAAGCTGCAAGGAGTAGCATACTCTCGAGTAGATGGAGATATTTATGGAAATCTTTTAAGCACATTAGCAAACTGTCTGATGCCATTCTTGTTAATATCTTGTCTCGGTTGACCATAAAAGAGGCTGCAAGGACTAGCATACTATCGACTAGATGGAGATATTTGTGGAGATATTTTACAGGTTGTTTAACCTTCGACAATCCAATGGCAATGGTACGATATCCATTCAAATATTATGACGTGGGAAGTGATTCGTTTGAGGTAAAAAGGTTCAAGTTTGTGAGTTGGGTGAATCATGTGTTGAGTTCACTCCAAGGTCAATCAAGTATTGAACAATTAAGCATTTGTTGTGACATCAGCTCCCAAGCCGATGTTGATAATTGGATTAAATTTGCAGTTGAAAAGAGAGTGAAAAAATTAAGGTTGGATTTCACTGGATTTACAGTATATTCGCTTAAGGGACGGTGTACTTTTCCATCACATGATAATATTCCGTATTCTAGCTTCAGCAGTCTTACATCCCTAAGTTTGACCCTCGTAGACATAACCGGAGACGTTCTTGAGAATTTGTTGTCCCACTGTCCCTTACTCCAAGTGTTAAGTGTTCAGCGGTCCTTGCGTGTCAAGAAGCTTAAAGTTTCCGGTGGTCCATCTCATGATCTCAAGTTGAAGTACCTGAAGCTCTATTTTTGGGTGTCGCAATATATTGAAATTGATAATGCGCCGAATCTCATATATTTTGAATATGGGGGAAACCAAAAGATCCCTATTTCTTTTAGAAATGTTCCAAATCTTGCTGAGGTGTGTTTTCGGTGCGATTTTTGGGAATACATGACCATCAATAACCAGCAGCAGCAACTTTCAGGTTTACTTGTGCAACTACATACGCTTAAATTGGACCTGGAAGAAAAGAATGTATGTGTGCATATTTATATATATTGATATAATTACATGTTTAATTAATTTGTCTCTGCAGATACCCGGAGCTGTCTGTTACAATATCCCTGAATTATGTAATCTCAAGCATTTGGAAATAAAAATGGGAATAGAAGATGATCATTCCCTCCTTCCTTGCGCTGCTTACTTGAAAGCATTTCCTTCGTTATACAAATTTACGCTTAAGGTGAATTAATACATATAATATGCATGTATATTAATTGTTTCGCTGAGTTGATGTGTTTATTAATTATGATATTTATCAGGTGTCTTGGCCCGTAAAGCCCTCATCTGGAATGAGACGGAGCGTCAGGAATCACCCATTTTTAGGGCACAGCGAATTAAGCATTAGGGTGGTGGAATTGGTAGGATTCGCAGGACAAACAACTGATTCTGAGTTTGTGATATATTTGATTGAGAATGCTAAACTTTTGGAGAAGATCATTATTGATCCTTGTATAGATATGTATCGTGGAACTCCTACGGAATTGCTTTTTAGAGAGTCTGAACTCTATCAATCTGCTATCAAGCAAGCTACTCACTTAGCAGTAACATTTCCTCTATGGAATTTTGTAATTCCTTAAGAGTAAATTATCATGAATTAATTATAATAAATTTTCATTTATTATTTGTTATATATATACATATATATATACATATATATATATATATAAAATTAATTTGTTAGATACAAGGGATCAATCACCTCGCATTAATTAAGCTCAAGTTCGTCTGTATGGTGTTTGATGATGTATATTGCAATTTGGTCATAATTTGTTACCGGATGAATTTAAGAATAATGGTATTAATCCTAATACATCAAATTAAGCCAATTTTTTTGACAAAGAAATTAGACAATGAGGACTCAATTTCAACGTTTTCTTTCTAGTCTACGAGCATAAAATCGTTCAAAATGAAAATGTAAATTTTTGGATAATTTTAAAAACAAATTTTACTATGGGATTGGAATAATTTCCTAAACATCACTTGCTGCTGGTTTTAATGCTGGGAACAGTTGGTTGCTGCTGGTTTGCTGCTGCTTTTATTTTTTTTACTGCTGTTGCCTCTTCCAACTTCTGTTCATGCAGTTGTTTTATTTTCTTGTACTCTGCCTTCGGCTTCTCTTTTTTCTCCCTTCTTTCTCTTTATTTAATCATATATTATTTTGATCAAAAAAATTTCCCTAAAAATCAATCGAACTAATGTAATTTAATTTAACAGCTCATCTAAGGGGTTTTCTATTGTTTCTTTTTGTAATCATAATTAGATTAGGATTAGATTTGAAGATTCCTAATTAAAATAGAATCTTGTTTGAAATTGACATTCGACTTGTTTAGGTTGTACAAATAAGTGGTTAATCGAATTTCAATAAGAATAATTGATTTTCATGCATCAAAAAGCATCTTTACTGGATTTTTTATTTTATTTTGTCCTTTTTAATTAGGTGTCTCCTGTGTGGTCTCTAAACTACCAAACCCTAAACCCTATTGTAGTGCCAGAAACGACACAGGAGACACCACCAGTCGCTTCAGTTGTAGAGACCACATATGGGCCGTTGCAGCTTCCCAGGCGCATACCAGCCTCAGCATCTACCATCGATAGCATTTGGCGCACATCTTTGCGCAACACACTTATACCAGGATACCACTGTAGATAGTCGGTTGATGAGGATGAGGATGCATGTGGATTCAACACCGAGGACACACACGTTCCTAGTTTGAGCCCTGTTATTCATGAGAGCACGAGTCGTGTGGGCACCAGTCTTCGGGTTGATGATTACGAGCGCAGTGATGACGACATGATCCATGATCACTACGGATATCCGGACGACTTTTCTATAGCTACCTCCAGCCAGCCTACGCAGAGGTCATTTCGCATCCGTACTCACAGACGTAGATAGATGATATCTTTTACTGTATTTCTTTCACTCTAGAGGTCGAGTTTTACTTTATCTCTAGTATTACATACTTTATTATATTGTTTCATTTACTTTGGAGGTCAGGTTTTATGTCCCCCTCAAGTATTGTACTTTCGTTTACATTATTTATATACAGGTAGGAGTCCCGCCTAACCCCCCACCGTTTGGTGGTTTCTAATAAAAAAAAAAAAAAAACCCTAAACCCACTAAACCAAACCCAACCATAAACGGAAAAAAAAATTTTCTCTCAAATTGCTACAGTATCGCCGCCACGGAGATCTCCATTTTCCGGCCAAACGCCGGCAAGTGGTACTACACCTCCCCGATGATTATCTTTTCCATCAAAATACCTTCGATTCAACACTTGATTTGCTAAATTTGGAGGTCGTTTGGGCAATCAAAAGCGGATTATAATAATTCGGATTACGGATGAACAGTACCGCCGCCAGGACCCCCGAACATTCCACCGCAGATCCCCGTCGATTGAAGCTGTCTGGGCGAATTTGGTTCCGATAAAATTGTTCCTCATGAAATTCCCTACATTTTGATATATTATACGTCCAAAACGGAGTTCATTTCGACCTCCAAATCGGCCCGACACCGAACTGCCACCGCAGCCTCCGCCGCCCAGAAAACAGCAATTTCAACTGCAGATTCCGGCCGATTTCCGGCACGAAACCGAGCAGCACCAACCCAGAACTGTTCCCCTTCACATTGCCTACATTTTGAGCTTTGAATCGCCAGATTTGGACAACATTTGGACCTCCAAACGACCGAATCAGATTTGCCGCCGTCACCTAGATCCGATTTCTTTCGAGCACATTCCGGCGAACTTTTCCGGCGAGTGGCATCTCACCTCCCACATAATCGAATCCCGCGGCGAATTCCCTACGTTTTGATATATATTTCGACCCCATTCGGCCGCCGGCAGCACCTCCAAAACGCCGTCAACAG